>CM076409.1:43403019-43925670 GCA_038363315.1 Mugilogobius chulae | reverse complement strand
CACTAGATGGCACCAAACTGCTTTCAGCTTGAACTCTTTTTGCACTGCTTAGTTTCAACACTAGATGGAGCCAGCCACAGAACAGGTGCTTGTCTATCTCCGCCCCTCAAGAAAAGAAAAAAAACAACACCGACCGCAGAAATGGCAGCGCCGAGGAAACGCAAATAGCAAGTGAGTGCAGGCGATTTCAAACACGGTGGGAAAATGAATATTTCTTCAAGGAAATAAATGGAAAGTGCGTCTGCTTGATATGCAAAGAAGATGTAGCTGTGATGAAAGAATACAATGTTCGACGGCATTATGAGACAAAACATCAGAGCTACGCATCATACACAGGTGATGAACGAGCACAGAAAGTCAGACAAATGGCAGCTAGCTTACAAGCCCAACAACAATTTTTTTTTCGCGCTAACAAAATACAGGAAAATGCTACAACAACAAGTTTTGAAGTCGCTAAGCTTATTGCCCAACATAGCAAACCCTTCTCAGATGGTGATTTCATAAAACAGTGCCTCATCAAAGTCACAGAAATAATGTGCCCAGAAAAAGTACAAGATTTCAACAACGTGAGCTTATCCAGAAATACAGTGGTGCGGAGAATCGAGGACTTGTCAGCTAACTTGAAACTTCAGCTTAGAGACAAAGCGTGTGCTTTTGAATTTTACTCGATTGCATGCGATGAGAGCACCGATGCCACAGACACCGCTCAGCTGTTAATTTTTTTGCGGGGAGTAGACGATAACTTCGTCTGTACGGAGGAGCTGCTTAACATGATGAGCCTAAAAGGCACCACCACAGGCAAAGATATATTTGAAGCTGTGTCAGAGGCAATTGAAAAAATTGGGCTTAAATGGGACAAGCTTTGTGGCGTAACAACAGACGGAGCTCCAGCCATGAGAGGCGAGCGTAAAGGAATGGCATCTATGTTGTGTGAAAAGGTAAAACATAGTGGCGGCGAAGCTGTTAAAATGCACTGCATCATCCACCAAGAAGCACTTTGTGCCAAGACAGTCCAGTTGGATGATGTGATGGACACTGTTGTAAAAACTGTCAACATAATTCGAGCTAGAGGACTATACCACAGAGAATTTCAAGCTTTCCTAGCCGATGTGGATTCAGAATACGGAGATGTACTCTACCACTCTGAAGTGCGTTGGCTCAGCCGCGGCTCCGTGCTCCAACGGTTTTACGCACTGAGATCAGAAATCGATCAGTTTTTAAAAGAGAAGGGCCGTCCTCTTCCTGAGCTAAGTGACCCTCTGTGGCTGGCAAACCTCGCATTTTTAGTTGATCTTACTCATCATTTGAACATATTAAACAAGAACCTACAAGGCAAAGAGCAGCTGGTTTCACATCTTTACGCACACATGAAAGCCTTCTGTGTAAAGCTCCGCCTGTTTTGAGACGCAACTACGGAGCCTTAACGCTGCACATTTCCCTGCACTGAGTGAAATTAGATCTGCTTTTCCTGACGTGGACTTTACTACAAAATAATGAGAAATATGTGTCTGTGATCACATCTCTTATGACAGAATTCAACCAGCGTTTCCAAGATTTTCTGTTATTGAAAAACAAATCAAGCTCTTCTCAACCCCTTTCCAGGTGGATGCAGAAGAAGTGGAAGAAAGTTTGCAGTTAGAACTGATTGAAATGCAATGTGATGATTCTCTGAAAAATCAACATCAACTTCTCTCCCTCCCTGACTTCTATCAGAGTTTGGATAATGTCAAGTTTCCTCTGATGAGACGCCCATGCAAAAAGAATGATGAGCCTGTTTGGCTCAACATACATATGTGAACAAACATTTTCTCTGCTAAATCAAAACAAAAACAGACTGAGAACAAGAATAACTGATAGCCATCTTTGTGAAGTTCTCCGTGTCTCAACCACCAAATTTTCTCCTGACATATCAGCTATTCTTCAATCCAAAGGACAGCATCACTGCTCCCACTAAGCTCTTCACGGAGGTGAGTTAATAATTACACATTATTATTATATATATATACAATATATACACTTATACACAATATGTCCCCTCTAGTGTGCGGCCCGGCCCTTGGTTCATTTTTCTGTATTTGCCTCAGTGAAAAAAGTTTGGACACCCCTGATCTAAAAGCTCCAGGGCTTATTGTAATCTGCAGCTCATTTCTGTCTCAAACCGTGCTTATGTTCAGAGTATCTTAGCCACATCAGTGACACGTCCGTAATCAGTCTGAAAGCCTCTGAGTAATGTATGCAAACCTCGTCCATATTCTCAGCCATTTGTTTATGCCACAGAAGTCACGCAATGAGCCCGTCTGTGCTGACTCACGCTTTCTATCCGAATATTGTTTATGTTCATGCAAATCCCACATTATTTCCTTTGCATAAATATGGCCAATGTAATCATGTTTCTTTAGTGGAAAACGACAAAACTGCAGATCACTGTTTGTTGCCAGGTTCAAACTTTTTTTCTATTAAGGGTTGCATGTTGAAATAGAAGAATAAATTAGGAGTCAATCTAGATGGATGCATTTTAATCAAGTTTAAATGAGCAACAGGACACAAGGGCTTAAAATCACAATAGATAGATAGATAGATAGATAGATAGATAGATAGATAGATAGATAGATAGATAGATAGATTTGTCACATACAATGCTACAACACATTATAACATGTAGTGAAATGTTCATGGAATCTTCCCTCTGTCGTCAAGGAATGGAAAAGCAGTCAAAAATACAGTTAAGAAACGTTCAATAGACGTATGGCCTGAGGGAAGAAACTTTTTAAATCTTTCAGTTTTTGCCTTGAGAGAACGAAGCCTTCTTCCTGATGGCAACCACTGGAACAGATCATGGTGGGGGTGGTGAATGTCTGCCATGATCTGCTGTGCCCTCCTCACACAGCTTTTCTTGTACAGCTCCTCTGGATAAAGCAGTGTTGTTCCTGCGATGCGTTCTGCACATCGCACCACTCTCCTCAGTGCTTTTTTGTCCCTCTCTGTGGCATTCCCGTACCACACAGTCAGACAGCCAGAGAGAACTGACTCCACTGTGGAGCAATAGAAAGTCTGCCGCAGCTCCATTGAGATGTTAAACTGTCTCAATTTCCTGAGGTGATACAGTCGCTGCCTGGACTTCTTGACCACAGAGGAAATGTGCTGGTCCCACTTCATGTCCTCAGCAATGTTGACCCCCAAATACTTGTAGGTAGGAACCCTCTCCACTGTAGACCCATTTATGTTTAGTTGGGTCTGATGCGTTCTTCCTTTCCCCCTCCTAGGATCCACAACTATCTCCTTGGTTTTGGAGACATTTATGACCAGGTTGTTTTCTTTACACCAGGTAGACAGCAAAGCAGTCTCTTCAAAGTAGGCCGCTTCGTTGTTATTAGAAATAAGTCCAATCACCACCGTGTCATCAGCAAATATCACGATGGCATTGGACGTTTTCGTGGCTGTGCAGTCCTGTGTGCATAGACAGTAAAGAAGGGGGCTTAGGACGCATCCTTGGTTCTCACAGTAGTTGATCCTTAGTTCTCACAGTAGTTGATTTTTTTATCTTATTTTATTATTTTAATCAAATTGACTATTTTATATTCAGGTCAATGCGTTTGTTAGTGTTAAGCATAGCAGTAAAAATACACACATTTATAAACACATAGTCTTTTCTATGTAAAAGTCTGAACTGTCAAACTTACCCATTTGGGCTCAAGGGATAAGTTAAGGCTTCAAACTACTAAAATGGGTACGTTTAGAACAAGGGCAGCTTAAGATTTTACCAGTTAAACCCCCCAGAAATTGTGGCCAAGTAGCTTCAACCAAATTTTAGTGTGAAAATAAAATAAAATTAAGAAAAAAATGTTGAGGGTAATGGAAAATGTGAAATAATTTGTAAATAATTTGTAAGTACAAATATTGTGCATTTAGTCAATCCATGGCTCATTCACACTCACGTATATTCTCTAAAACTGTTTTTTTTTTATTTTTTCTGTGTTTTGTGTCCAAATCAAGTCCCAATTCAAAGAGAGACGTTCCAATTGAAAGAGACATATTTTCAAGCACGGTTTTCTCTAATTTCAAATAAAAAATAAAAAATGACAACAACAAAAAATAGCAGCATTCCTCTCTGTTTGGAAGTGTTGAAGTGGTCAAAAATCAGGACAGTTGAGACATTTCATTATTAAATTGCGATAAATAAATGGTTTTGGATACATTTGCTGGGACATGAGCCTTATGTATCAGCCGGCTTCAGTTCACTCTGTGGAAGTTGTCTGACGTCTCAGCATTGGAGCTGGTTTGTTCTATATTAGGCGGGTCCTTTTTCACATTAACCAATCACTGCCGTTTGTGCGTTACCGGATGTAATGTATGTGCAGCGACCAACGCATCAGTTGTCGTCTGGGAAGTACAGCGTAAACATGGATGTTAGTGATTGTTGCCATTTCCTCAAAGTGAAATGAAACTGGCTCATACATCAGGCTAGAGCGATACCATCAACATTATAAAAATGTGATATTTGAATTTCCTTCAGCTGCTACTTTAACGGTAAACTTGTGGTACTACAAACAGATGCTTGATTTTGAAGTCACCGCTGTTCGCTGATTGGTTGATCTTCTCTCAAGCTTGATTCAAATAACAACAAACACTTAAATTCCTGACTCTGTTGTTGGAGTGTAAGAAAATGGAGTGAAGGCTTTGGGTGGCCCTGGCCTAGCATGACTACTGGGACATGGGACTCAGAGATCAAAATAGGGACTGTCCCGGGGAATTAGGCATTTCTGGTCACTGTAGTTGTTGCATTAAGCATGAGCAGAGACCTACTGCTGCTGTACCAACAGTTCCTCATTTAGGACAATACAAGGTGGTGTCTGATTGCTGATATTTGAGGTTTTGCCAATGCCACTATCAGTATCAAAACAATCCTAACATTAATCAATATTTTTTCTTCATTTTTATCACAACTTTTTGATTGCATGACTTTAGTCCAACAATGTGACTCTATTCTCTCTCCTCAGGAACTTTTGAGTCACTCCACGGATCGGCCGGAGAGACAGCAGCTGAAGGAAGCACTGGAGGCCATGCAGGTCAGTCCTACTTATGTACTTTGTAACTGTGCACAGCCTCCAGTCCAAAGCCGTACAAATGCTACAGTCGTGTGCTAAATGTAGCATGACGGGACACATGTCAAAAAGATGTAATGTCTGAAGTCTGAAGCATGTCCGTCTGTCTCTTTTAGGACCTGGCCATGTACATCAACGAAGTCAAACGGGACAACGAGACGCTCAAGAAGATCAGCGAGTTCCAGAGCTCCATAGAAAACTTGGTAAGGAGAAGATTCATGTTTGGTTACCTGGCAAAGACATCCACGTGGCTAAGCTTGTTAAAATGTGTCATGAAACGTTATTCTGACAAACTTCTATTCGGAAAGATCGTTTTTCTGAAACCGCTCTAGATAGACAGACATGTGTTCCGACACATTTTGGTCTTGCTATTCTGACCTAGGGAGAAAGAGAGAGAGTGATGTGTGATGTGCGCCAATCAAAGCCCGACACAACTTTGCGTTCCCTCAGAAACACCCACTTTTCTTTTTAGATTTACCTGGATTTTGAGTTTAATTTCTCAGCGATCTTTTGTTTTTCGTTGAGACACTTTATCTAGTATACTATTACAAACTTAAAGTTTAAATATGTTGCTTGTAATTTGTTGGATAGCCTATCAATAAGTTAATTTCTCAGGCACACACTCACATATCACTCATTCTCAAAGTTGAAAGAGTAAAGACAAGCGTTTTTAGTCAGTGTTTAAAGTATTGGTGATAATACACTACCTCCGGACGCGGACAGAGATCCACCACAGGCACACCGTGATCCTGACCATAAAAAAGTCACACACACACATTCAGTATTTCTGTGCCTCTGCGTGTCGTCTGGATCATGAGTGCACAGGTTTGGCATAAGAGCGCGGTGGCAGAAGTCAGCGCACAAGCTCAAGCTTTAAAAACTATACTAAATGTTTGAGAAATTCTCAAAAATGAGAAGACTCTTTCCCCACTATTTCCTTGCGTGCAACAGTGTCACTGCAAATTCCTGTACTCCAGGCTGTGTGAGTGCAGATCTAAGTGTTGATGCTTGGACGGTGATAAAGTTTAGGGTCATGGGTAAGTTTAAGAAAAGGGTTTGGGTAAAGGTTAAGAAAAATCAGTTTAGGCCATTTTAGCAACATAGATAAACTCATTGCCACAGCAACCAGCTCAGTTACATCCCTTCGGACCTGACTATCTAGCAAGTTGGAGTAGCTAACTTTTTTTTTTACTTCTAAATTAGTACACTTTGTGTTTTCTGCTAAAAAGTGAAATATAAAGAGTTTTAGTTCTCATCAGGAGGCGAACACAGCTGCCTGGTTGGCTCTCTCCAGTTTCACTTTGTTGTTGGTACATAGATGTTTATCAGCCGTACTTGCAACCAAAATGAATACTTTTTTATATTAATCATGTGTCGAAGGTTTAATGAGAGGGAATTTTCAAATTTAAAAATTGTGTTTTCAATGTGAAAATCAGCTACTCCACCTTTAACCATCCAGAGGGTGTCTGTGGTACTGACTGACTAGAACACATGATGTTGCCTGTATCTGTGCGTGACTGTGCGTAACCTCACCAAACTGTCCCTTATCACAGCAGCAGTGCTTCAGCTGGATGGCAGGGTCTACAGTAATATTTTCATGTCAGAATAGCAGGATGTTTGGCAAAAAAAAAAAAAAAAAACTGTATTGCTACTCCGACAAAAAAAAAAAAAAAGTTGGCAAAATAGCAATGTGTAATCATGCACAAATACATTCACAAACATGACAAATGTAACTACGTCTTTGACCACTCGTGTGTAGGCTTATTTATGTAAAAAAACATCCATACCCAAGATGATCTGAAATGCTTAAATACGCCCTGCTAAGTCCCTCGAAGACACTTAACAGAATCACACATATATTCAGACTGCACTCCTCTGCACAAAAACACTCATAAATATGACTGATAGCTCTGGTAAAGACTTATTATCTGCCAGAATGAAAAAAGAAATATTAAAAAAAAACGGTGGGTTATTGAAGACAAAGCCCTGCCAGGCATCTGATAGTGAGTAATGGAGGAGTCATTGAAATCATGACACCTCACTGCTCCTCTGGACGTGCGGCACATGGTAAAGTCCCGCCGCTTTATTCCTCTCCCCGCGTGCTTCCTTCATTAGTTCTGGGTCTGTCAGCTGCCAAAAGCACTCATCTGTATTCTCTGCATTCTATCGGCGCGTACTGCCATTAGACCATTTCTGTCACTGGAATCTGGCCCGTTAGAAAGCCCACGGAAGACAATGGTGTCACCTATTTGCGCATGTTTAGGACAAAGTGGAGAAAGCGTGTGTCAGGGTTGTCGTGGTGATTAGAGACGAGGAAGTGTGAGTTTTATTGTAAGCGTAGGATTGTCCGGGTTGTGTCATGGTAACGTCTGTTGTGCGTGTTCTAGTCTTCTCGTCACTATAAGGATGTGAAAGAATGGTTTCTAATGGTGTAATGGGGGAATATCTGTAGTCATATACCTTTCTCGTCGCGTTCTATTGTTTTGTGAGCCTTTGTGAAGTCATGGAAGCAATAAATGACGTTTAGGTTCTTTGTAATCATTCACTTTGTAGAATTTCAAGTGCAGAGGTATCTTGTGTAAACATTTATAGTTTTATGAAGGGTCTGCTATCTTCTTGTCTTCGTATTCAAATCCAGACCAGTGGCAGAAGGCGGGAGTCAATCATTGGTGTAACAAATGATCTTTTTGCAATCACATTTCATAACAAGTATAGGGTGTTTAATGTATTTTTTGTTGTAAGAAAATGTAGACCCATGTTCTAATTAAAATACTGTATTTTGAACTAAATGTTTGTTTTTGTATAAAATGTGTGTTATTGTTGTAAACTCAGAACTAATTTCAATGCAAGTCATGCTGTTTAATATCGTCAGGTGATCACGACTATATTGTGACAATTTTGGTATTGGTAAATCACGATATCATCAATTATGTTACATTCCTAATAACAAGTACATGAAGTAAGATGTGTTGGGGGCCTGACTAAAACAAGCAGAGGGCCGCATCTGGGCCAAGGGCCACAGTTTAGCCAGGTCTGTATTAGAAGAAAGTGTTTTATTGCTCAAAAGTAATCTTGGAAAACTATCCCTAACCCTGTTCATACACATTTTACATCTCCACAGAGCTTACCTGTGACTTTGCCAGCTAGCAACACTTGCGTAGCTAGGATTAAAAATGTACTGTGGAATATTTCATGCAAAGTAGTATTATCTTCATGAAGATAAGCAGGTATTTGACACCAGGACTACTCAACATAAGAGATCAGATTAGGCCCACCAACTGTTTAAATGTGGCCAGCAACTCATCTTCCACTGAAACTGGGTGTGGCCATTTTGCAAAGCAATTTTGGTAAAACCTTGTACTTTTTTAATCAGTATTTAAACAAATCTAGTGTTGGGAATATTTTCCTTAAAGAATATTGTTTACATTTGGCATTGCGGACATAGCCCCCCAAAAAACTCCTCCATCTAAAGATTAAGTTAAGAAAATTCCAGACTTAGCTCTATACCAGTGGTTGTATAAAATAAAAGTCGCTCAGAATGCACAGAAGTCAAATTGTGATTACTTGATGGCACAGAAATTTGCGTTTGATCACTGCTCCAACAAGCAATGTTCAACAGATCCATTGCTTTCAGTTGGGTCGATAACCTTGCTTGATCAGTCAAAGTAAATACTTTGTTTATCTGTCCTAAGCAGCAGGTCAAACTGGAAGAATACGGCCGGCCCAAAATCGACGGAGAACTCAAAGTCTGCTCCATCGTCAACCGAACCAAGCAAGACAGGTAAGTTAAACCTTTGACTTCACCAAACATGAACTAAATGTGGTCATCACTTACTATAATACATGTATGTCCTTTTTTTGTCGTCAAAGGTATATTTTCCTGTTTGATAAAGTTGTCATCGTGTGCAAAAGGAAAGGCTACAACTACGAACTCAAAGAAATCATCGAGCTGCAATCATACAAAATGTCCGACGATCCAATGAACAACCGCGACATGAAGAAGGTAAGAAAGAACGACGTTTATGTTTTCTCGAAGTGGTACGCCGTCCGGAAGTCTTTGTAAAGCAGTGAGTATGTGGCATATTGTTAGCCTCATTAGCTGAATAAATGTGGCAAGCCGTGACAATGCTGTTTGGGTTCAGATCAGTGAGGTTGTACCTTCTGATCGTCCCTCTCCAGGTGTCGTAGGCGTTGTCCCTGGTTGGTGCAGTGTCCATTACCCATTCGGTGCACTAGAAGAGTGTCTAGTGTTCTGCATTTAGTCCGAGATTCAGTTTAAACCTCTGTAATGTTTTTGCAACAATATTCTTACTTGCTATCCAAGCCGATCTCGAAATCCTAATCTTAATCCACCCTGAGCGCCACACCTTAATTTACCAATTTTAATAACTTGAAACCTAAACTTAACTGTTAAACCTAAAAAAAAAAAATGGCTTAAACCAAAAATCGAACTTTGCACTTTATGAAGATGCTGAGAAAACTCTATGGCAAATTCACAATGTGTTCATAAGGAGTGAATTCCTTCTCAACAGTCTTTACACCAAATGCAAAAAAAAAAAAAACTCCAGATACCAACGGTTATTTATACAAAAATGAATAAAGTGGTCCCTCGTTTATCGTGGGGGGTTACGTGCCAAAAATTACCATGAAAGGCGAAACTTGCGAAGTAGTGATCTTAATTTTTACCAGTAATTTAAGTTGATAACCTGCCTGGTTCTGATGTTTAGTGTCTTTTGTACTGGTAATAATGCACTGAACACATGATTCACCGCCAGATACAACAGCGCGAGTCGTTTCTGACACGTTGCCCGTCCCGCTGTGCTCCACAGCCGACCGCAGAGCCACGAATCACACGGATGCCGGAGCCGAGAGCCACGAAACACATCCGGACTCGAGCGAAGTCACAACACGCTCTATAAACACATCTGAACTACACTAATGACGTTCCAGTGTTAACAAACTTATCGTCGTAAACTACTCGCTCAAAGAGTCTAATCTAAGAACGTTCGAGCGTCAGGTTCCCTGCATGATCCAAACTGTCTAAAGTTTTCTGAAAGAGCTTCTGTGCTGTTGCTTGTGAATGCTGCGATGTGATACGGTCCTCAAACAGTGTGTTTGAGAGCAAAGCACGCTTACAGCGTACGTCTGTAGGACTGCACACTGTAAAAAAAAATAAAAATACAGCAAAATTGCACTAAAAAAAAATCCGCGAAACAGCGAAGCCGTGGAAGGTGAACCGCGGAACACTGTAATGCATTAAGGAAGCTACTTCCTTATATGGCAAAGATGGGCCGGTCCGGAACAACAGTGACAGCGGGCTCACACCAGAAGAGATAAACCCTAATTAATTTGTGGTTGTTCTTTTGGGGCAATGGCAAGGAAGGCTGTTGCGAAGAAATTCACGAGAAAAAGAAAAGTTGTTTGATCGGTTGCAGGTTCAAAAAAAAAAATTGTCAATTCATACATCAGTACACAGTTTGGACGTGGTGTTTACGCTGTAATCGTAGTTGACGATTGAAAGGCATAAACTTTGACTCCGCAGCTATCCGGTGTTTCTCTTGTTAAACCTGAGAGCATAATGATGGCCGTCAGACGCGCCTCGACTATGCTGTGTAGGATGTTTTTGACAGATCAGACTTGTTTGCATTATGAGCATTACCTGCGCGTTTGTCGCGCTTCTGCTCTTATGCCGTTACTGCTTTGGTGTAAATCCGGGGTAAACAGCGCAGTTCCAATGTCGTGGCACAGTGCTTCTACCTCCCTAATCCTCCACGCAGTGAGTGAGTGGCCCGCTAAGACTTGTCCAGAGCAAAGACCTCCCCCCTGTCGACCACTCTGCTGCATGCTGAGGGCCTATTTCACCACTTGCAGATTGATTGATTGATTGATTGATGGATTGATTTCTTTCTAATATCTGTTAATGGACCGCCCCGCTGTGGAAAATCAATACTTTTCAAAACCAAAAAAATGTTTAAAACGCAAATTTACTTAAAACAAGCAAAACAACAAATATTTCGATTATAGCTCATATTTTTTTTTTCCCAACCCTATCTTCAAGCAACTAAGAATGATTTATTTATCTTCCTATAAAATGTACAATTCATCAATGAGGCTAACAATATGCATCTGTGTTAATGAAAATCCTGACATATAATTGCATTGTGTCCGCTCATGCTTGAACATAACGTACGTCGCAGTCCTCCGAGGCTGCCGACTCTGTGTGTGTTTTTTTGAATCTGCATGACTCCGCCCATGCTGCATGTGTAACCGGCTGTCTTCTGGTGTCTTTCTTTTTGCATGCCAAACCAGTCGAGTGGAAAAATGGTAAGCTCCAGTGGACTCTTTTATTTCAACCATCTTCTCTCATAGTGATGCATTGGTTCTGGCTGGGTGTGGGTCCGGCTTCTCTTGTGGTGGTCGTGAGGGCTGTTTCTGTCTGTGAATGAGGCGCATGTGATTTATGTGTCAGTGTCAAAAACTGAAAGGGTGTTTATTTTTCAACTTAGAAAAACAAAGAGTAATTTGATTGAAAGGCAAAACTCACAGTAAAAGGTGTTGCTGAAAATATGGTTTCAGTCAAAGTTAAACTGCTCAACAGAAGGTCACAAGAAGGTTGAAGCCATACTGGTGATAAATGTGTTAGGTTGTAACTGACAGCTTAAAAGGGGTTCTATTGACTTCCTGTTCAAAATTGTAGAACTGATAAGCCCGCCTCTTCACTTTAAATTTTACTGTAAGAAGCAAAGGATTAAAAAAAACAAAAAAAAAAACATTTTTTTTAATTGTTGGAAAATGTCTATGGGACAGTTTTGAACCATATAATGCTTCACTTCATAGACATATAATTAGTAGACGCGCAGTCCGACTCTGATGCTATCGAACACTTAGCATCTGAGCGAGTCCGGTAAGATTTAAGCTAGTCCAGAGCGTTCTACTGTTTATTTTCCTATAGCCGTTAGCATTAGCCCGCAAAAAACGCAAGTTATGAAAGATCCAGAGAGTGTCAGCTGGTACAAACCTACCGACCACATTTAGCAAAGGTCAGAGCCTCGTTACAAAGTTATAGTTGAGTTTACAAATCTTCTAGTATTTTTTGTACATAAAAATTGTGTATGAAACTGCTACCGGCTAGCGAACTTCTGCATCTTTTAAGGCTCTAGTGACCACTAAACGTTACATGCTGTAGTGAGAAAAGCAAACAAATGACATAAATAACACCAAAGGTATAGCTTATATGTGGAGGCGCGTCTGTCGCATCGGAAAGTGATGGAGCATTTCCAGCCTAAGAATATAGTAGTTTGAGAAATATAATTTCACATCGCCAAAGTTGTTTAAAAAAGCTTCATAAGACACAAATCAGTCTATTTTGCTGAAATCGCTTGTTTAAGCTCGTTTTATCCATAAAAGAGCAACTTCTGCCATTGAGTTCAATTGATTTGCGTCGTCACCTCTACCGGAGGAATATGGCTTTGTGCTGTTCGAGTTGTAGCAACAGAGCAGAGCTGAATTTAATGTCTATGCTTCACTTTGAGTATTAATCTTTTGAAATATAACAAGTAAATACAGACAAGTGGGAGGGGATAGGTGGTAGGTAAGAACAGGGATTTCTGAGCACTTGAGCTCCAGCTGAAGAACAATACACAATTATTCAAACATGCATGAATCAATTCCAATATAATTTTGAGTAAACTAATGATGAAGGGAGGCCATTACAACAAGGTTAAAATCTTTGAATAATACATTTTACATAATAAAACCCTTTTAAGAATCACTACTAGGACAGTTACTAGTCCACTTTGTGACCATGCAAGACTGCTCAAAGTAAAGATTTATATGATCATATTAGTATATCAAAATCATCAAAATGATAACAACATTTGGTCAAAAAGTTTCAGCATGTTTAAGGCTTTTTGGTCATAGATTAGTTCTTAAGATGCAGATGTGCAAGTAAACTACTGTTTACATGGAAAACACTAAATTGAATAGTCTGTAAAGCAGTTGTCTCCATTTCAAATGAAGCTCGAGCCGAAATGAATGAAGTCAAAGTTGGTCAAAGGCCACATTATAAAATATAGCTCTACCTATGTTATACATTCTATATAATCGAGACTATTCGGCTTTATAAAACCTACTATAATACAGACATCCATTATTTTACAATCAAGAGGGGGTAACCTGTAAGTCTCCCCAGGAAAAAAAAATTGACAAAATGTGAGTACCGGTAATTTGCTGTATGTTGGTGGAGGTTTTGGCAGACGACTATCGATAATATTCAGAAATCATCCTAGGTTTCACATAAAATGACCAACCCACAAATATTCAATTACTAAATTAGTTGATTCAGTATATATTTAGTGAACTTAAGTCAGTGTCACACAAACACTCAGCAGTGACTCGGACCACACAGTAGAGAAACCACTATTTATCCTGTAAACCTATAAGCTCTCACATGAGATGTTTTGCGTATGTTTGCTTACAATTCCTTCTCGTCCAGTGGTCGTACGGATTCTACCTGATCCACCTCCAGGGCAAACAGGGCTTTCAGTTCTTCTGCAAAACCGAGGAGACCAAGAGGAAGTGGATGGAGCAGTTTGAGATGGCCATGTGAGTACAACCTCTCATTTTTACGTCAGAGTACAGTACATTACAGCAGCGCCGTAGCTCGGGGCGCTCATCAGCTCATGTTTCTATTACTTCTGGGTGTGTGGAGAAGGACAGGCAGGCTTAGTGGATCTGGGTTAACTATCAGCAGTGCTCCGTAATGTCCAGCCCTGAGGGAGAAGACTGTCCAGGGCCACACATGCATGAAAGCAGCCTCGTGTTTGGCCTCTGCCGGTTTGTGGTAGTACTGCAGTAACAGTGTGACAGGTTAGACCACATCAAGATTGTACTGAACGTTTTGCTGTTTTTGATGAGATGTTTTAAATTGTAGAATGGCCAACAAATATGACATATGTAGAGGTACTTCTACAGCTGTTACCTAGCAACCACATTTTTTAAAAAAGGGCAAGACAAATCAACATGATTGACAATATTATATGAGACATAATAGTGTCTGGTTACACTTTGTATTTGTTAATGTGTAATTAGTATGTTAATACATTGTTGTTACAATGAAATCTAATTAAAAAAAATTCTCAGCAGTTTCTAATTTCCATGTAATCTGAGAAACATGCGTTACAATACATAAGTGTTTATGCTATAATACTATTATTATGTGTGATTATGGTGCTACTAGTCTTGTCACGATACTTTCAAACTCGATTTGATACTTAAAAAAAATCAATACCTATATATATATATATATACATGTTCATATATATATATATATATAATATATATATATATATATATATATATATATATATATATATATATATATATATATATATATATATAGGGCAAAAACTCATTATTTCACACTTTTCATCCCACTTGAGCTATTTTTTTGGATTACAAATTTACTTCCTGTTTATAGATGATAACATCACGTTATACCAATAATTTAGGTAAAAACTCCTCTAATGTCTTGAGATATAAATATATAACAACTCGTTCATTTTTTAAATGCATGTTTATAGGGTCATTAAAAAATGTTTATTGCAACAAAATGTAAAATGTTCCGGTATCCCTAGTGATGTCATCCTTTTATAACTCTGCTCTACTTCCTGTTTTTTCCCAACATATTTTCATTTTTTTTCTTCACAAACTTGTTCTTGATTGATGTAAAATTATCAAAAAATTATAAATCATTAAAATAACCACTCTGCTACCGTGCACCCCAATATAAAATTATTAAAACTGAATTGTAATAAAATGGGAAATTTGCAAAAACCTGTCATATTTAACCTGATGCTTGGCTTGTCCGCAATCATAAAGGCTAGAAACACGATTGAGGACAGGCTTTTCTGACCTGCAGGACAATAGATATTTACTCATATAATAATTAGTTTGAGTAAACTAATGAGAGAAGGCAGTTACAGTATAACAAGTTAAAAAAAAAAAAATACATAGTGGGTCTCCTTGAAATAGAACAATGTTCATAAATGACAGAAGTTACAATTTGACAATTAACATCTTCAAACACTTTCATTTTGTTAAGTGATTGCTTAAACTCCAAGTAAACTGTCAGTTGTCCATAAATTGTCTTTGCATTTTGGCACTTTTTGAAGGGATTCTGTTTTAGAGCTCCCATAACTTAATGTAACTTAAAATTTATATCTATAACGTCTTCATAATTTACTGCTGCTAAACTATGATAAATATAACTAAAGGGCTAACACAGCAAACTAAGTAAAAAAATACAATAATCTGTCATATGCGAGCAAAACACAAACATCTGTACAGTATAAGCAGCTTCCAAACTTTCCGCCTAAAAAGTTACACAGTCCACCCTTAAAAGATTCTTCCACATTAAATAAACATGATCCAAAAGAGTGCTTCCCACGAGGACAAAAACAGCAAGGCAGGAGCGGTAAAGAGAGAGATGAGTTCGGCAGATTCCCCATTATAGTTTCACGTTACAAATCACTAACGGTTAATATTTTATTTGCAATTAGATTTCTCCGGTAATAATTTGACTGCGTTCTTCTCCAGGTCGAACATCAAACCGGAGAGAGCCACGGCCAACCAGCACAACTTCCAAATGCACACGTTTGACAAGAACACCAACTGTCGAGCCTGCAAGATGCTGCTCAGGTACGCAAACGGGCTTTTAATGGGGAACACTGGGGAACGGGACGGGAATGACATCTGGGACCTCGCTGTTTGATTCGGTTTCCGAAGAGGCCGACTTTCTGATTGGTTAATTACGCGCTATAATGTGTAAGAGGTAATGGAAACAATGTAAAGTTAGCTTAAACGTCATTAAAAGTACATATAACAGAGGCCATGTCCACTAACTTTAACGGGCCTCCATGGGGGAAAGTTAACATTGAGAGAACAACCGTTTTGTCACTCACTGCTCAACCACTACAATAACAAATGTGGACTTAAGGAGATATAATTTGTCAAATATAGATACAAAGACATGGAGATGAATAAAGTGATGCAACAGTCCAACAATGTAAATATATGCAACAATGCTAACGGTAGCAAGCAGTAAATGCTAACATGATGCTAGCACCGCCTGGCGTGTTTTTGTATCTTTCTTTAACTTTCTGTTTTCTTTTCTGACATTACAACTAGGGGTGTCAAGTTAGTGCATTAATTGAAATTAATTCATTACAGACATATTAATCGAGTTACATTTTTTAATCACATTAATCTATTTTGAAATCTTTAACTTCATTGTTTCCATAAGCGAGTTGCAAAGTGACATAAGGGTTGTTCAACTTGACAACTTCGCAACAAAAGACTTCCTTATTAATCTTTCCCATCTGCAACAATAATGTAATTGACCAGACTTTAAAAATGTTAAATATTGCAGTGAAAACTTATATAACTTACTTAACTTATTTATTTGCGGCGATTGCTCATGACGCGACTTCCGGTCAGCTGTTAGCAGCAGCGTGATGAAAACATGTGGAAATCTCACTCAAAACTGTATTATAACTCACACAATTGGTACATACTTTTAGCTCGCCTGTGATGGTCACAGTTGTTGTTTTACTTTGATTTGCACAAGTTTTCGTCACACTGCTGCTAACAGCTGACCGGAAGTGGCATCATCACAAACGAAAAACGAATGATTCATGTACGTTTTTGCTGTTTTTGAGCGATATTTAACATTTTGGAGGGCTGAGTGACGTCATCAGCCCAAAATAAAATTTATCCTAATTTGACCTCAAAAATAATCGTTAATATTGCAAAAAACTTTTTTGCAGCACAAACGATTGACATTCTTTAAACAGGTTTGGTCTCCCAACAACGGTCTAGTGAAGGCAGTATACTTGAACCAAACCAACTTAAAATAATTAAAACTTGGATCCAAAACGAACTGATAAGTGTACAGTCCCAGTCAAACAATGAATACGAGTAAAAAGCTAACATTTTGGACTTGATGAACAGCTTTGCCTCTTTGCCCCTTTCTCACATCTCGAAATCTTGCTCCAGTCCACACTATTGGCTGCGCTGACCTAAATTCTCCCCTCTGAGTGTGTGAAGCAGGGCACTTCTCTTCAGTTAGATCCTAATTACCGCGCGGCCCCAGTGGATCCTGCAGATTTATGCCACTTACTATTGAACATGGCAGGGACCCGAGCGTTCGCTGCTATTAAGTTACACAAACAAACGCCTTCCTGCGCTTTCCCCGCGCTCACGCAACCGTTTTTATGTTTTTAGTAATCACAATATTGAAATGAATTTGTGTGCCAGACAGTTAATGTGTTTAGGGATGTTTTACAAGCAGTTATAATCTCGTTGCTGGGATGTGGCTGTGCAGTGACTCCAATCCAAGATGAACGTCAAAAGAACAACTGTTTCCATGGAAATCCGCCAAATTTACAGCAAGAGTGCCAATCTAACATAGAGATACATTAGCTGACAGAATGTAAAAAGTAACCAAAGGACCCGTGAAGCAACCTGCTAAAGTGCTTGGTCACTACAGATAATTATCTATCACTCCATAGTATCAAAAAATGTTACAATGAACACTAAAGCCGGCTGCACACAAGCAGAGTTTAATATTGCCAGCGTCCAATTTCATTCATTGAAGCCAATTTTGACGTAGAATATTTTTGAAGCTGACGCCCCAACAGGAGTCCTAAATGCCCCAAAGCGATTCACACAATTCTAATGTTCACATCTTTGACTGTGAACATTTGAACTTGAACTTTCTGTGACTGTGTCTGGGAAGGATACTGATTATTTATTTGGATCTTGGATAGAGAAACACCAACATTGACTATGTGCTAAATTTTACAAGATGGCTGCAAATCAACCCAGGGTCTGTCTGTGGATTTAAAAGAGCACTTCTGGGGGCGTGAATGACTGATCGAAGGATTACACCAGAAAGTGGCACACAAAAGACTGGTTTACATCAGGTTCAGTCCTGATATGGAAATACACGGACACTTTTTAACACCTGGCGCTGGAGTGTCTCAGGGTTGACTATGTTGGATGGTTTGTGGTGTTACTCTTAAACAGAATGTGTGGACCCGACGCTGAGATTCCAGGATTCATTGACTGTGATCGAAGCCAAATTAACTTAAAATCAATCTAATATGGATTATGTTATTTGTGGGATTTATCCCATCCTTTCCATTCTTCAGGGAGAACTGTTTCAGCAATAGTCTGTCGGCGGCACGATGGCAGAGCGGATAGCGCTCTTGCCTCACAACAAGAAGGTCGCGGGTTCGATTCCCGCACGGGCCCGGGCCTTTCTGTGTGGAGTTTGCATGTTCCTCCCCATGTCTGGGTGGGTTTCCTCCGGGCACTCCGGTTTCCCCCACCAACCAATAACATGCACGTTAGGGTAATATCCTCCAGCTATGGTAGTCCTGACCAAGCCTAGCATGAACATCTGGAAATGGGTCCCCGAGCGCTGTACTGTGGCGATCACTGCTCCTGAGGAGATGCCCAGAGGCATTGAAGTATGGGTCAAATGCAGAGGACAAATTTCCCTACAGGGACAATAAAGTGTACCTTAACCTTATCTCCAATACATTTGACTGTCCCTATGATAATGCAAGACCTTTCAACGCTTGAAAGTTCAGCAGTGCCCAACTCGGGTGTTGATGCCTGATGAGGTGGTCACAAAAGCTCTTACTCCTTACTTACAGCTATCACTACAAAGTTATTGGCGCAACAATCGTAATACTGACCACAGACATCACAATTTCCACCACAAATAATCTCCTCTACCGCAGAAATCAAAATCATTTATAGAATGGCTTCAGTATGAAGACCAGTGTTGTTATGTATGATACTATTGAACAGTATAGGAAAAACGCTTCAATATGAAACTAACAGTTATTTTGCTCTTCGTCTAACAACATGTTTTTTGGACACCAACAGGTTTGTAACAACTTTAATAGATTGTGTCTTGGCCAAATTCAACAATTAATACCACTCTTTTACATACTTTTGAGAATACAATTTTTCTTTTCACAGACTTTTTTGTTTGAGTTTTTGTGCTTTTGTGTAGTAAAGCATAGTGTGCATATTTGTTGCAGGGGTATTTTCTACCAGGGCTACTACTGCTCCCGCTGTGGGACAGGAGCACACAAGGAGTGTCTGGAGGTCATCACCATCTGCAAAATCAGTAAGTATGAAGCTGGCATGACACAAATCAGGCACAGCATGTAAGCTAGTGTTTAAAATAGCATGGCACGGATCAGGCACAATATGTAGACTAGTGTATAAAACTAACCTGGCACGGATCAGGCACAACGTGTAGACTAGTTAATAAAACTAACATGACACAGGTCAGGCGCAACACGTGAACTTGTTTATGAAACTACATGACAGATATGCACAACACGTAGACTAGTGTATGAAACTAACATGACAGAGATCAGGCGCAACACATAAACTAGTGTATAACACTAATATGGCACGGATCAGGCGCAAGATGTAGACTAGTGTATGAAGCTAACATGACACAGATCAGGCGCAAAACTAAGACTACGACTAGTTTATGAAAGTAGCATGGCACGGATCAGGCACAACACGTAGACTAGTGTATGAAGCTAACATGGTGCGGATCAGGCGCAAGTGTTGTCACGATACTAAAATTTCAAACTCGATTCAATACTTGAAAAAAAACTCGATACCGATTTCAATACCACTGTGCCAACTTTTTTTTTTTTTCTTGATAGAATTTTTTTTTTTTTTATCATTATTTTTTATTTGTGTTTTTCTTTCGATATTATTAAAATATAGTATTTTAATATATTATTTGTTTATTATTAACTTGATTCATGAACCTTTACATTAAGACTGGGCTTTGCTGTTTATGTAGTATATAGGCTATATATATACAGTATTTGATAGTTTCATAATTTCCATCTCTAATGAGAAAAGAGGGGGCGGGGCTTAGCCGACGAGAACGGGAAAGGGGCGGGGCTTAATATATCGATACTTGTTCAAACGAGTATCGATATCGATTTTAGTATCGATTAGTATCGGGGAATCAATTTTTTTGACAACCCTAGGCGCAAGACGTAGACTAGTGTATGAAGCTAACATGACACGGATTAGGCGCAGCACGTAGAAACTAACATGACACAGATTTAGGCACAACACGTACACTATTGTATGAAACTAACATGGCACAGATCAGGCACTGCATGTAGACTAGTGTATGAAACTAACATGACAGATCATTCACAACACATAGACTAGTGTATGAAACTAACATGGCACAGATCAGGCGCAAAACTAAGACTACGACTAGTTTATAAAACTAACATGGCAGGATCATTCACAACACGTAGACTAGTGTATGAAGCTAACATGACACAGATCAGGCACAACACAAAGATTAGTTTATGAAACTAACATGACACAGATCAGGCACAACACGTAAACTATAGTGTGTGAAACTAGCATTAGTGTAGCAGCATTGGAATTATGGTCAGAGCAAGTCTATTATCAAACTCATTAATTGTTGTTATACAATTCATTCATTTAAATTTGAAAATGACCTAACATATTCAGTAATTTCCATTTTTGTGTTTGTCTTTCTTGCAGATCCTCATGACTTGGTGAGTAAAACATAAAACAACATGATTTTAGCCATTTACACAATCTGATGAATATATGTTTAATATGTGTGTTTCTTTGTTGTTTTGCAGGAGCCTGGGATGGCCTCAGGTAAGAACATGTCTATCTATAGGCCATAGTTTAGTCCTCATTTAGTCCTGGATCAGAATTCGGCTCCACGTCCTTATTTTATTAACCCTGATAAAGACACGCACTCTCCAACTGTTGTCAGCTCCAACAGAGACTTCCTGGTCTTTGCCTCCATCTGGTGGATACTTTGTGCACATGCAGTTCACCACAAACACATCTGTACTGTGCTCCTGTTTGGTCACGGTTGTCTTATTTTCATTATTGGCCACATTTTGGGGACTTCAACATTCACAATGCATTTAGCTTTAGATTGTTGATTACAAAGACAACAGTCCAACATTTCAACCATAGAACACCATATGAGAACAAATCAAGATGCATGACCTGAATGTGAGCAGGTGTTTACATGTGCATGCAACAAGTCATTATGGGAAATCGGTTCTTGAGTTTGGTTCCAGTGGTTAGAATCAGGTTACAGTGTTTACATGTCACATTATTCTGCATATCAGAACATTTCAATAAGAATAACCTAGTTTCAAATAATCTTTTTTTTGATACATTTTTTATTACATTTTACAAGATATGGGTGAGTATACAATGCAGGTTACATTTTTATTTTTTCCATGAACAAAACATCACCCCCTCCCCAGCCACATCCATCCCCCAACCCAAACACCACCCCCCCCCCCCCCCCGAACTCCAGGACCAACCCACCCAGTTCCAGACCACCACCCCTGACCCCTTGTCGGAACAGAAAAATTCATGTCAATAGAAAGAAATGCAAATAAATGTACAAAATTAATAGGAGAAAAAAAAATAAAATACAATTGCAAAAATAAAATATATTTAAATTAATAAAATTAATTATTATTACTGTTGCCATCATTATCACTACCACCAACTGCCATTAAGAACAATAACAGTCATTGTAACAATAGTTATTATTTCTATCATCATGACATTGACAACAACAGAAATAGGCCTACTATCCGATAACAATAATGCCAACAACAATAATTACATAGATTAAAAAAAATATAATAATAATAATAATAATAATAATAATAATAATAATAAATAATAAATAATAATAATAATAATATAATAATAATAACAATAATAAATAAAAAAAATCAGGTTTTTGAAATCAGAATATAGTTTTACGACGAAGACAGTGTAGTCCCTTATTCATCCAGGAGTGATCCATAGTAGAAGTCTGAACAGTGTTTCCGAAGATCAAGACGTTTCGACGTTTCATTTTCAATCTGAGAAAATGACTTTCGGATGAGAGTCGAATCGTCTTGATCTTCGAAAACACTGTCCAGGTGACTACTTTGAAGATTTCCACTATGTTTACATGGACAGCGTTATATAAACAGAGAAAATATTGAACAAGTCTCAGAGTCAACACTCTCTGCCAAACTCCAATTTTGACAATTACATTAAAAAGTTTCTAGAGTGCCAACGCAAATGTATACACATTGAGACTAATCAGGATTACCTGCCATTTCACGCTGCTTATATTTCATTTTGTCACACTTAAGTTACTGCTGCACCTCCTGGTCAAAGGCCACTGCCACCTTCATCAAGCCTCTTTAAATGTTATAATAGAGTTATCACAATTTTGGATAAGAAACCACTTTTGAATTGATGATGTGTTTTATGTTTTGTATTGTTTATCATTGGGATAGACATTGAGAATTAGCCTTGGGTTAAAATGTTGTAGTCCAGGGCTGGGCAATTATTTTGACCCGAGGCCATACTCAAACCCAACAGTGGAGGTGAACCGGACTGCGAACAAAAAACTGCATTTTTTATTATTTAAAAAAAAAAAATCATTTAAAAAGGCATTTTTTGAGACTGAATTGGTAATTTTATGAGAGAAAATCAAAGTTCACGCTTTAGCAATGTCTCAATGTCCGTAAGTGAAGCTGACTAATAGTTTACGTTCGGTCTGAATCCAGAAGAATGGACTTCTCACGTCTGTGGTTGTTCAAATTTACAGTTTGAATCTAAAAAAGGTGCTACCTTTTTTTGGCTTGGACTTTATTCTCAGAAAGTATGACTTTTTTTTTTCTCACACTCTCACAATACAAGTTTATTCTGGTTAAATTATTACTTTTTTCTCACACAATTTAAAGCTTTCTCATAACATCGTGAGTTTTGATTTCTTCCTTGGTCGGTAGGTAGGTAGGTGTCCTGTTGCTCTGACTTGTGAGTTTAGTTTTAATGTAAAGCTGTTTTTTGTGGTGCAGGTCCAAAGATGGTGGCAGTGGGAACTACCACGGCACTCCGGCTCCTCCAGGTAAAGTCCACCTGAGCTTCCAGACGGAGACTACATCGAGCTGCTGAAAGGAGACCCCCGACACGTCCTGGTGGGAGGTAGGAGACAGCGCCCCTCGGTGGAACACAAATGCAACTGCTTCACACACACAGCAAAAAATACAGTTCTTGTCTTGGCTAGAAGGACTAGAAATCAGATATGTAACTTAATTGGATAGTTGTTGACAAAATAAGAATGCATTGCTTAAGTGATGCACCATATTTCATGTGTTTCTATTACTTGCAATACATTTTTGTTTAAAGGTACACTGTGTAACTTTTGACCAAAAAATGAAAAAACAAAACAAGTTTTTCTCAATTAGAATTGTTGGAACGAAATAGGTTACCTACCACTCTTTTCCTCTTAACCTGAGAAAGAAAGAAAGCAAACAGCAAAGGCAAATCTGAACAAATACAGGAAACAATAAGTCATTGCATTCTTGGGGTCGGACTAGCATCAATGAGACCCAATAATAAATACAAGCACAGGGAATTTCTCAGTGGCTAAAGCGGACTCACCTGAGCGCTGGAGCGTCTGTATTGTTTTTTGTTCGTATTTTGATTGCGCTATAGTGTTGTTAAATCTTTATTTTCTCTCTGATGAGCTTGCAAATTACTGGGAAATTACTCCAACGATTTGTGCTGTACGTAATCAAGACAGTTACCTTTCACGCACAACCAGGGGCTAACAGCTTGACTCGGAGCAGCCTCATTGGAACCTGCAGGCTCTCCAAACATTCATTCATTCATTTTTTCTACCGCTTAATCCCGTAAGGGGTCGCGGGTGACTGGAGCCTATCCCAGTGACTTTGGGCCTTTGGCGGGGAACACCCTGGACAGTGGCCAACTTGCCGCAGGGTTAGACAGACAAACATTCACTCTCTCATTCACTCACTAAGGGAAATTTACAGTGATGCCCAATTAACCTAAACATGCATGTCTTTGGAGGTGGGAGGAAACCGGAGTACCCGGAGAAAACCCACGGTGACACGGGAGAACATGCAAACTCCACCCAGAGAGATTGTGTGATGTTGATATGGTCCGACCCGGGAGTCGAACCCACGACCTCCTTGTTGGGAAGCCAGAGCTCTAACCACTCTGCTACCGTGCTCTCCAAACAAGCGAGCTAAAAGAGTCTAACACCAAAAGACAAGAACAAGTTACATTCTAGCAGAGACTGAGGGAAAACAGTGATTAAAATTACTTAAGAGCAGCAAACACAGCCAACAGTCATCTAACAAACGTGAAAACCTTTAGTAAAATTAGACTACTGTAGTTAATGTGACCTGTAGTTAGGTATGGGCGTCGATAAGATTTTATCAATATCAATGGTATTGTCAGTTCTTCTTATCGATATGATTCTTTATCAATTCTCTTATTATGTGTCTTACGTACAGTATAAAGCTAGAAAAACTGTATTTCACTCATTTTATTATTAAATGTGTACCATGTTATGATTTTTATGAATTACATATTGGTGTAAAGCAAAAATAACGTTTCAGGCCTAAGTTCAGCAGAGGAACATGAATGGATGCAATTTAAGGTGTTTCAAACACTGTGAAGCAGACGGACAGACTTGTCTTGTAAAATATTTCTTTCTGCTCCACTTGTGTCGGTGTCTTACCTCCACTGTCACAGGTATAGTGTGCACACGCTTTATTGCTGCTGTTTGGTGTCTTCTTTCTATTTGTGCCGTGCATAAATGTGTTTGTAACCACGCAGACTCAACACGAGATGAAAAAAAAATTGTCTTACTCTCTCATAACCATGACCCATCCTCTTATGTGATCACTGCTGTAATGTTCATGTATGTACACTTTTTCAGGGAAGGCTAATGCAGACGCAGAAGAGTGGATTCTTCCCCAGCTCGTGCGTAAAGCCCTGTTTGGACCCAAAGGTACTTCATCCCGTGTACTCAACATTCCTCACTGATACTACAAGCTCCAGTGCACATACTGTACTGTACAATAGAAGATACAAAACATGTGGCCTTTATTCCAAGTGTGCTCACGTCTCTACTGTCATTAACCTGTAGTATTTGTGCCAGCCGTTCCAGACCTTGTGTCGGCCGTCGTCGAGGGAGGGAGACTACTACGGTTATCCTTGGTAAGTCTCTTCAAATGCTGCTGTACGGAAGTCTGCATTGTGTTCTGTAACAGGTTCTTTTCACACTGCTGCTGCTGCTCGTCTAGTGCGCATACAAGTTTCAAGTGCACTCAAACTTGTATCTGGAAAAGTTGTGAGCAGCGACGATCACTAGAATGATCAATACAGTTCATTGCAAGAATCAGAAAAACAAAGTGGACATCAGCAGGAAACAACACACCTGAAATGCAAGATGATAAAAGAGCAGTTTAAGCGCACTCTTGAGCATCAAACCATCACTCACCTGTCTGTTTGTTGTTGGACAGTCTGCCTCTGTATTTCTGAAAATTGACAGTTTCTGATTGTGTTACGGCTTCTGTTGGCGTTGACCAAATGTTTCATTGTTGGATTTTCTGACATGTTTGTTTGCTCATCAACAATCGTGTGAAGTCCTCTGAGATAACTGCTGTTGTGATTTTGGCAGCCCAGCCTCTGAAGAAAACATAGATCTACAACAAAATCTCCAAAATGCCATTTTAGTAACTTGAAGCCTAAGATTACACGTTAAACCCAAAGAAAATGTCATGTTGTGGCCTCGGCCATACCAGCTTGCCAAAGCCCTCAGAAGCTAAGCATGTTGGGTCTGGGCAGTACTTGGATGGGAGACTGCTGCAAGAACCTCAGGTGCCACAGTGGGGTAAACAGAGTTGTTGTTGTGTCTTTAGGCAAGACACTCCACCCGCATTGCCCACGCTGCAAAAAAGGAATGTCAAGACAAGTTAAAGTTGCTTGATTGTGATTTAAACCTAATTTATTGTAGAGACAGATACATTTTCTTGCTTCAAACTGATTGAAAGTGTTTCAAACTGATTTTAAGACATAGCTTTTTTCAAACCAATGGGTTAAGAAAATTGTTCTTACCACAATGTATTTATTTACTTTTTGTTTTTTGTTTTTTTTAATTCAACTCTCTCATAACCAGTTAAAAATGTCTTGAAACCAGTGAAATATTCTACATTACATAAGCAATTACATCTTATCCAGTTAAAACAGATCAAAACTGGAGTCATTCTGATTCCAAGTCATTAAGTAAGTCTAGATACAGTATATAGTTGTTGTTTTTTTTGCAGTGTAGTAAAGCTCTGGTGTATGAATGAGTAATGGTGGTCAAAGGGCGGATGGCGCAAAATGGCAGCCTTGCTTCTGTCAGTTTGTGGCTACAATGACTTACCACTCCACTACCCAGTGTGGAACGAATGAATAATGCATAATGTGAAGGGTCTTCGGGTGTCTTGAAAAGTGCTTTTTGTTTATTTTTTACGTTTTGACTTTTGTAGCATGACATAAAAAAAAAGGTGTGAAAATGTGCTCATTGTAAGTTTTGGTTAGAACACATTTGACCTACAGTATAGTCACCTTATTCTGCCCCGCTCTATCTGGTTTAGCTGTGGTTACGTGCCGCAGCTAAACCGTTCATTTAGGCATTTATTTTATTTTGTAGTTTTTTTCTCAGTGTAGTTGCCCTTCAAGACCAAAAAGCTAAGTTAACCTTAACCGAGCTAAACAGGAAGCACATTGCCAAGAAAGTAGGCGGGAGTGGAAAAAAAAAAAAAAAAAGGAGGAACAAAAAAAAAGTGAAAATACTTTGGGTTCAAAAATTAACTGAAAAAAACTGGCTTGTACATTTTGAGAATCCGTACGAACCTTGAACACAATACATTCCATAACCCACTCTTTATACAATGCCACTGTAACCTTTATCCCACTGCGCTATGTTCCATAATTAGCACACATTTGTTCACACCGTGTTAGCTTGTTTGTGATTTATTACCGCGAGCGCGTTCGAAGCCCGGGCCTCATTAGCGTCGTATTGTTGTGGGCCGTTAACGTGACTTTATCTGAAGGTGATTGTTGCTGTTGCCGTAGGTTCGCCGGGAACATGGAAAGGCAGCAGGCCGACAACCTCCTCAAGTCCCACTGCAGCGGAACGTACCTGATCCGCGAGAGGACGGCCGAGGCGGAGAGATACGCCATCAGCATCAAGTAAGAAACAAAAAAAAAACAACCGCTGTTTCCTACTGCTAAAGGTTATGTCTTTATTGATCACCCGCTCTGTTCTTGTTAAGCTACTGCAACACCTTTGCACCGCTAAACCTTTATGGATAAAACACACTAAAACAGGCAGTTTCAGCAAAACCATGAGCAAAACTGGCTTACTTATGAAGTGAAGCTAAATAATATAATACTTATTTGGAGTTTTTATGCCATTTGTCTGCTGTTTTCACTATAGTGACCAGGGACGAGATTGGGTCCACGAGATGGAGACGAGACAAGATGTTTAAATAATTTGCATTAATTGTTTCAGTTTAGAATTTAAACAAGGCAAATTACAAAATTTGATTTGTATTTTTATTATTGTTAGTTTATATTCTTTTAGTTTAGCTTTACCTTTCATTATGTGCATCACCTTGGATTTTGATTATTTGAACGGTATGAGTTTTGACTGAAATTGATCTGCTCCCTGTGTGTAGCTCAGACTCCGCCCCCTTTCTCCTGCTTCCCTGGTTAGGCTTTTGTGGTTAGTATTTAAGAAAAGGTTAGTAAAAGATATGAATAAGAACAGGACATTTAAGCCCCTTTCACACATAGACCCTTACACGGTAAAGTTCCTAGTATGTGGTCAAGTGTGAAAGGCTCCAGAACGGAAACACGGTATATTTTGTCCTGGCATTTGATCCGTGTCGATACCTAGTAACATTACCGGGAACAGTCGCGGGACTAGTCCCGTGTTGACATGTATGAAAGCTGAATGTGACTGCCAGTACAATCCCCATGGCAACAGAACAACTCACAGCCAGAAACACATAGGCTGTTTGCTAGTAATGCGCTTCAGATCAGCCTTATATCTGAGGGATTAAAAGTGATACGATATATCCTGCACTACTCTTGAATCATCTGACCTTGTCACAAAGAAAATACTTTTTTGATTTTACTAAAAGGCTATAAAATACGTTTGCAAACTCACCGAATTTATGCGTGGTCAGAGTGAAGTCCAGAAAGCCTCTTTTCTAAAATGCAGTCTCGACATCCTAAAAGGCATGCTTGTCCCAAAACCAGACTCCGGTCCTGGTTCGCCAAACCACGGCAGTGTGCGGCTTCTTGCAGGGCTTCCTTCGTCTTGTGCACTGCAGTCCCGGTACAGACGGGCTATAGGCTATCCTCCCTTCGTGCGCGCAAGTCCCGGTAAGGACAGCACGGGCCGTATCCTCCCCGCGAGCGCACGAGTCCCGGTACAGACAGCTCGGGGCCGTATCCTTCTTCCGTGCGCGCGGTGTGGCACATTTCAGCGCGTTGTTTATCCAGGTCCAATGGGTACTGGTCGATGTCCGCGCTCTTGGGCAGTGTCTACAGTCCATTCTCGCTGTGCCCAAGTGTGTGGACGAACTCCAATGGTCACTCGCACTCTCCGGCAGGTAAAGTGAGAGCTGGCGGCTCCTCCGCTGTCTCAGGACTGCCCATCCAGCAACATTATGCGGTGCCCTCTTACGGGCCTCTGTACGCTGCATTCGCACACCAAATACGATCCCCGCATTTCTCCCCGCAAATAATAAGCCATTATTTAGCCAAGCATCTTGCAAAATAACCTAAACAAAATGATAATAATAATATTAAATGTTAAAAAAGCCTTTCAAACAAGTTTAAAAGGGAAAAATGTGCTTTATAGGCGAGTTTGTGCCTAAAGCATTCCATGTTGCAGAGTCAGATGTGTGAATGGTGACGACACGGTATTGTTGTGGGATGATTTGCATATATGAATGGGGCAAATGGGGAGGCATACCGGCAAACAAGACACGGTACTTTAACGGGTCCAATGTGTGAAAGGGGCTTTAGATATATACAGCATAAAAGAAGACATCTCTATCCCACTCTACATTCCAGTTTAGTGTTCACACTGTTGCCTTTCCTTAAGCCAGCATTTGAGCTTTGTGGAGAAAAGTCTAAGTTCTGTTAGTGACTTAAACTCCAAAAGCAAAGAGTTCCATAAGTGTGAAGCTTTCACTGAGAACGCTGACTGACCCAGAGCTGTGCGGCACCTTTTCACTCTACAGTTTCCACTGGTCCCAGCTCTAGTTCTAACACATTCATTATCATATTTTTGTATCAGGCTACCGCTGCTGACAGGGACCAGACACACACACGAGGAGACTTTCCTACTTTTTACAGTTATTGATGATACAGGCCAAAATATATCTTTGTGGATCTATTTGAAACTATGTTTAAGTGTGAAAAACACTGCGCTGTTCTCGCGATGTCCGCGCGTATACTTTGACAATTATATATTTTTCCTGCTAACTTTTACAATGTTTAGGACTAATTATCTCTGTCAATATTGGTCTTATCTTTACTAAATAAAAACTGAGACAGAGTTTAAGTCCAGCTACAAGTCTGTGTGTGGAGGAGAATATTTACTACAGCTGCTCAAAGATACAAAACTTAATTTCATGACCATGGAAAAATCTCGCGAGACAGTTCAGTACGTGTGTGCACAGTATCGTGGCAGTTTGATCTCGCGGCACGAGATCTTATCCCATCCCTATGTGACAAATAAAAGTTTTGGCTTAGTGGTCATTAGGGTCTAAACTCTTTCAGTTCCAGCCCTATTCTCACTTTGACCCTCTTCTCTTCTCCCTTTTGATCATTTTAAACATTATTCTAAGCTCCACAAAAAAAAAAAAAAAAAAAAACAACTTTATGCAACTGGAGTCATAACATGTTGTACATCAAATGAGATCTACAGGTATCTGCTTTCATTTAAAAAAAATAACAAAAAAATAAACAACAATAATCTGTTCTTTTTTTTATAGGCATTTGAAATTCCTTGTTTTTATTAGATTTCAGCGTTTGACGAGAAACTTTTGAGATAACATTTCCTAATACAACCTTTAACCAGCGTTGACTGTGCTGAGCCAATTCCACCGTCTGCTGGTGAATCTGTGAAACTACATCATGTATTTGACTGCAGACACAGTCAGCACGTGCATCAGAGAGCCCCACATCGCTGCATAGAATAGAAGTCCAATGACAGAAATGGATGTCTTTGGCAGGGAAAGAGTTAAAAGATGCACAGAAGAACAGAGATCTCAACTTAGAATCTGCTTGTCGTTAGTTTAAGGACAGTTTTACGCGCAAAGCTTTACCTACAATAACCAGGTTTATAAACTAAACATACACTAACGGGCAAATTCAGCATCTTGCATCTCCATTACACTGCACTGCACCACGACCTCCGCAGCAGCCTTTGAAGTGAATGAAGTCAGTTCCACATCTGGCCTATGCGCTGCACAGGTCTGCGCCTCAGCTCTACCACTCCATCGCCCTCCGACAAAAATTTCAGATCCTTTGCATTCAAGTCCGGCCAAATCAAGCTCCACAGGGCAGAGTTCACCAAATAAGAAACAGTGTGTGAACTACATCTGGACTGATGAAGCTAAAACACTGTGCTTACTTTATTCTGATCACAGTATTTTTAGTTAATGTTTGTATGGATAGTTGGCTTTGACAGTTGGACTCAATGAGCTGTTAACTTTCATTTTATATCACTGAACCAGTGACTGGAGAATAGTGAATATTGATCTTGTTCACACGGTAGTTTAAAGGTTGTATGGAGGATTTTCAAAAATTGTTTGTTGTCAGTCTTGGTCAAAAACAGTTGCATAGATTTGTAGCAGCCTTGTACTTATGCTAAACAAAAAAGAATTATAAAAATATATAAACTGTGAAAATGATGAGGCCTGTAAAACATTGACCAATACATAACGAGGTACCTCGTTATGTATTGGCCTGTGAACCTGTCAAACAAATCCTCAGTGTTCCTAAGTAACTCATTGGCCCAGTTGCAGCGAAGGGCGTGGCCCTGGGAGGAGAAACACATGTGCATCGTTTGAAAAACAGCAAACAGCTGTTGTATTTGAAAAATCCTCCATACAACCTTTAATGCCTGCTTCCCCTCGTGAAAGAGAAAAAAAAACACACACATACACAACTGCTGCAGAATACTACCTGTTTGTCAAAGCCTGATCCCGTCAGCATGTTATGGCCTGGTTAGTACTTGGATGGGAGACCACTGGAACACCATGGCCACAGTGGGACGACAGAAGTGGATTGTCGTTGTGTCCTTAGGCAAGACCTTTAAATCTCATTGCCTTCGTGTCTGTGTACACTGGATGAGTGGATCCTGTAAAGACTGTAAAGTGCTTTGAAGAGTAGAGAAGTGCTATAGAGGGATTTTTTGTTTATCTGTGAGCCGCCGCTCATAGACACAAACAGTGGAAACAAGTCGAACAAGCACCGTTGTCATCAAAATAAAAGAGTTTATCACTGTGTGAAAACAGAAGATATGCTGCTAAATCAACATTTGTGAATGAAATTTGACTCTTAAAAGTTACATTCAGTAGACAAACAGCTGTCAGATCGGTTCATGCCTGATCCAAACGGCTGCTCTAATCCCGTTTTGTTGTTTTATTAAAAGAAGTTTCCCCAGCTAAGCAGATGGAGAACAGTAGGGCGGAAAGTGACGTCGACCGAAAATCCCTCTAAAAAGAACATTTACCAATAAAGAGCTGTTTTGGCCTTAAATTATTTTATAAACTTGTTGTTCTTTGCTCTTCTCGACTCGAGTTCATTGGAGCTTTTCTAGCAGAGCGCAGCCTAGGGGAGACAAAATGCATCCAGTAGGTGAGGCTTTGTGCACAGAATCGGAGGTGTTCTGTGGCGCAGTGGAGCAGATATGTAAGGTTTGGAATCAGCTCGTAAATGGTTCTGACCTTTTCTAAATTTGGTGTGGTCGATAAGTTTGTAACAACTGACACTCTTTGGATCATTCCTAACTTTTCTTTTCTTTATTATTTTTTTAATTGAGGACAAAACCACAAGGAGCCATCAAGAGTTTGTCAAATCGTGCCGGACTAGCTCAGAAGCGCGTGCATAAATGTTATTTTCATGTCTCTGTCTCTCCGCAGGTTCAACGATGAAGTCAAGCACATCAAAGTGATCGAGAAGGACAGCTGGATCCACATCACAGAGGCCAAGAAGTTCGAGAGCTTACTGGTGAGAACGTGTCCAACGCATAAACTACTTTTTAATTAAAAAGTTTTCTTGTTGAAGTTTGTAAGAAATATGTTTGATTTTAAACCCCGCTCATGTAAAAGTTACAAACAATGTGATCTTGATAAAAAAGTGAAATTATGTTGGAAAACCATTTCACTTTAGTTTGTGATTTAATAAACCAAACATCAGATAAATTCTGTGTTTGAAAGCCTGCGATTGTTTTGTCTTCACGCTAATCTTTCTATACTTTTCAATCGATTAGTCAAACATAAAAGTGCCATTACATGATCAAAATAAAACTAAATTAAATGTAGTTCTCATCAGGAGTCAAATGCAGCGCTCTGATTGGTCTGATTTGCTCTGATTTAACTTTGTTGTTTGTAAAAAGAAGTTTATAAGTCGCAATTGCAAGCAAAATGTCAACCTTTCGATATTAACCATGAGTCGAAAGATTTATGAGAGGAATTTGTCAGATTTAAAACCTAAATTGAGTTTGCTGTGTGAAAATCAGCTACCCCATCTTTAAGCCTCGGTCACAATGACCCGTACGACCTGCTAATTTGCTACGTCTTTAATACCCCATAAAAAAAAACTGTTCTCGCACTCTGTTGGTCAACAAAAGCCCCGTCTCATTTATGCTTTGTGAACAGTCTAGCAATATTAACATATTAATAAATAGTTTTCTCTGCTATCCATCCTAAAAGCCATGCCCAGTGACCTCCCTTGTTTACCGCAAAGGAGCATGATCCCTGAGTGGACCATGCAGGTGCGCGAGGAACCCAGTCAGCTGTAAGGCCAGCCAACCCCAAAAATGTCAGTTGACAGGTCAGAACCAGAACAAATCGTGGATTAAGCCGGGTCTAAAACAATAAGTAGACAATAGGCTAAACATGATTGGTCAATGTGTAGACATACAACCTTACACTGTAGCAACCAAGGTTGCACTCACCGGCGCCACTGTCCGCAAGCAGAGCAGCCACTGCTAGTGATGGGCTAAACGAGCCGAGGCAGCGATACATGTGCCATGCACTGAGAGCGAGGCCTCAGCCGAGTTGTGTCACCACTTTAAGAAAAGTCACGTGACCAACGCAGTTACGGTATCGAAAAGTGTCACTCTGTATCACGTGTCACTGAGGCACCACTTCTACATAACACCAGAGAGCAGCAACGAGCATCATAGGAGGCACTGCTTCACCAGCCAACACAGTATGATCTAGTGTCGACACAATGAAGGAAAAGTGTGATACACACCTTGAGGCATCATCTACCCATCACTAGCCACTGCTACAGCTGTCTTCTTCCTCCTCTAACTAAAACCGCAAAAGGCTGAGCGCTCTTTGAGTCTTCTCCATGTTCAAAACAATAGCTGATTGTTTTTTTTAAGACTTTGTAGTGCGTTTGTAGTAACAACTTGATAAAGGATTGAGGTGGACGGAGGGAGGGAGGTTGTATGTGATTCAAAATAAAGTTAGGATTACCGTAGAATAATTTGTACGGGTCATTGTAACCGTAGCTTTAGTTACAGAAATGCACTGTTTTCATCAATATGGAGCTTTGTCAACCCAACAAAATGCTCTGACTTTCTTCTGTCTTTAAAAATGTGTTAATCCCAGTGTGCACAATAATTTACATTCTCAAAAACGTTTCAGTAATAGTGAATGCAATCAATGGAAAAATCCTTCTAGCTTAGCTGACACAGACAAGTCAAAACAGCAGGAGCTTAGTTATGTTAGCATGCTATTTCATCCCGCCCACTTTTCATGGCAGCACACTTCCTGTTTAGCTCTGTTAAGGTAGCTAACGAGCTACCTTGTCTCTCTCACGAGGCAATCTCAAGCAGATATAAATAAACGTAATGACTGATCTACAGGCTAACCGCTAAACAGAAAGTGCACTGCCAAGAAAAGTGAGCGAGGCAGAATGGTGAATATATAGGGTAATGATTGTGTGTTTTACTTGTCCTTCAGGAACTGGTGGAGTACTATCAGGCCACTCGCTAAAGGAGAGCTTCAAACTGTTAGACACGACGCTAAGGTATCCGTACAAGTCCAGAGAGAGGTCGCTAACGAGGAGCAGCACCAGATCACCAGGTAACGACCATAGACGATGTATTGTGTCAGCATTAACCCTGGATTACGGTGAAAACAGTGTGTAGGACAGGTTAGAATACTTTTTTAGTAAAGCATAGTGAACAAGATTATAGTTTTTTTTTTATATATATTGTGCAGGTAAAGAGGAGTTTTCAGCCTGTTCTCACAGATATGTGTGTCTATACCACGCAGATAGATACAGTGTGTCATAGGAATTCAATTTCTATTATTTGCGTGCCTGTTTCACTACCTCAGTTTATTTCTATAGTTGATGCAAAGACGTGTTATTATTCGTGAATATTAACAAATGTCAAATGCAGAGGACACACTTCCCTATGGGGACAATAAAGTGTTCCTTACCTTAACTTTAGCCTCAACAGAATCCTAATCTTAACCAACTCCAAGGCTGAGATCTAAACGTACCAATTTTTCACACTTGGCTGTTAACTCCAAATAAAACCTCCTGTGTGCCCTGGATCAAAACGTGTATCTAAACCACGCCAAGAAAATGAACGTATAATAGACACACCAGAATAGGAAGAAGTGTGGTCATGACACGCTGTTTTATATGGACACGCAATCCATCCGAACAAGTTGGTGTATTAGTTGTTTTTGATCTTTCTGCATAAAGCAGTGCTGGTCCTAGGTAAAGATTACTTATGGAGTTTTTTGTCCCTGACATTATCTGTTAGTCTTGAAGCCAGTCTTTTGAATTTATGAAGAAAATAAATGCAATTTGCTAAAATCTGGAGCATTTTAGGCCAATATGTATATTTGATAACTTATTCGTAGTGTTGTTCTATAGTATGTAGTACATGTCTTCACCAAGACTCAAATTGTTTGGAGCTCCGATTTGTAGCAGGGCCCAGCTCTTTGCTCCCCTTCCTCTAAACTTGCTGCATGTCCTAGTCCAGTAGGATCATCTTTTCTTAATTTTAAAGATTTAATATCAGTTCTAAACTTACTGATCAGTGTTTTTAGTTCAAGATGTTTCACCTGTAATCCATTTGAAAAGAAATCCGGCTTCCAGAAGCAGCTGATCATGCAAAACTGCACTGCTTAAAAGTCAAGTTATTGATCAGGCACATGTATCTAGAGACTTCCATTACTTTTTGAGTTCAGCATCTGGCTCTGGAAATAAAGCTTTGCACGTTCTGACTTCATCTTTTTCTTCTCTCTAAATGTAAACTTATATAAACATGCTTCTCTTTGCTTGATTCGTATGTGACTATGCGTTCTCCCGCTTGACTGGACTTGCTAAAACTGCTCAGCTCTGCTTGTTTTCTCTCCGCACGCCGCTTTACCTCTGCTTTGTTTTTTCTTCTTCTGTGGTTTCCGTTGTATGCCGCTCACCAGCCGCCACCTGCGCCTCCTACAACTTCTCCTTCCTCAGCCCGCAAGGCCTCAACTTCTCCTCCTCGCCGACCGCTGCCCCCTTCTGGTCAGGTACTGCATCTGCTTTTTTTTTTTCCTGCACTTTTATTTGGATTTACTTTTATTTCTTTTACATTTTTTCCCAAATACATTGTTCTTCTTTGGGTCAAGATCAGTTCCTGTTGTAGCTCATACACACACAACTTTACAAACTTGGATTTTGAAGGTTTCTGTTGACAGATTTGTTGATAGCTAATTGTAACCTAATTTACTGTCTGTAAGTCTAAAAAGAATGTGTACAAAATTAGTCTAGAGAAAATTTTAGTCCAATCTAGTTTACTAAAAAAATCACATAAAATATTCAAAATCAAATCTCTAAACCTAATTTGTGGGTGAACAAAATTAACCTACAAATTTAACTCTGGGTCTGTCTGCATTATAATGAAACAGAAAGTTAAAACACTACACTGGGACATTCTGAATTAAAAAGGACATCAATGGCTTGCAGTAATGTTTTCAATGTAGTTAACCATTGATTTAAGATTTAGGATGCTTCACTTCGGAATAGGAAGGGGAGCATCTGCTGGATTCCCAGGTTCTGGTGCCTGGGATTCTGAAGTGGAGAAGCTCAGAAGTATCTTTGTAGGACAGAAACTACACAAAATATGCAACACATTTCTGCCCTACAAAGGAAAAACACTTGCAGTATCTGCGCTGTCAGTAAAACTGAGAAAATTACTTTAAAATTTAGATTTTGTCCCTTCTGTGTTTGTCAAAGCTTCACTAAGGTTTGTGTGTTTACAGGCTGAGTAAATACTTAGCAATTAAAAAACATTGAAATAAATATGACTTTTAAGCTCAAAACGAGAACTTAAAAACCCTAAATTAGGTCCTCTGAGAAAACACATTCAAGGAGTTTTTTTTACCAACCAAATTGATAAGTATTATAATTTATGTGTTAAATAATAAATTGTGAAAGTTTCCAGCCTATGTTGTTTTCCATTTTTGAATGAGACATAAAACATTTTGCAGTTACTGCGATTGAGCCAAATTCTCCAGTAAAACAAAAGCAAAGTGCAGCAAGTGCAACTGAAGCCCGGAATGTTCTGACGATTTCAAACACAGTTACTGCACTTTTCCTCTGTTTTACTGAGGAATTTGCAGTTACTGCAATTTTAACATTAAAACGGTGCAGAGTTGAGCCATACAACTTTGACAGTATATAAAACAGGTGATATGAAACTGTTTTTTGGTCTTAACTCAATTTTGATAAAACATGCAGATACTGCGTTTTTCCTTTGTAGGGCAGATTTCTCCTTTCAATACAGTATATACAGTATCAGTGTCAAACCCATGTTTCAGAGGTGTGGACTTGAGTCACTATTTAGTGACTTGACTTGATAAAATGGACTTGAGACTTTGCTTTGAGTCTTATGACCTGAGCATCCCAGTCTCCAGAGAAAACATAGGTAGCCTATACAATGAAATATGCGTCCTTTTACGAAAAGCCAAAATGTCATATAACCACAAGTTATGGTTGAAGCCAGTGGCGGAGCCAGACTTTTAAGCAAGGGGTGGCCAGGGGGTGGCAAGGATTTTTCAAAGGGGTCCACAATAATGACATCCATATATTGTTTTCACACGCAACATGACTTTCTCTTCATACTGTCTTTATAAAGAAGAAAGCCAGATTACAACCAGTTTAATCTGTTTAACATGGGCATCACAATGTTTTGTGAAAGGGGGACACATACAGAACAACTGTATTGTTTCATGTAACAGTTTTGCTGTAAAAAGGAAATAATGCAATATGCATTGTTTCATTGGACATCTTTCCTTGGAAATCATATTCTAGGACAAACATTTTTCTGTAGAACATCTTTTTCTATGAAACATACAAAAAGAGGCTCCTACAGGCCAAATAATTATTTTGTGGCAATACAAGTAAACCTAATATGAAAACAATAACACTGAGTTTTAATATTATTATTCATTTAGTGACTATTTAACAACGAAAGGCATTTGTTAAAGTTCTTTTTTTTTTATCAAAAAGTTACACAGTGCATCTTTAAGAACAGATCTGATTTTACTCTAGGAATGTTGTGCTTGAGCCATTTATTGTATTCTTGCACATATTTTTGCTGCTTTCTATCACTATGTACTGGCTTATTTATTTATTTATTCATTAAATATTTTACCAGGTAGGTCGAGTGACAACAGTTTCTTGTTGACAATTAGGACCTATGGCCATTTTTATTAATATTGTAGCACAATATTGTTATTGTTATCATTATTGTTCACTACTCTAGGCCTATTCATAAAAAGAATGCTTAACATTATTATGGAATTTATAAATGAAACTAGGTTAACTAACCTATGCTGCTTAGAGATTTGACTATTGTTTTCTTATTGCTGTAATTCACATCGTCTATCAGCTCCTCCGCTGCTGAATCTCGTGTCGTTTGGACAGAGGAAGCTGGTTGCTGTCGTGCTCTTTCACAATAAGTGTCTCTCTGCTGCTGTGAATTACACAACTTTTATTTTGTCAGAGCAGCAGCAGGATGTGTACACTGAACTTAGCGGAGACTTAACGTTGTAAACAATGAAAGCGTTTTGAGGCTTTTTCAAACCGGAGACAGGGCATTTACGCTCATGGACTATATTACTGCATATGAAGAAACTAAAGACAGGCGCTCACGCAACTGAAGCTGTGATATGACTCTTCTGCCCCTGCACCAAAGTCCTGTTTGTGTGTCCAGCCCCGACAAAACACCGGTCCAGGTACGAACAACACACTCTGCACTTTCGTGCAAAATACGAGCCTCCGAGGCTCAGAACAACCCGTTCGGCAGCAGAACCTGCGAGTGACCCGCGCTTCACGGTCACTCCCATCGCAGTCATTCAGAAAGTTTGTTGAACAAGTGTTTTAGCCGCGTCTGTTGTACTTACATTGTTGTTGGGTGTAATGCTGATGAGACAACTCCACCTCCTTGTGTCCTCTCCTTCTCTCGTCTCCCGCACACACATCCCAACTCTGCGCACACCGATCCGCTCTGCTCCAGTTTGGCAGCTCTGCTCAGTCCTGGTTTTAGCCAAAACGTCCATCTCGCCAGCTGCAGGTAGCCTACATGCGCTCCCTGAGAGGCGTGTACAATGCCATGTAAATAGCGAGGCTATCTAGAGACTCAGGCCGGGTCTTCGTGGCGGGTGCAATTCGGGACTGTGAAAATGGGTTTCGAACCACATCACAAACAAGCTTCACGTGTCTCTTCAGCAAATGAAATGAAAAGAAAGCTAGCAGTGCCGCTGTACGCACTGACGTAGCTTCAGGGTGCGTTCACAGGCGCTGGGAAATGAAAGTTTTCAGCGCTAAAGTTCACCTACCACTTACAATAAAAATATATTCATGTTGCCGTCTTTAGAGGGGTGGCCACGGGGGTGGCCAGGGCAATCCTAGGGGTAGCACTGGCCACCCTGGCTACCCCTCTGGCTCCGCCGCTGGTTGAAGCCATGAGACAACACTTTCTTTGGGAAAACAAAAACAGATCAATCTTAACCTACCCCAAGCCCCAGTCCTAAACTTACCCATTATAGTCATTTTAAGCCTAAACTTACCTGTTAAACCCAAAGAATATATTTTAATATTTCGTTGTAAATCTATAGTTTGTGTTGGACCTGAGACGACTTGATGCTTCTCCTCATTTTTTACATGAACAAACTGCACCATGTCTCTCCTCATGTCTTGTTTGTGACCAGAAATGTATTTTGAATGGGATCATTAATAAAAAGCAATGAAATTGTATTTTGAAACAAAGACTTGAAAACACTTCATCACAATCAGAGGACCTGGTTTGGCTTGGATTTGTTGGACTCTGATTTGGGACTTGACTTGGACTTGAGGCCAAAGACTTGAGACTTATATGAGATTTGCAAAACAGTCCCACCTCTGTTACATATTTATACTAACATTTATTGTTATTTGTTTTTTGCTAAAAAGTTACATGGTGGGTCTTTACAATGCAGGTTATCATGATGTTTCCTCATTTTAGATTACATTGCTTTGACCATCCCTGTGCTTCTTCAGTCAAGTTACAAAAACAACAACATAACATAAATAAATAAAAATAAACAAAAGCTGAAAATGCATTGAATAAACTGAAAACAGCCCAAAGTAGCAAATGTATTTTCCTTCAGTTAGTTTTTCTTAAAATTCCTTCTCCATTTCTGTCAATCAGCGTGACAATCTGACAAAAATGACCGTTTCTCACATTTAAAACGATCATTAAAAAGGTATCAAGTATTTGCCAAATCATAACGTGATAAAATTAAATCTCAATTCCAAGTCGAAACACACGCAGCACCGTTCGCGCACCTCCCTTCTCTCTCTCCTTGCTTTCCTGCTTCTGCTCCTTCTTTTTCCTGTAATTTCATAATCAGCTTGTGCGATTGCAACCTCATTACGTTTCTACATACACCGCCGAGTCAGAAAACCAATTTACCGGAACATTTCCCAGGAAAATATTCACTCATTAAATCAAATAAAGACAAACAAAAAAAAGTCATTTTCTGCGCGCCGGATGAAACGCCCTGTCCCTTTCCCATCATTCTGTGACTCGTACAACGCAAGTCATTATTACCATTGTCTCAGGCGTTCCAGTTAATTAACAGCTCGTGAAAAGAACATTACGTAAGCGCAGGCTGGGTGTTGTGAAATCCAATTGAGTTTCTATCCTGTCTTGTGTGTGTCTCTCCCGGCAGTGTTTACGCCGAGGGTGGTGAGCACGGCGGTTGCCAGGTATAACTTCGCCGCCCGAGACATGAGGGAGCTGTCACTGCGAGAGGGAGACGTGGTGAAGATCTACAGCAAGATCGGAGGAGACCAGGGCTGGTGGAAGGAGAGGCCAACGGACGGGTAAGGACTCACGCTGCACACTTTACTCACTACATAACTCAGCAATATAAAAGAAGTACTTAAGATGGTTAAAAATCAAATATAGAGCCTGGTCATAACCTGGTTAGGGTGACCAGANGGAAGATGGCTTCTGACAGTTCTCTAGGACAGCTGATGTTCAATGACAGTAGGTGAAAGTTCAGTCAGACTTTGGCCAAGCAGAGACATAACACTTTTGAGTACTTCCACATAGTCCTTACCAGTACGCGTCGCAATATCTCTGAGTGCACGCAGGTAAATGTCAGTAACAATTTCTTCCACTAGTGCAGCGCAAAGTGTTGCGAGTTCTGAGATTTCATAAGTAACAGCTTTATCGTGGCTAACGTAAGTGTATGGCAATATTTTACGCAGCGCAACAACAGCTTCATCTGAAGTAAATTCAACAACAAGGTTCTGCTCAAACGTGGACTCGGGCTCATCGATAATTAGTGTTTTTAAAATGGAACCGTACTCACTCAAAAAGCTAACAACTTCATCATCTGTTTTGTTTTTGTAACACCTTCAATAATAACCGCATTGGGAATCTTTATGCCATGTTTCGCCAAAACATCCATGTTGTACACAAAAAAATGTCAATTTACTTTCTTTCCACAATCAGCTCTGCAAAACAATACCCCTCCTGGCTAGCTCGCCACTAATTATGTAGCAACTGTGTCACTAAATATGCTAGAATGCTTTCAGGTATAAGATAAAACCATGTAAATAGCAATGTTGCAGTACGACACAGTAATACATTTGTAATATAGGCTAGTAGTAGTAATAACAGAAGTAAGGTCTCGACTCAAGGAGGGGATGGCAAGAGACTGAATTATGTTTGGTGAGGTACCATATATTAAGTGAAAAGTAAAATAAGTAAATGACAAACAACATACAACATACAATAACATGAAACGAATGGCCATTCAATATTTACAATTGATCAACAATCAAATCGGTCTTCAATTCAAGGAGACAATACAATGAATTATTGCAATGTACTTATATCAAGAGTTCAACATCTGTAAGGTACTTAAATCGAGAGTCCAGCTACGTAAAGTGCTTATATCGAGAGTCCAGCAGGTGTTATTAATTGCACAATAAATATATCGAGAGTCCAGCAATTATTGTGCAAATATCAAAACAACGACTTTGCCCAAACTACACACAGTTCATTCATTACACCCACGGCTGGGTTTGACCAGTGTCCAGAGAAGAGGTATGTAGTGTTGTGGGTAATGGGCGCAGAAGTGAGTGGGGTGAGAATTTATCGGGCCTCTAAGAGCCCCCTACCGGACTGGAGGGAGACTGTAGACTCTGCAGTTGACTCAGTTCATTGGGCTCTGTAGGCTCTAGGCCTGCTCCAGCTCGCCATCGGGTTCCAGAATGCTGGCCTGAACAACAGGACCAGAATTCAATAAATCAACTAATAATGTAACCCTCATATCCAAGAAAGGCTATAGTATTATTAGCTCCAGTGTATACACAAATATCATCAAAATATAGCACTTGTTGTACCATATAAAATTCTAAATCCATAGCTATGAAAATTGCATCAATATACATGTATATAATCCATAAATCATTCAAATGCTAACATCTTAGCTGAAGTAAGCAAAAACAGTTCATCAAAATACATTTCAAGTCATTTCGAATAAAGCTAAAGTGCTCAGTAAGTCATAATCAATGTTAGAAACATCCATTAGCAAAATCGTATTTAAATGCATTAAATAAATATTGTCACACATATAACTCCATACATTGGATGTGCAGACTTATGACCTTTAAGTCTGTACATATAAAAGGTTGAGTTTTAACGAACCAGGCATAAAGTTAATGTGTAAAGTGTGCTAACAGCGCCCATTGAAATAACATGGCGGCGCTAAGCTAATGCTAACAAACACAATCAAACACTCACCAATTCTGCTGACTACACCTCATACACGAACCGGATTGGCGTGATACAAGCCGCGATAGAGGGCTCCTACAACAAAGCAGGCATTGCATTGAATGTCAAGCAGAATAAAGTGCTAAAAAGTACGAAAATAGCGTGTACTGACCAGAGCTCGATCTCTCATCCAGCTGCCCCACTGCACTTAACTAGACTAAATCAAAGGCGCCATATAAACAACCACGATTGGCCGCGCCGCGTCACGTGACTATGTGACGTCACGGGAGGGACAAGCTCTCATTGGTTAATCAAGTCACATGACCTAATGATGTCATACTTTCCCGGGAAACCATTAAAATAGCGCGAGATTTAGAGACGGCAGACACATGAGGAGGAGCGCTTAGAGAGAGAGAGAGAGAGGGAGAGAGAGGCAGGCAGGAACAGTATTTGTCACCTGGGTTACACTTTTGTTACTTTTTGAGTTCAGCATCTGGCTCTGGAAAAAAAAGCTTTGCACGTTCTGACTTCATCTTTTTCTTCTCTCTAAATGTAAACTTTATAAACATGCTTCTCTTTGCTTGATTCGTATGTGACTATGCGTTCTCCCGCTTGACTGGACTTGCTAAAACTGCTCAGCTCTGCTTGTTTTCTCTCCGCACGCCGCTTTACCTCTGCTTTGTTTTTTCTTCTTCTGTGGTTTCCGTTGTATGCCGCTCACCAGCCGCCACCTGCGCCTCCTACAACTTCTCCTTCCTCAGCCCGCAAGGCCTCAACTTCTCCTCCTCGCCGACCGCTGCCCCCTTCTGGTCAGGTACTGCATCTGCTTTTTTTTTTTCCTTTTTATTTGGATTTACTTTTATTTCTTTTTTTTTTCCCAAATACATTGTTCTTCTTTGGGTCAAGATCAGTTCCTGTTGTAGCTCATACACACACAACTTTACAAACTTGGATTTTGAAGGTTTCTGTTGACAGATTTGTTGATAGCTAATTGTAACCTAATTTACTGTCTGTAAGTCTAAAAAGAATGTGTACAAAATTAGTCTAGAGAAAATTTTAGTCCAATCTAGTTTACTAAAAAAATCACATAAAATATTCAAAATCAAATCTCTAAACCTAATTTGTGGGTGAACAAAATTAACCTACAAATTTAACTCTGGGTCTGTCTGCATTATAATGAAACAGAAAGTTAAAACACTACACTGGGACATTCTGAATTAAAAAGGACATCAATGGCTTGCAGTAATGTTTTCAATGTAGTTAACCATTGATTTAAGATTTAGGATGCTTCACTTCATCTCTGGATTCCCAGGTTCTGGTGCCTGGGATTCTGAAGTGGAGAAGCTCAGAAGTATCTTTGTAGGACAGAAACTACACAAAATATGCAACACATTTCTGCCCTACAAAGGAAAAACACTTGCAGTATCTGCGCTGTCAGTAAAACTGAGAAAAATTACTTTAAAATTTAGATTTTGTCCCTTCTGTGTTTGTCAAAGCTTCACTAAGGTTTGTGTGTTTACAGGCTGAGTAAATACTTAGCAATTAAAAAACATTGAAATAAATATGACTTTTAAGCTCAAAACGAGAACTTAAAAACCCTAAATTGGGTCCTCTGAGAAAACACATTTAAGGATTTTTTACCAACCAAATTGATAAGTGTTATAGTTTATGTGTTAAATAATAAATTGTGAAAGTTTCCAGCCTATATTGTTTTCCATTTTTTGAATGAGACATAAAAACATTTTGCAGTTACTGCGATTGAGCCAAATCTCCAGTAAAACAAACAGCAAAGTGCAGCAACTGAAGCCCGGAATGTTCTAACTGACCATTTCAAACCACAGTTACTGCACTTTTCCTCTGTTTTACTGAGGAATTTGCAGTTACTGCAATTTTAACATTTTCAAAACGGTGCAGAGTTGAGCCATACAACTTTGACAGTATATAAAACAGGTGATATGAAACTGTTTTTTGGTCTTAACTCAATTTTGATAAAACATGCAGACTGAACTGCGTTTTTCCTTTGTAGGGCAGATTTCTCCTGTCAATACAGTATATACGGTATCAGTGTCAAACCCATGTTTCAGAGGTGTGGACTTGAGTCACTATTTTCCACTTGTGGGACTTGAGACTTGCTTTGAGTCTTATGACCTGAGCATCCCAGTCTCCAGAGAAAACATAGGTAGCCTATACAATGAAATATGCGTCCTTGTACGAAGTAGCCAGCGCAATAAAGTTCAGCGTAAAGTTCACTACCACACAATAAAAATATATTCATGTGCCGTCTTAGGGGGTGGCCACGGGGGGGCAGGGCAATCTAGGGGAGACTGGCACGGTACCCCTCTGGCTCGCCGCGGTTGAAGCCATGAGACAACACTTTCTTTGGGAAAACAAAAACAGATCAATCTTAACCTACCCCAAGCCCCAGTCCTAAACTTACCCATTATAGTCATTTTAAGCCTAAACTTACCTGTTAAACCCAAAGAATATATTTTAATATTTCGTTGTAAATCTATAGTTTGTGTTGGACCTGAGACGACTTGATGCTTCTCCTCATTTTTTACATGAACAAACTGCACCATGTCTCTCCTCATGTCTTGTTTGTGACCAGAAATGTATTTTGAATGGATCATTAATAAAAAGCAATGAAATTGTATTTTGAAACAAAGACTTGAAAACACTTCATCACAATCAGAGGACCTGGTTTGGCTTGGATTTGTTGGACTCTGATTTGGGACTTGACTTGGACTTGAGGCCAAAGACTTGAGACTTATATGAGATTTGCAAAACAGTCCCACCTCTGTTACATATTTATACTAACATTTATTGTTATTTGTTTTTTGCTAAAAAGTTACATGGTGGGTCTTTACAATGCAGGTTATCATGATGTTTCCTCATTTTAGATTACATTGCTTTGACCATCCCTGTGCTTCTTCAGTCAAGTTACAAAAAACAACAACATAACATAAATAAATAAAAATAAACAAAAGCTGAAAATGCATTGAATAAACTGAAAACAGCCCAAAGTAGCAAATGTATTTTCCTTCAGTTAGTTTTTCTTAAAATTCTTCTCCATTTCTGTCAATCAGCGTGACAATCTGACAAAAATGACCGTTTCTCACATTTAAAACGATCATTAAAAAGGTATCAAGTATTTGCCAAATCATAACGTGATAAAATTAAATCTCAATTCCAAGTCGAAACACACGCAGCACGTTCGCGCACCTCCCTTCTCTCTCTCCTTGCTTTCCTGCTTCTGCTCCTTCTTTTTCCTGTAATTTCATAATCAGCTTGTGCGATTGCAACCTCATTACGTTTCTACATACACCGCCGAGTCAGAAAACCAATTTACCGGAACATTTCCCAGGAAAATATTCACTCATTAAATCAAATAAAGACAAACAAAAAAAAGTCATTTTCTGCGCGCCGGATGAAACGCCCTGTCCCTTTCCCATCATTCTGTGACTCGTACAACGCAAGTCATTATTACCATTGTCTCAGGCGTTCCAGTTAATTAACAGCTCGTGAAAAGAACATTACGTAAGCGCAGGCTGGGTGTTGTGAAATCCAAATTGAGTTTCTATCCTGTCTTGTGTGTGTCTCTCCCGGCAGTGTTTACGCCGAGGGTGGTGAGCACGGCGGTTGCCAGGTATAACTTCGCCGCCCGAGACATGAGGGAGCTGTCACTGCGAGAGGGAGACGTGGTGAAGATCTACAGCAAGATCGGAGGAGACCAGGGCTGGTGGAAGGGAGAGGCCAACGGACGGGTAAGGACTCACGCTGCACACTTTACTCACTACATAACTCAGCAATATAAAAGAAGTACTTAAGATGGTTAAAAATCAAATATAGAGCCTGGTCATAACCTGGTTAGGGTGACCAGATGTGCCTATAGAGTGGGACTGCACAGCGTTTTCAACTCAAATCCCACAGCACGCAATTTGTACCCGCATTTAATTCACTGTCAGCTACAAACACATATTTACAGTGCATCCAGAAAGTATTCACAGCGCTTCACTTTGTCCACATTTTGTCATGGTACAGCCCCATTCCAAAACCTCAAAATTCAACACACAATACCAATGTGAAAAGGTTTTTGTTTAAATTTATTAAAAATAGAAAACAAAGAAATCACATTTACAAAAGTATTCACAGCCTTTGCCATGAAGCTCAAAACTGAGCTAAGGAGCGTCCTTTTTCCACTGATCATTGTTGCTACAGCTTAATGATATCTACCTGCAGTAAAATCAGTTAATTGGACATGATTTGTAAAGGCACACACTTATAAGGTGCCATAGTTGAGCTGCAGGTCAGAGCACAAACGCCAAACGTGAGGTCAAAGGAATTGTCTGTAGATCTGTGTATCTTGAGGCACAAATCTGGGGAAGAAAACAGACAAAATTCTGGTGCTTTGAAGGTCCCAATGAGCATAGTTGCCTCCATTGGTACCACCAGGACTCTTCCTGGAGCTGGCCGTCTGTTAAAACTGAGCGATCAGGGGAGAAGGGCGTTAGTCAGGGAGGATCACTCTGTCGCAGCTTCAGTGTTCCTCTGTGAAGAGAGGAGAGCTTTCCAGAAGGACAATCATCTCTGCAGTAATCCACCAATCAGGCCTGCGTGGTGGCTAGACAGAAGATCTTAGACCAGAAAACTGTTTCTAGTGGTTTGAGAGTCATTCAGGTGCCTTTTGGCAAATCCTAGACAGACTGTCATGTCAAGAAGTGGCTTTCATCATTGAACATAATCATCATTTGTACATGCACAGGTCACACTAGGCTGTAATTGGTCCAACAAGGCCCAAAGCTTGTCTGTCGGAGTTGCTATGTTTGTTTCGGTTCACTCAAAGGTTCAATTCTCCAAATTTTGTGAAAGTCACAAAGTTGTGAAGAGATATTTGTATCAAGTTGGGGAATGACTTTAAACTTAGCAACCAGAGTTTGAAAACCCAATTGTCAACAACATTACAAAAAAAAAAAAAAAAATCATTAATCAGTTTATAGTAGTATCAACATTGGAGGTTTTATCAGGATTTTTTATTTTTTTTTCTTCTGTTTTTGGCACTGCCTCTCTGAAACTACTATTTCCTCGTTTGAGGAAATAGTACTACTGAAGCAAACAAACAAACAAATAAACAAACAAGCAAACATAAATGGAACAAAATTGCCCAAGTAAAAAAAAAATGCCGTATTGACAAGCAGCTTTCTAAATATCGAGCTGACGTCTCACATTGTGTTCTGAAACACTTGGTTGTCAGATAAAAGGTGAGCTCTGACTCGCTGTGCTTTGGTTGTGCTAAAATAATCACAGACAGGCCGTCATATTTGAAGTAGATGTCACATTAAAGCAGAATGAAATAAACATCTGCTGTCATTTCTCCTCTGATTTGTAAGCACAGCATTTTGGACATTTTGGACTGTTGTCCAATCACATATTAATCATACTTTTACTTAGTTAAATGTGTGTTCCTTTATATTAGCTTTTACATTCTGTGCATTGAGTACCTCATCCTACACACTCCATGTTGACTTTGAAGGGTGTTCCCCTGCGTGGGCTCAGGGTCACTGGGGTGAGCTTCAGTCACTGGAGACCCTCTGGCAGATACAGGCAGTAAAAAATAAATGAATGGAATGAGTAAGTGTTTAGTAATATGAAATGTTCACAAGGGACAATATCAGTTAGCACTGACGTCTCAAATTGGTCGTACAGTTATTTTCGGCAACACCTGCTCTAATTCAGTGTTTGTTTGTTTTTTTCACCAGTGTGTGGGGAACACTACTGTGCCTCGAGATACTGTCAGGTGTGTCTTGTGAAAATGAATAAATTTTCAAAATCCAATTTATGAAATGAATAAAGCAGATTTAATTGAATCATCTACTATTTGGATGTGTTTGAAAGAACTTTTTCAGCCATAATAAAAGTAAAACAATCACTATTTACCACCGTATTGCCTGGACTATACATCGCTCTGGAGTGTATGTATATAAGAAATAAAACATATAAGTCACAATAATTAACTTTTTGACCAAAAAATTAACTTGGTTAAAATCTTGTGGTTTTTTTTTTTTTAGATCTCATTCTACTAAATGAACAAGAGTCTGTTTCTTTTCTTCAAGCAATGACCACAAAATACAGTTATTTGGTCAAAAAGAGGGCATAATGTTTCCAAAGAAAACTTACTTTTTTTAGATAAAATTATTTTCACATTATGACGTAAAACATGTGCATTCCACAACATTACACAGTGTCACTTTGTTGTTTTCCAAAATAGTTTGATTGGCCTTATTTGAGAAGGAGATGTGCCACGGAAAAATTTTACCCAAAAAAGTGTGTCATGGATGGCTCTTAAAAGGTTTTGAAACATTGCTCTAATTGATGACACAATCTTCATACAATACATTGCTTTTCATCACAAAATAAAAATTTCTTGGAAGATATCTTGTCCATTGTTAGACCTTACAAAATACCCTATACACCATCCATTATCATACTTTTTGTTTTTGTTTTTCAGATCGGCTGGTTCCCGTCGACGTACGTGGACGAAGAGGGCGCGCAGTAACCAACCAACGTCACTTCAGGAACTATCTACTGTTTAACTCAGAGAAATTCACTTCACGCCAGGAAAAACCCAGCTGGAAAAAAAAACAACAACAAACAAATCCAATGGACTTTCGATGTTGCTTTCGCTGGATACTCTTTGTCCTCTTCTCTTATGCATTTGCGTCGCTCTCGTTTTATTAACAAAACAAAACAAAAAAAATCTCCTGCCTCGATGCCGACGGGAGAAGTGTGGCTATTTTTTACCGCACGAAAAATTGGATAGCTTTACTTTGAAAAGGCTCTGTTTCGTCGCTATGGTGAAATAATTGTACAGTATAGATAATTTATTGAATAGAGTTTATTATCATTGTGAGGATTTTAGCCGGGTTTCCAAAATTGAAAACAAAATCCTGCTATTTTTTTTTTTGATTTGTTGTTGAGAGATTTTTTGCCTTAGTTGTCATGGTGATGCCTTGTTGGGGGAGGGCGAAGAAAACACCGGACTTACTGGTTGGACTCCTGTATGCATGTGCCCAGCGTGGCCCCCCACAAACACACACTTAACACACTGACCAATGGACAGTACGGTGCCTTTCGAGAAAAATGGTCGTCTCTCCAGAACCTCAACATCAGCCGTGAACAAGAGCGTCCAATAAAACGACAACAACAACAACAAAAAACAGTCTAATGGACCAAGGGACGTTTTGATGTTAAAGATTAGCTAAAGGCAGAAGTGGCTGGTGACAACTTTGGGAAACTTTAAACAACGTTAACTTAGTTTAATAATATAGCCGCTATTCTGCCTCCACTAGTGTTTAGGAACTAGCTTTACAGATAGCTAACAGATCATCCAATAAACACCCAGGATGCCTCTTGCTGTGTTGGAAGTTTACTGAAGATGAATTTTGTAATACTGTAACATACAGAAAGTAGGTGCATATTACAATCATGTTTATACAGTTATGCACATTTACAATGTATAGACCACGATAAAAAAGTGAAAAGAAGCCTGAAACTATGTTTAAAATTCACAACAATGACCTAAAGTTATCAATAAAACAAAGACCCTTACTGAAAAATAGAGTGGGTAGATTCAACACCGAGGCACTGCATGAGTAAGATAAAAGTCCTTTAATTCAGAGGGACGCCAACGCGTTTCGACCTAAGGTAGGTCTTCGTCAGGGCATTTAAAATGAGACATGACAACAGGTGTCCTGACCTAAATGACCTAAAGTTATCTAGACTTTATAAAAACGTTAGTCGTTAGCTTAATGCTAACACACATGGCAAATCCCATAGACATGCTAGCGCTAATAGCGCATTACTATTCAGCGCGATTTCCACATACAGAACATCTTAAAGTTACTAAAACGACTATACAGAAAGAGATAACACCTTAGCAGTACAATACTTACAGATATCTGCATGGGATCACATGACAGTTTACAGGACATAAACACTCTGCCAAGTGACTTAAATGTTGTATGGAGGATTTTTCAAATCCAACAACTGTTTGCTGTTTTTTAAACGATGCACATGTGTGTCCCCTGCCCAGGGCCACGCCCTTCACTGCTACTGGGCCAATGAGTTACTTAGGAACACTGAGGGTTTGCTTGACTGGTTCACAGGCCAATAGATAACGAGGTACCTCATTATCTATTGGTCAACGTTTTACAGGCCTCATCATGTCCACAGTTTATATATTTTTATAATTCTTTTTTTGTTTAGCATAAGTACAAGGCTGCAACAAATCTACACAACTGTTTTTCACCAAGACTGACAACGACATTTTTTTGAAAATCCTCCATACCATGGAAGTATAATTATAACTGGAAGATGAGTCCAAGATGGCGGCCCGTTGTTTTCAATGGCTTGTGCTCAGTGGCGCATTGATGCCGAAAAAGATTTTTTCTTCCGCGCTCTTTCCTGAATGCGGGCTAGCGCCTCCCACTGCCGTGACGTCAAAAAAGTGACAGCGTGATCAGTTTTGACCAATCAGAGCGATGGTGGCCTGAGCGGGGGGAGAGCGGCGGAGGAGCGGGGGGAGCGGAGAGAGCGCGGGCAGAGCGGTAAGCTAGGCTAAACACCGTTTAAGCGTTTGGGGCATCGAAAAAATTGAAAAATTTATGTAGTGAAACTAGAGAGAAATACCTTCAAAATGAGACCTTAGTTAAAGCTGTAGGTGCCGTGTCCGCGGAGCAATAGCAGTTTGAAGTACCGAAAAATGCATTGACCGTCTATGGGGAAATTTTTCTTGGGCCCAACCGCTGCAGTACCGCGGAGCGGCCTGATCGCCACTCGCATCAGGAAAGAGGGGGCGGAGCCCAATCCAGATAATATAATACATCCATGCTCCATACAACCTTTAACTGAAGAAACGTCTGGAACAATATGGAGACTACGGTAGCTCTCAGTGGACAAAACACATTGACTCAGAACAGAAATAACTTGACCCACTTGGGAGCAGCACAACCACCAAACAAAAACTTACAGTAAATGAGTTATCTTATTTGATCTACAAATAGAGAAATACAGCTAGCAATTAGTGTTAGTAAAAGCCCAAAAGCACCAAAACAGAGACACGTGTCAGATGTGTCCACAACAATACAAAGCAAGTGTCACCTTTGTGAACATGACACGAGGCAAACCACATTTTTCTCAAACTGTTATTTAGACCAGTGGTTCCCAAACTTTTCTGACCGGGATCCACGGAATATTGATGTAACCAACTCGCAACCCCCACAACAGAATAAAATGGATGTCTTTAAAAATTTCAAGATGGAAAACCATTTAAATTGGGCAAAAATGCATTCATAAGTCTCGCCCCCACTTTGGAAACCACTGATTTAGACATTACAAGCACGTGGTTGTTGCATAACTGCACTATACTGGCAAAAAAAATTTAAAATATCTGCACTTACATGAAAAGAGTAAGTTGTCACATCTTTTTATGACTCTGTCCAGTCTAGTCTTTTAACCGTTAGCTTCGGCTTTAGTGCTGCTTGCTCTCGCGAACTCTCGCTCTGATTGGTCAGCATTGGTCACGTGTTACATGGTTGTAGACGAAGGTTAGATGAATCCAAGGAAAAAAAAAATATTGGGGACCACTCCCAGTCATCCTGGACTAGCTTAGATTCTCCCTGTATGTTAGCACTAGCATCAAACGTCACATTTTCTTTTTTATGTCGATGATTTGACTATAATACAAAAAAAAAAATGTTATTGCCATGGTTGCAAGTACAAACTAGGTCTAGATGTTGCCTAAAATCTGTGTTATGATCAACTACTAAAGAAACGTGACAAACAGCCACATTACGTCAACTTATTCTCAGGGTTTAACCATCAAACTCTCAAATTCTGACGCTAGCCAAGAGTAGCTAGCAGTGCAATCAGCTAGCTAGCTTAGTCGCTAACTCTAGCTAATGTCTTTAACGCTTAAGTCAATCTCAGGCGTCTCTTGGTCCATCGTTGCTCGGTCAAAGACTCATCACAACTTTGCATCCACATCCACCGAACTTCAGTGACGAAAAAGCATTTGTGCCAACTGTACGGACTGAACTTAACCGTTGGCCGAGAAAAACTTACACAAACTACTGTACTTTTTATTTTTTACAATTTCCACAGCTTGCCGAAACTCATCAACGCCAACTCCACCACCACACGTCTTTGTACTCTCTCTTACTGTCAATTGTTTTGTTTTTGCACAGAAAAATCCAACTTTGTTTTGTTGTTAAATGAAGCCAAATGTCCATGTTGTTTAGCCTGCATGGATTTCTCACTGTTTTTTTGTATTTTTGCCTTATTTTTTGACAGGTGACGGGTCTTAATTTGTGCTTTGTTTTTTTTGTTTTCTTGGTGCTGAAAAAGACTGGTGAAATTATACGCAGTCGAGAACCAGAAGGAGATGTTTATTCAGACTTCTTAAACTGTCATGGGGCATTGTGTTTTTAGTAAGTGTTGCCAAAAACTACTACGAAAATTGATTCAAGGCCAAGTGTTGAAATAGAAGCGAGATTGTTGAAATCTGTCGCCACGTTTCCACCAAAAATAACTGTAGCTGCAATTTAAACTGTTTCCACGTTTTGCTTTCTTGCCAAATGCTTTCTGAACCTCATAATTATTCACCGTTATGAGTTTCAAAGAGCTTTTCTCAACTTTCAAAAGCCAGATAAGTCTTAAGGTCAGGCTAAAGGCAACATAGCATCCTAACTTTATATTTCCTGTTTTTTTGGAGATTAATTCTTGACAGGACAATGCTAATTTTCACCTGAAAAAAATGGGTAGCCATACAATATAACTGTACTGGGCAAAACTCATATCAAGAAATGAAGTTATGTGTAAAAGACATAAATAAATAGGCTAATACAATGTTCTGACTTTCTTCAAAAACAAGAAGTGTTTGTGTTTTTAGCATCCACTTAGCTGGCTAGCATACAGACTTCAATCAATCCTCAGTGAGTTTTGAAAAGCTTTTAAAATGGCAATGATTTTTATTTTTATTTTAGTATTTTCTTTAAGTTGTTTTAGGTTTGTATAACCATTCAAAATATGAAAACTAATACAGTGCAGAACAGGCTAATGCTGAGGCTAATGGTGCTTTCCAGGCAACTGGAACATTTATCAATTCTCACTTGTAAAAATGCACTGAAACGCCACTCAGATTGGTAAATACCATTTGTGAATTGGTGGAGGGAGTCCCGTTTCACATGATGGCTCAACAATCACCACTAAAAGTGAATTTGTTTTGGTTACAGGTTATTTAATGCTATTCTAGTTTAGCCTAAAGGTTAGCAATAGCCATTTTGTTTCCATACAAGTTTATTCAGTTGGCCCTAATAGGTTGGTTTCAGATGACATTACAACATTATACAGGCCAATGTTATTTCAATGAGGTGGAGGGCAGCTAAATTAATATTGTGTAAATTCAATTTATTTTTGTAATACAAATCAGTGGGTCTTTCGTTAGAGAAATCATTGCTTTTTAAATTAGCTAAAACATGTTTATTATTATTTCGCAACAAAATCCAATATTATTAAAACGAAAATTTGCCTCCTGCCCTCCACCAGGTCTATAAATACCAAGAATTCTAGAATGTGAAAGCCATCTATTGGCCCTATCATTCCCTAATCGGAGTCGGTGCCGAATTTGTGTCAAAAGTTGATGTGCTTCTGTGCAGGCGCTTAAATGTGAGAGTTTGACTATGGCACCTACGAGGACAAAGAACATAGAATAAGCTATATTTACCTTACATTACATCTACGTTTGTGAAAACACAATATTTAACTGTTGATAAACTTAAGCAAACAACTCAGAGCAGTGAAAATTCGAGGCCATCCGCGTTAGTGTTAAATTGAATGTTTGTTTTTTTTGTATTAGTATAAACGGAACGCTATTTCACAATATTTCACGTGACTTTATCAAAAATAAACATTTTTTAACATTTTTTTTTTTTTAGCTCAGCTGACCGATGACATTTTTGGCCATTTCTGTCACTTAAAGTAATGAAAATATAGTCAAGCTAACAGCTAGCATGATTGACACAATTTCGGCGAATGACTCCGATTGGGGAATGACAGGCCTTGCTTTGAATAAAAGATTTACAGAAGTTTTAATATTTCAGTAATTAGCAGCACTTATTTATGTTATTTTACTTTTCTGTTTGTTTATTTATCAACAAATAAGTCACTTTTTTTGGCCCAACCACTTCTTTTAGCAGCGCACTTCCAGTTTAGCTGCAGTTAGCCTTAGTTACATTAGCCACAGTCAAAGTTAACATGTTGTAATGCGCACATACAGTTCATATAAACATGCTGCAGTTTGTTTGAATGCTTAGATTATTTAGAATTTAGAATATTTTAGCTATATATTTGTGATCATGCAAGACGACTAACATATTCCTTCAGCAAAGCTTAACAGGAAGTGCGGTGCCAAGAAAAAGTGGGCGTGGCATAATAATACAAATACAGCTTTTGGTGGAAAGGTGGCAGCAGATGCAGCATTGGCGTTTTAAGATTTTTTAAACAAACTGACAAATGTAGTAAGCCTTAATCTACTGTAAACTGCCAGCGTGATGCATTTTGCAGCTGGTATCATAGCAACACTGTCCAAATATGGGCACGACTGTACACACTTCTACCTGCTTCCTGTAGCGCCAGTAAACTCGCCAGCACAATCATTGTAAAAAAACTATGATTTTGAGTTTGATGAAAAAGGTTCACTGCCGCAAATACACGAGTTACTACTCATCTAGGAGAGGAATCTAAAAATGCTGTCTTGATCCTGTGAGGGGGAGGGGCTAGGTGTGTTGAGGGGGAGGGGCTACAGTACGTGCGGTCTGTGTAATGGACGACATCCCATTGCATGTGTGGCTTCTCTTATTGTTTGGAATTCCCTGAACATCCTCCAAAATGCATATACTTAATCGTGTACATTTTTTTAAATGGTTGAGTATTTCCAAATGAGGTCTATCATGAAATAAATATCCATTTTGATTTAAAAAAAAAAAACTCTGTGTGTGATTATTTAGTATGAATGAAAGTGCTCAGTCAGTGACTTTATTCAGCGTTATGAATTAGATGTGTGGACTTGAGTCAAACTTGAGTTACTAGTGATGACTAATGGACTAAAACTTGGGATTCAACTTGGACTTGAAGCTCTAAGACTTGACTTGAGTGAGGAGCTCAGTCATTTGTAAGGAAGTCGGAGTAGAGTTGCTGCTCCTCCACAACGAGAGGAGCCAGCTGAACCGCCAGATACCTCCTGGACTGACTGCTGGTGAGGTGTTCTGAGGATGTCCAACCTGCGGCCCTGACAGAATCATGACACCCAAGAAAGACTGGCCCTGGTTCCGAATAGCCCTAATTTGTAGCTTCTAGCTTCTGGTTCCTACCCTCTAGCTCCTTATCTGTGGAGGTTGTCATGGGGTCAACAGTAAGAGCACTAGACAGCTGAGAGAAGTCTTAGCTCTGTTTGGTGAATCTGAACGTCCTAACCAGCGGCGGGAAACAACGAGGGAAATGACGCGACTCTACAGCTGTTTATGAAGAACTACAACATCCACCAGCGGACTACAACAGGCACCACTGCGCTAATATGAATGACATGAGAGTTACAGAGAAAATGCATTTGTACATGAATCTGCTGCTGTTTAAAAACCCCTTATCATTCCGACGTCCCACTTTTTCTTTAGAAATTCCATTTTGTTCAGTGTCTGAAAGAAGCATACAATGAAGCACCTGGAAAGGTATGAAAATCCAATTGTATCCCTTTTATTTAAAGCAAAATCAGCCATTCTGGGATGAATCAGACTCAGATTTCTACTGTAAATCTCCGAATAAAAAAAGTCCCCAAAAATTGAACAATTTCAATAGAACTTTTGCTTTGGCTCTGCCTAGATTTTTTTTGAGTAATTTTTTACCTTCACCTTCAGCTTTTACAGAGAAATTGTCAAAAGCAAAAATATGCCAAATCTAGTGTAATTTTTGTCGCAGCTGTAACACCAGCTTTAACATTCCTTATATCTACCAAAAATAAATAAATTAGGCGGATTTTACATTTTGTTTTTCTTTTGCCTAGAGAAAGTTGTCACTTCTGATGAGAGCCTCTTGGACATCAGAAGCAAAAACTACAGGGATACAGCTTTACAAAGACTCCAGCCATTTGCCTGTGATCCAGTGGGTTCAGGAACTGTTTCAGTTTTAAATTCAGACGATTTTTGTCAGACGTGTGAGGGGAAAAAAGGCCAGAATAAGAAGGGGTTAATAAAAATACTGTAATAAACCTCAGACTGAGACATCTTTGTGAAAAGTTTAAACACGAATCTTAAGCAACACTTTTCTGCACAAACAGTAAGCCTATATATGCACAGGACAGGACGGAATAACTATATCAGACTCACCATCATCAGTCTGTGAGAGAAAAGACAAATAACTTCCAGTAAATCCTTGCTTTGCCTGCAGCAGCCATGTGTCTCCCCTTCTCCGTCGCTGCAGCAGACTGTAGCGTATGAGCCTTAAGTTAAGTTTCTTCACACGTTACTAGTCTTAAGACTTTATACACACAAAACATGCAAGATGATGTGGCACCATAACCTTTTATTTTCAAAGTTTATAAAGTTTGTTTTGTGCAGAGAACTGTTTTGTGTGTCTAAAGTCTGAGGTTGTAAAACTTTTCTTTAATCACAAACTCATCATTCACAGACCATATATTGTAATAAATGGTAATTCATTTTTGGAGCGATCTGTAAATGCATTGTGTCTCATAGCTCCTTACCGCCGTTAGGAAGCTTCTATGGTTCCTATGCTAAAGGAGCTATGATAGGAAGCATACAGGCTCCTAACTGAACTGACAATCCGGACAGCTCTTATCATGATGTGCAGAGCTAGGCTTAAGGAGCTAGGAGCTGAAACGTGACCATATTTCAAGTGTAAACTACAGCACTTTCATGCAACTACAGTATCTGTGAAATCTCTGTACAACGCAAGATGAAATGAACTGTCAGGTGGTCGAGTGGAGAGCACAGAGGACTCTGGTGTGAAGAGATCACAGGTACAAGGGTTCAATCCCTGCCATAGACAGCGGTTGAAATTATGTTATGATATAATACTTTCTTTACGAACACCTTGTTAGCAATTTAAAACGCAAAACAAACACGACGTCTGTATTGTATTTGTCAGTCAATGCATAAGTGAGGAAAACAGAGAAACCGATAAAACCTCACCTGAGATTCGTACTCTGATCTCTCAGCTAAGAGTCCAATGCTCTGCAAGCTACGCCACCACAGCAGTCTGTAAGTGAACTTTGAAATGACACTATATGATTCCAGTTCAGTCACGTCAACAGGCTATTTTAATCATAGAAAGCAGGTTTATTTTGCCGTGAACATAATGTTTTTGTTGCATTTTATGTTCAAAATAGCCTTGTGTTTTTGCCAGAATCGAGGATTTTTTATTTATTTATTTATTTTTTTTATATATGGACATTGACCGCACAGGACATGCAAATGTGAAGAATCCCTGGACTAAACTTTCTGAAAACTTTTTTTTTTTCCAATTAAGGTCCCAGTCACACACTAACCCTAACCCCTACTGACGCACACTTATCAAAGTTTGATTCAAATAAAGATAGAATAGACTCTTATTAAGAGGCATTTTGTTGATAATAGTGATACTAGCACTACATCCTACTCCAGATGTATTTAACTAGACAATCCATAAGGATTTACACTGCCAACAGCCAAAACAAACATGAAAAAACTGTCAAATGAACAACTGTCATTAAAATAAAAAAAGATGCAATGTTTCTCAGTGTTTCTGATGTTGACATCAATTGATAATGTTTTGCAAACTTCTCATTTACTAAATAAGACGACACATGCAATGCAGACATGCTATGTTTTTTTGTTTAGTCTGCATTACTGATGTTGTGTCTTTGCTGTTGCTAAAAGTAGGTCCAATTAATAAAAGGGCATTTACAATGTTGAATTGTGTCTAGGCATGATTTTCTCATTATTTATCAAAGCTCTTCAGTCTCTAACAAATGCACAAATAAAGTTGTTTGTTCTTGTGAATAAACGCGGAACTAAACGTGTGGTGCGTTGTCCACGTCGGGCTGCTCTCAGGTGTTACACACACGTGTTTAGTCAGCTCTGACAGCCGACTCGCTCTAAGACACTTTTCCTCCCTCCTCGCTCCGTTTCGAACAGCACTTACCTGTCAGCTCCTTCGCGGGAATGCGCACAGAGAGGAATAGTGCGGAGGAAAAGGAAGGAGGAGGTCGTTTCGGAAAGGGCCTCTGTCTGTTCTATTACCTCATCTCCTTCTGTATCTGTCCCAATAGAACAGAAGATGGAGCCACTACTCAGGTAGAAGGTAGCTCCTCCCTCTTATTTAGCTCACATAGGACAGGTGTGGAGAACAGAAGATACTCATGAATGCACTGGAATAACAGAGACGCAGCAGGTGAGTTATCTGGCAAAAATAACTGTTATTACAAACTAAAACCTACTAAAAAGAGTTGTCAGAGGCTCAAGTTAATGTTGGACAGCTGAATAATCTGGCAAAGAATAGTGATGGCCAAATGAAGCCTGGTGAACCACTCAAGCCAATTGTACCGGTACATGAGCCTATGACTCCAAATTGCTTAATTTGATCCACTGCATCAAATGTAACACATGTTAAGTGTCATAAACCAAATAAAACACTGTTTTACTGAGAAAAATCACCCATGTAGTGAGTTACAAAATGTATTAATAAATTATGCGTTCAAGTCTGTAACCTACATTCACAGTATTCAATTTTTAGCAAGCCTGTTCACTCTACACATCAGCTACGGCTTTCTTTTTTTCAGAGGTTTACCCAATTATGTTTCAATGCATTTATCAGGCTACAAACTTTGATTAAAAGTGAGGAAGCATCACATTCAAATGAGGCTTGTATTTCCAGGAATATACCGTATTTTTCACCCTATTGAGCGCGCCTGAATATAAGCCGCACCAACTAGATTTAAAAAAGAAAAATGACAAAGTACATATATAGGCCGCACTTGTTAATAGTGCGTCTATGAGAATCTATATTTTGCTGCATTGCCGTATAAGCCGCAGAGTTCAAAGTTTGTGAAAAAAGTAGCGGCTTATAGGCCAGAAATTACGGTACCTAAATATTTAACAAGTTCCAACATACCCAGACTTGAGTCTGCAGCAGGATAAAGCACACAGAGCCTCTCGCTTCAGTGCAGCTCAGCTAAAGTGAAGCACTTTCTGAATCACCTCAGCCAAGTCTAAACACCAATATTTGCAGATGTAAATATTTTAATGTTAAAATTCCCGTTCACAAGATTCACCTTAGCAAAAAACAACATAATAAACTGGTATAATTCATGTCTCAATATCAAAAACACAAAAAAAGTTTTTAGTTTGTTAATTTCTAAATCCAAAATGGAAAGATTGAAAGATTACAAATGTAAATTGGTTTTAATTTTTTTAATGCATTTACCAAAATCAAACAACAAATTCAGTCATTAAAATGTAGCCCAGTCTCTGAAGACAGTGTAGATATACAATGGGAAGTCAAAAATGTACATTGAGCACGTTTTCACACCTTTTTTATATCTATGAAAAACCTCAGGCCTAGTTTACAAGACAACGTTCCCCAAAAACCATCACAGTTGTAATGTTTTGAGCTCACAGTTTATATTGTGTATTAGCGAGTTAATCTTCTCCAAAAAAGCAGTAGTTCTTATGCCATAGCATTACAATGGCAAAGGAAGCAATTAGGACCAGCGCGCGGGGAAAAACTAGATTGCCCAAAACAAACACAGGGAGGGAACAAGGACCAGCGTGCGGGGAAAAAGATAGTTTACAGTTGGACACAAACACTGGGAGGACAGCTCGTTTTTACCGGGCGCAGACACTTGGACAGCTGTCCTGCATGTTCTCAGTCATATAATACTTGTTGTGGAGCGCTTTAAACTTTTTCTTCTGAACACCTGAATTTCAATGGACTAATCAAATCTTCAGGACCTGGAGAGGCTTTGGAATATTTGTTTTGTGTCTCCAATACGCAGGTAAGAAACACTGGACACTGTTAGTTAGACTTTGTGGCTGAAAGAGACAAACTCCAGAACAGATTAAACTGTTTGTTGTTGCCACGTTTTCAGTGTGAAATATGCGGGAGTTGTTTTAGCTATGTGACGACTGTGCTGCTTCTTCTGCAGATTTTTGATGACTGGCCAGTCTTCTTCTACAGTCTTAAGGTGCTTTCAGACCAAACGCGACCACGCGAACACTTTCAATGTTATGTCTATGTGTAGGCGCGATTTCGCACGACCAGAGCGGCGCGGAGAGTCTACTACGACCGGCGCGAGCGTTTAAGGGCAGACGGGCGTCTAATAAGCGCGACCAACATGTGAAGAGCAAAGTGACAGTGTTAACGACCAGTACTACAGCTGGAAGGCCCGTGCAGACATGGACAAGAGAACTAATCCTCTTGGTATCAGCCTCATACACCACTGTCTCTTAACTATGTCAAATAAGCCCTGTGCTCTCCATTCACATCGCTCATTTCGTTGCTCTGATTGGCGGCACATGAGGACGCGCCTCCGCTGACAGACACATACACATGAATGGGATTTCAAGCGACATTTGCCGCTCCTCGCCTCCTATCTACACGGGCCATGAGGGGGACGAGCGTCCATGCGCGAGGCGCGAGCAAGTGACAGTACGTGGTTCAAAACGACCAGTACTACGACTTTAACATGATCAGGCTTCTAAATTATGAACTTATTCTTACCAAAAGCTGCACAAACATAAAAAACACATAACGTGTGACTGGGACTCACCCTGTGGCTCCACAAAAGAAAAAAAAAAAGATCGATTTAGAAACTTTAGTCCAGGGATTCCTCTCGTTTGTACATCCTGTGCTGTCAGTGTTTATAATTCATAAACTCCTTGATTCTGACAAAAACAAGCGGCTCTTTTGGTCAAATAAACTTTACTTTCACAGCAAAATAAACGCGATGTCCGAGACAAAAATAACCTGCTCATTCGACTGAACCGAATATATATACTGTCATTTCCATTGTACACAGCTTGATTGAGTGGCGCACGTGTAAAGCGCAGGGTTGGGACCCCAGAGTCTTGAGTTCAATTCCCAGCCGAGTGATATCATTATTTTTTTTCTGCACTTATGCATAACCTATATTAAATAAAGACATAGTGCCTGTTTTGTATTTTAAAACGATAATACAATGTGTTTGTACAGAAAGTATGATTTATAAAGTTTAAGATTGCATATGTGCTACAGATACAAACGTCTTCATCAGCTGTTTTGTTGCCTGGGGTCGAACTCACGCACCCGCAGGCTCTTCACACCAGAGTCCAATGTGTTATCCACTCGACCACTTGACATCAGACTTGCACAACGCTCTAAAATAGAGAGTCACAGATGCCGTGGCTGCATGAACACGCCGCGGTTTGAAAGCTGCAAGTTGGTCGCGCGAGAAACACGACTAATTTCGAATATATAAGCGGCCACCGCGGGGCGTCTGGCGCGAGTTGACGCCTCTGGTCTGAAAGCACCTTTAAAGTACTGCGCACATACATGTATCAGTGATGTAACCGTCTTCACTGACAACTGATTTTTCTTGTTTACACCGATGTATCCACTGAACCAGCCTCTGAAACTACCTCTTAAATTGTTTCCAGAGGAACACCGATTCACTGAACATGTAGCTCATTGTCGTGTAAAAGAGAAGCCAATCTGACATAGTAATGTCTTGGATTCATGAAAACTGCCCCTTAACCTACATCAAGTCCCGGTCCTAAACGTACCCATTTTAGTAACTTGAAGCCTAAACTTACACGTTAAACCTAAAAAAAAAAAAAAAATCTATGTTGCCATTTTATGTTTTGACTTTTCGTAACATTTTGACGTAAAAAGGCAGTGAAAATGTTATGTAATGCTAATTGTACATTTTAGACATTTCTACGTATACTGTTGGAATGACATAACGTATATCTATGTTTTCTCCGAAGACTGTGTTGAACAAAATCCCGACACATAGTCAGAGTTTGCATAAAGTGAATCTTTAAAATCACAAATATTGTTTGATTTAGCCTTCTAACTTCACATTTTTTTATCCACATAACAAAATAAACATACAATTACCAAGTGTTCTGTAACAAGTCTGTACAAAAGTCACACAAAACATTAAAAAGTGCTTACATTTCAGTCAAATTCAGTCTTGCTTGATTGTTTAAATAGCTTCATGAACATCCACATGTATTGATTTGTAACATGACCAATGAATGACTAACATAAGTCCTCTTTTAAGTGCATGAAAAAAAAAAAGCTGAATTCTAACCAGTGAAAATAAACAGCAAACAGACATCACTGCAAAAAAAACAAAACAAAACATGAATTAAGTACAAGTAAAGTTTTGGTCCTGTTTTGCCAATGCGGTTGCCAATAGTTACAAATGATTTCAAATCTTAAAGAACAAATATTATGCATTTTGTGTGTTGTTTTCTTCCTTTATATCTGCTTCGAAGCGTCTGCACTTTAGAATCTCACGCACCAGAACCAATGTAGTGTAGTAAAGTACACATTGTATGTGTGCTCTACACTGCAAAAAAAGCCTTTACAAAAAATATTAATAATAACATTGTGTTTGTTTTTTTTTTGGTCAAAATACAATGAAATAATCTGCCAGTGTGATTGATGTATAGGCTTAAAAACAATCACAGATCTGGGACATACAGATCAGTGATTCTGGAAGAACTAAAAAAAAAAATCTCACAAACTTATGCAATATTTTCAATAAGGAAGAAAGATTAAGAATTTAAAAAAAGTTGATTTTGCATAATATGTCCTTTTTAAAAATGGTTAAACCAAGATAAAAAAGATTTAACAAAATCTTCAATCATGTTCTTGATATCTTTAAAGTGACAAACACAGTTCAAGCTCTGCAAACTCATTGAAAAGCAATGGAAAATGGAGGGGCAGCGATGTGATTAGTTTGACAGCAGGTGTTTGTAATTAGTGCTTAGTTTGAGTGAACAATAGGGGTTTTGCACTGACATCTTCTGGTCTCAGATTGACATACGTCGCTAAATGCTGTGGTAGTTGGCATTGTGACACAGCTGTTAAAGATGGGGCAGGTGATTGCCACAATGTAAACACAATTTAGGTTTTAAATCTGACAATTTTTTCCTCATAAATCCTTCAACGCATTTTTAATTTCAATATGTATACAATTTTGGTTGCAATGTTAATGTGAAACCCTCTTTTATTCTCTTTGAAAGTGAAACAGCAGAGGACCACCCAAGCTCAGCCAATCAGAACGCTGCATTCTGCTCCTGATTAGAGCTAAAATTCTTTATGAATCGATTCAGAGAGTACTCTGTGTGCTGCATTTTTCATATACTTTTTAGTATACTTATTTTCAACTAAAAGAGGTGGCCACCCCAACTTTAATCCTGTCTTTCTAGTCTTTGTAGGTTTGATATATTGTTTGTTAGTAGTTCACAGAAAGTCCATCTCCCATGAAGAGGCTACCAGAATGAATGCATGTAAAAAAAAAAAGTAGCTTCAGAGTTTGTGTCACTTGAATGTGGATTAACTATAATTACATCCAACCTTAGAAAATGTTTAAAGTTTCGAGTTGAGATCATAGCAGGTGTTTGTAAATGTGAATTAGTTTGCAGTGACAATACTTATCAGAGCTTTAATGTTGCAGTTTATGTCAAAAAAGAAAAACAAGTTAAATCAAAGTTTGTCACATCATGGTTCGCCCATAGTTCACAACAAAGTTGCTAGATTAAAGTTGTAGACAAACAGTATTTACCTCGGTCGAATTTGGTTTCCAGATTGTGTGGACAAGGTCTGAACGTGGTGTTGGTGCAGTTTGCTGGGACAGTTAGAAACATCAGTGCAAAGTGTAACAGTGCTGCAACTTTTGCAAGAAAACAGTTAAAAGTTCATGTTATCAATCACAAAGAAAGGATTACACATTAGAGCAAAAACATGAAATTCAATTACGTTTACAAAACTACTTTATACATATACTGTACAAACAAACAGTTCAGCCATGTTGTCAAGATAAAAAAAAAAAAATCTATAAATATTAATGAAAATTTTAAATTTATTTTTTGTGTATTTCAATCGTTTCTGTCCTAGTCAATTTCAATGGTGAATGTTAAGACGTGTTATTATTCATGAAGACTAACACAATCCTAACCTTTACCAACTCCAAGCCCCAGACCTAAACTTACCTATTTTTGCAACTTCAAACCTAGCCGTTAATCCCTCGAAAAACCTCGTGTTTGTCCTCAACCACATCGCGTGTTCATAGTACGTCAGAAAAAAAACAAGCGTGTGGGCGTCGTCATGACACCCAATTTGTCATGGCGTGCTATTTATAAGCAATCCATGAGAACCCGTTGGTAGGAACAAATTTTAAAAAACACTCAAAAGCACTCGTAAGAAAAAAAAAAAAGAAAATCAGCTGTTACTTCAGTCAAAAATTGTAATTTCTACATTATTGCAGGTTATGTATTTTTGACAAATTATTGCATATAAAACATTTTACAAACAAAAAAGTAATCAGTTATGCTGAAAAAGGACACTATAAATAGACCTGCAGCAGTTTCTGTGTTCCGACCTCCATAGGCCCCAGGACCCTCTGTGCCCCCCCCAGAATCAGAGCGCACCCAAAAGCCCAGCGTCGTTTCAATCCATCTGTGACGTGAACATGTTTCCTCTGAGTGTGTTCATGTGTTTGGACATTTTTAAAAGACATTGAAGTTTTGAATCAGAGATTTGCGCTGTTGCACTTCCTCTTTTCCTCGTTTGTCTCTCTCACAGAAGTCCTGTGGCCAGCCCATATCTGCCATATAAGGAAGTAGTTTCCTTATTTGGCAGATATGGGTAAAGACTGCTAAGAAGGAATTTGGCTCCTTATGAACACATCATTTTTAAGAACTTTTATGAATGAGGCCCAATGTCCTCACTCAGGTCCTCACATTGTACTCTCTCAGGTCTTCATGTCCTCTCTCAGGTCCTCCATGTCTTCATAGTGTCCTTTCTCAGGTCTTCATGTCCTCTCTCAGGTCCTCCATGTCCTCTCTCAGGTCCTCCATGTCCTCATAGTATCCTCATAGTGTCCTCACAGTGTCTTGAGTCACACTGCGTAGCCGTACTTGCTGTCATACCGAACAGGAGTGTGAGTCTGGTTCTTGCTGGACGGCAGGTCAGATTGCACGTCGTCGGACCAGCTGAGCTCCGTGCCCCCCACGGGGTCATAGGTCACGTGGTGTTGGGAGGGGCCACTGCTTCGGGTGGTCCTGCGGCTTACCGGTCGGCTCTCCGGAGGGGGGACGTCCTCTCTGCAGAACAACAAAATAACATGTATAGATCATGTGCTTTGAAATGACTAAATATTAGAATATACACAATTTTAACCTTAGAAAAAATCGTATTAAATGTATAATGAGCCATAGACAATCAAAATTTTCAGGCAACAAGAGCTTTTATACTAGCAGAGCGTTAATTTGTGTGGCATCTTGAGGGGATACTGCATTCTGTAATTGGATATTTACATGAATGTATCAGTTACACTGGCATTTCAGTTGTCTAGTAATGCCAGGGCATATTGTACCTAATCAAAGGTTCATTAACACTGATTCAAAATTAAGAAGCAGAGTCACTTATGTTACATAAATTTAATGACTGGTTATTGCTTTTCTTGTTTGTTTGTTTTTATTTTAAACTTTAAAGTCAGTCCAAAAGTTTAGTCTGGTCCAACCCATTCAGTTCAGTTTACAGCATTACATGTATTCAGAAACAGCTCCTTAGACACCCAGCATGGGCGTCGCTCATGGACTCGAACCTGGAACACGATCCAGCAGCAAGACGGCGATGGACCGATGTGGTTCAGCTCATTCGTCTGAAAGAACATTTTGTCTAGCTACACAGTAGAAACATTTATGCCCTACACCAGTGATTTCTGGGGGTCCCCTAGTGATATGTGAAATTTAATATTGCCATCCTAAACATGGTTTGATACCCTTCGAATGCAGTGATAGACATAACTTCATTTTTTCTGGTCTACAGAAGAAGGTACCCAGGTTTATGGCTTTCAAATAAAAACAAACATAAGGCATTACCACTATGGTTGTCATTTTGGGGGTCTTGACTGAAAAAGGTTGAGAACCACTGCCCTACACATTATAGCAGAACCTACTTCATCTCACACATGACAGGTGACGACTGACGGTACCATAGCCGGCTACGACCGCAGCTTCATTTGCACTGGCTCAAATGAGACGTAGGTAAATGGCTACGATTTGGGCAGAGGAAAACGCTGACGGAGAAGGGTTGCACCAACCATAGTACAAAGGTTGGACTGTGGCATGAAATAGAGGTTTAGCTCAATCTGCCTGGTAACTCTACCTTTCTGTTGCTTTTTAACGAAGCTTAGCAACCAGTCCTATCTTTCATCAGTTTGGTCAAGCTTGTGTCACAAGGATGCCCGTTTTGTTTTGGTATGTGTTTGTGTAAAAAAAAAGTTTGGAGTCCTTGCCTCTCTCTCTTCACTTTCTCTTCTTTCTTTCGCTCTACTTCAGCACCAATCATTACACCTCAAGTCAAACAATGCAGCAGTAAGTTCATCACTTGTAGAGTCTTTTCTCCGTTGCTATTCAGCCCACACACTGCAGCGGAGTCACGTTCGTGTGCGATGGCCTTGGAGTTGGTGCGTTTTGTGTCAGACTTAGCAGCAGTCACACCTTTTTTCTTCTCACTTCTGCGCTCAAGGCCTGGTATAATTCAGTCAGGTTGAGATTTCTTAACGCCGCCGCCGCAGCCCAGTTTGCTCCCATCTCCGCTCTGCTGCCAGCACTCAACCCCGCAGGGTCTCTCCACTTCACTCTTTTGTCTCTGAGTGTCGTCTGAAAACAAGAGGAGCAGCCCGGAGAGAGGCATTCCAAGGCCCGGAGCTCTACGGAAGCGGAGGAGAAGTTTCAAGAAGAAATCTGTATTCTACTCGTGCCGGATACTTATGCAAGGGCAAAATAGTGTAGGGTTGTGTTGTCTTCTTACATACATGAAGACATTTGGTTTAGGGCTGTGTATTTTGGTAACTGATAATTCTGTCAATGATTTCTTTGAATTAAACGATAACATGTTTATGTCGCAAAAGATTGATCACTATGAGATTTTTAAGAAATTTGATCAATACTGTAAAATAATGTTTGTAAAGTTTTAGAACAAAAAGTGTTCCTTCCAGATTGTTCTACTGACACTGTCAAATAACTTTACTTACCATGTGAAATCATGACATTTTACAACTTGGCCGCATTGGCCTCACTTTCTCCAAATATCTGGTGCGCTCAGATTCAGTAAAACAATATTTTTTATCATTGACCCATTCATTTGTAAAATTTGAGTTGGGTCAGTCTGAAAAAATGTTTTTGGACTTGGGCCAATGCATAAAAACTAGACTAATGAACCAACGAACGAATGAACTAACTAAATCAATATGTCGACCAATTAAAAAAGTGCCATTAAAAAGTGCTATAATTGGGCCTACAACAAAAAAAAAAAAGTTTAGTGTTTTTTTTTTTTTTTTTTAATGGTTGAATAAAAAAGTTGATTGGCTGCCAAGCAACCTACTTGCACCAAGAAAAATGATAATAATAATAATTGGACTATTTTAATGATTTGAAGCTTTTTCTCAAAAAAGTTAATAAGTGCAACTTTACATGAACACATTTCTGTCAGGTGTGTTTATTTCAACACAGTAAGAAGAAAGTGCATGTATATAGTACATATGCCAAAACACACAAATGGTGTGGAAAAAAAAATGATGAGCTGGATTTCACCCCTTTCTTGCATATATACTGTATGTACATATATATACACTCAAGGAAAAAAGAGACGCAACATTCTAATTTTCAAAAAATTCCTTAGAAACCGAGTACATTTGAAAAAACAGGCTAGTACCATGGTTTCAGTCCACAGTGAGCTGAAGACAGGTGAACAAATTTCTTGGTTTGGCTTGACTGATTGTGAGAACAATAAAGAGTGCATTACAGGGTCGTTTATTCATACAAAATCATGTTTGAAACTCAGAGTTGACTTTTACCGCTGGTTAACTGTGCTCAAGTCTTCTCTATAAAAGGCACCAGAATGAACCCAAAAACACACTTCTTCACGATGCCACGGTTGTCTCAACCAGAGAAGGATCGAGCTATTGGCAGCTCCAAGCTGGACGGTGTTGTTTTGCTGTCCCCAGGGTGTTTGGAGTCACCGCTCTACCATTAGTCGTCTTGTGGAGCGATACCAGGCCACTGGTTCCTCTAACGACCGCCCTCGTACTGGGGGCCCCCATGTAACGACCACTGTACAAGACCAACCGCCCCGCACATCTCCGTAACAGGTTCAGCCGCCACCAGGTCCACAGCCGAGACCACTGGGACACACCACAGGCCAGTGTCGGCCAGAACCATCTGTAATCCCCTCCATGCTGACCCCAACATTGACGAGCTGGCGTCGAATGGTGCACTGCACATCGTCGTTGGACTTTGCAGAGGTGGTCCCAAGTTGTGTTCAGTTACGAAAAAAGGTTCCAGTGCTTCAGAGCAGATGGTTGAGATCAGGTGTACAGGACACTATAGGAGAAACTCAGCAGCAGCTGAGGGCGGCACTGGTGGAAGAATGGGTGGCAATTCCACAGGATCAACTCAGACACTACTGTCGATCCATGAGACAACGAATAACCGCTGTCCAGGAGCCAACAGGGATCATGTGAACTATTGACAGTCTGATGAAAGTCCTATCACTTTTGGTTTGGGGGTTGCTCTATTGTTTGGTTGTGTTATTGGATTCAAAAATGTGTAAACGCCACAAGAGTTGGCCTGAGGATTAGAAATGGATGTAGGGTTCATATGAAACAGGCGGATCTCAAAAAGAAAATTATTCTGCCCCCCAAAAACTCAGAAAACTGAGTGTTGCGTTTCTTTTCTTGAGAGTGTATGTATATATGTACAATCTATACAACGTATATATTGTACAATAAGAAAAAGCATACAAATTACACGATATTTCATAATGTAAAATATAGGAGTTTTGGTTGAAGCCACGTTGGGGCAATATTTTTTTAGGTTTAACAGGTATAAGTTTAGGCTTCAAGTTACTGAAATGTGTTAAAGTTTAGTTTAGGGCTTGGGCTTGGGCTAGGTTACGATTAGGAGAAGGATCTTGTTATAATTTCCTAAATAATCGTGCTAATCTAATGTCTTGTTATGTCGTGATACAACACTATACACTTTCTTGTGAGATCGGGTTGTTTATTTATGACCAGGACTTGTTTGTTGCTTGAACAATTTACAAGAAAAATCAAAGCTATATTTCATAAAAGGCTCTGTAAATGTTTGTCATTTCACTTGCAAAACAATGTCTTTCTCTCATCTTTGTAACAACAACGTGCAAAGCTTCTGATCTTTACTTTCATTGGCTGAATATGACCTCCTCTGAAGAGTTTCGTTTCTAATATAACAATAATTGTGCAATCTGAAAGAAAAACGATACGTTTTCAAACCAGATGTAATATTTTTTAGAAACTATGTGACAATGTCTTCACTCTGGCTCTGAAAATGTGGGTGATTCTTGTGTCTTTTATTTCATGGCACAATTTCCGCCCAGGTGCAGTTTTGACACAAACCATGACTCATTTTTTTCGGAAATTGCAGTGTTTACACTTCAGCAGATGACACGTGTGAGGAGAAAATTCCTCTGCAGCGATGTGAACGGCCCGGGACAGTTTTGTGTGCGATTGTTGCTCCACACTGTCCTCCCACACCTCGGCTGTTTCTGTGTCAAGCCTAAAAACAAGCTAAGCGCCGCCGTTTCGGGCAATACATTTCAATTCTTTTTGGAGAGATTCGCTCAGCCCCACAGCCCATTCTGCCGGAGAATTTGCATCATCAAAGGACCGAGCTTCAAATCGTTTTCAGTGGCACGAGGTGAGGAAATCTTTCCAATTGGAACCAAAACACAAATTCTGAACAAATTCTAAACATTGACCAAATTTCAGGGCTGCAAGAATTCTACTGAGAAGTATTTTCACATATCCAAAGTATTTGAAGTGTGGCGACTCAAGGGGTGTCAATTTAGATGGATGGATGGATGGAACTTCTGTTGTTTCAGTCAATGATAAGGCCATTCCCTCAAAATGTCCCTCTGCAAAAACTTCGGCTTGCAGCAGATGTAAAAACTCTGTAGCATTTCAGAGATCCAACGCTAGCAAAGTTAGCTTTAATAGCTTCACGCATAGACATATACTTAGTAGACGCGCAGTTCGACTCCAAGGTTATCACACACTTAGCATCTGAGCTAGTCCGGTATGTTTTGAAGAACTCCGGAACGTTCTCCTCTTTGTTTTCCTATAGACCCATTCAGAGCCTACGTCATTTTGGGGGCGGAGCCGCACTGGTGCCCTCCGCAGAGTTTCCCCATAAGTTTCTGTACAAAACGAGTAAGCTGTACTAACATTATTAAACTGTTAGAAAACTTAACAATGACTTCAAACAAAGCTCGGACCTCTTTCTAATCTGTTCCATGGGTTTATAACTCGTGATTTTTTCGGGCTAACTAGCTTGCCGCTAAAGTCTATAAAGACAATGAAGGATCTCCATCAAAACAAATACATCGCCTCAAAGTCATGTAAGTATATGCTAGGAGTCTTTTATAAAATAAACGTCTGTAGAAATCAGCACAAAATAAAGCCACACAGGTGCAGTTTAATGTGACTCTAGTTCTCCACTGATAATTGATAATTAATTAACACAACTCACACAAAAATCTCTAGGCAATGTCATGGTAACTCACCTCCTGTGCTTTTCTGCAAATTACATAGTCCAACTCATCAAGGGATTTGTATGTTCGAAGCTTTTCTCTTGTGCACATGAGTTTTTCCATCAAATTTCTAACGTCATGCTAACATTCAGTAGCTAACTGTACATGGATCTGGAGTCGCTTGCTGTTCGTTAAATTGAGTTTTTAAAGAGAAGTTTGCGATTTTTTTAATGATAATGCACCTGCGTAGCTTGAAAAGCCTGAGACTGGGCACCACTCAGGGCACCAGTTAACGCGTGCAGCCATCTTTGTTTACTAACAGTAAATGAAAGATGTGGAGAGTATCGGCTGGAACAAACTTGCCAACCACATTTAACAGAGGTCAAAGGTCAGAGCCTTGCTACAACTTACTGTTGAGTTTTAGTGTTTTATTATAGGCAATGTGTGTGTATGAAACTGCTAACAGCTAGCAAACTTAATGACCACAAAGAGTCCTCTTTTACATGTCACTAGTGAAAACAGCAGAATAATGACATAAACATCATCAAATAAAAGTTGTACATGTAGCTTCACTGCTCTGTGCAGGAGTGTCCAGGTCACATCGGCAGTTGATGGAGGTTGATCAATAACCGTTTTGTTCATGGTTTTGCTGAAATCGTTTGTTTTAGCTCAGTTTTATCCATAAAACTTTTACCATTGTGTCCAATCTATTTGCCTCACCCTGTCTACCTGAGGTATATGCTACCCTGTATTAATGCACGGGCTTACGCCCCGGGGCCCAGGAGCGCAAAGGGCCCATGCGCACGGATGTTTTTTTTTAAATACAGTGGACCCACACGCTGATGAAATAGGCCCCTTCCGTTTCTCAAATTTGTCGCAAGTCGCAAGTTCAGACGTCCTGGTCCAAGTTTGTGAAATTTGTGTTGTTTTTAGAGCGTCTACAGCTCCTGCTTCACTGTCAATGCTGCGTCTGTGCCTCCACGGTCTGCACTGGGAAGAGCAGGGCCGGTTTAAAGGAATATGAGGACCTTTAAAGAGAAGCTCACCCCCTAAACTCCACCCACAAACACATTTCAAACACAGCAAACTCATTGAAAAGCATTGGGAGAAGGGCAAAGGAGGGGCTCAGAGAGGAGAGCAGCAGTGTGATTGGATTGACAGCAGGTGTCTGCAATTAGTGCTTCATTTTGAGTGGAAAATACACTCTGAGGTCACAGAGAACCTGGAGCTGACATGAGAGACACAGCCAGTTTGTGACTATTTTGACCTGAAACCTGCTAATTTGACCAGTTTGCACTGAAAATGCCAAAAAACGACTCAGAACAGTAGACAATGCTATTTAAACACCATATACATAGTTTAACAGCCAAAAAAACTTATTTTAGAGTTTAGCTTCTCTTTAAAGGGGGGGGCCCATCTAACATGAAAATGTTTAAACTGATATTAGAATATGATAATTATATTGCTGGGTTTCAGATGACATCACAACATTCCACAGGCCAATGTTATTTCAATCAGACTGGGGCAGGCAAAATGAAGTTTGTTTAAATTTAGTTTATTGTTGTAATATAAAAGTTAAATGGGTCCAGTCATCCAGAAATCACCACTTTTTAAATATGTACATTTTTTTAAATGGCAAAGTCCAATGTTACTAATAGGGAAAACTGCCTCTTGCCCCCAACCTGCCCTTTAACTGACAAGAATTCTAGAATGTGAAACCCAGCAATTGTTAATAAACTGACTCAAGTCTTTTTTAATTATAGTAAAATTACATCACATAATAAGAATATCACATCTAAAACTCACCAAAAAGCAGGAAATTGCACAGAATAAAAAAATATATATATCCTGGGGGAGAATTCCCCCAGACCCCCCTGAATTACATCAAAACCATGTTATATTAAAAACATATGTAATAAAGGGCTTACAGTGTCTGTGTCTAAATGTAATTCAATCAAAAATTAATTCGCCCCCTGGTGGTGGCAGTAGGTTGATTCATGGTGTGGCTCTTCCAAGATGACAGCTGAAAATGTTGGCTCTTGGCCTCTGACCAGTTCGCCACCCCTGATATAAAGGCTAAAATATAGCCCCTTTGTTCTGAACTAAAGCCTGCTGAAACTAGGAGCTGTAGGAGCTGAAACATACTCCAAATCACAGGAAATTACATCTATTTTAGCCAAAATCTCCTGAGGAGGACCTTAGACCCCAACACTTATTTTTCCCACTTTTTATAGTAAATCTATTTTGTTAAACTGCGCATATCAGAAAGTCACTTCTGAAATAGACCTACATATATTTTTTTGTAAATACCATATTTGTTTTATGTTTAAACAAAAACATGTTTTTATATTTTTTTCCACAGAGCACTTGCCCCTCAAAATGTTTATGCGTGGCTGATGAAAGGGGCCCCTGAATTTACAAAGTCCCGGGGTCCAAAAATTTTTAATGCAGCCCTGGGTATATGCGCTGTTTGTGTTGTAGAAACAGAGCAGAGCTGCTGATAGCGCATCAACTAATTTAATGTCTGTGGCTTCATGTACCAGCTCTATGGTTATAAGACAAACAAACAGCTCTATTCACAAAATCCTAACTTATGTTTTTTGAACATCACAAAGTTCAACAAGAATCACAAGAATCAACCTATTGTCACTGCAACATCCTCTGCTGCATCAGGTGTGGAAGTCTGTCATTTCAGAAGTCCAAAGTTAGCATAGGTAGCTAGCGTTTGCATGGTCTCCGTGGTTATAAGAAAAACAGACATCTCCTTTTCATTAATCTGACAGTACTCATGTTTGTTGAACATTAGAGGCCACACGTCTTAGTTGGTTGAAGTCCAAAGTTGTTCTATTAAAAACTGAGCAAAACATCAACAAAGTTTTTTTTTTAAAAGTGCTCAGTTTTTCAGAGTGACAGGAGAGCAGCCAACCCCTCTGTTTCCATGAAACCAATTAACCATTTAGAAGTAAAGTAAAACTAAGATAACCTTAGCTGTCAATCAATAATAAAAAAGAAACCAAAACCAGCAACGCCACCGGGATAAACCCAGAAAATACAACTAAATAAAACGCAACACAGGTTTGTTCATTGAAACAGAGGCAGACAGAATAATTCACATACTTGATTTAATTTTACAGTATCAGGTCTGTTGTTCAGTTTTCTTTCAGTTCTTAGTTTTCCAATGCTGCTGTTCGTTCACATCTTCATATCGTTTATAAAGGTCGATTTACTGTATATTCCCGGGTCACTTTACGTTTTTTGTCCTCGCACAGACTGCCTCTGTCGTCTGTTTCTTCCCCTGGGCTTCAACAGCCAATCAGAAAGCTTGTGCTGTTCTCGTGCTCTTATTCTCAAAAGTCACATGGCGTCAAAGCGCACAGCTGATCTGTGATCTGGTTGTGATTGGTGTAGATGACTGGACGCACCTGGAAGTTGATTAGCTCTAGACAGAAGCTGCAATGGCAGCCTGTGCAAGGACATAAAGTAACACACTTACACCTGAAGCGATAAACCTGCCTCCTTGAGCCCTGGTCGCTCTCGTGTTGTCTCCAGCCCACTTGGGGAAGATTTCAGAGGGAGGGGTTAATTGGGAGTGCTTTGAGTGCCTGGACCATTGCCTCATTTGTGTTTGTGAAAAGTTGTTCACCGAGTGGCAATGTCGATTCGAGTTTGCAAAAAGTTAACTTCATTTCAACTTTGTCGCACTCAGGTCGCTGCACTTGTCTCGTCACTTCCTCATGTCTCCTCTCTGCACCAGCCTGCAGAGGAAATGAATGTGAGCTGCTCTTTCAAGTTGCTCAAGTCACTTTTGGTGTAAGTCTGCTGTAAATCAGCCTTAAGCTCATTTGCTCACATTATTACTCAGTTACGTTCCCTGATAGTCTCAGGTGTTTCGGTTTAGTCTAGTTACGGCAGCAAGACAGCAGTTACTCATATTACATAAATTGCCATGTGCAGATATAGAAAAGGGCTGAAAATAGGAGAGCCAGGCCCAGTGCCCTCTCTGTGTCCTTTTCGTTTTGGGAGCTTTCAGAATCAGCTAACCAGAGAGCACCAGCGGGAGTATACAACTGGACCTAATGGGACAAGAATCTCAATGCAAAGCAAGTGGCAGGAACTAGAAACATGGGTTTTAGACAGCACAACAAGCGTGTTGTCAGTTAGTCCCAAGACTGTGAAGGAGCAGTGCTGACTGAGCAGTTGAGTACAAAGACCACTTTCTTATATAATCTCAAATGCTTTTTAGACAAAATGCCACAAAACTACTGTTTAGTAAGTTCAGAACAGACTTATATAAACAAGATAAAAAATAATACCTGACATGAGGAGTACTTTTGGTCTAAATGTTGAAACTGCCTACGTATACCAAACAAATTTAAATGTGTATGTGTCTATCTTTGCTATGATTGATATATAATATAATGCCTCCCCTGACCCTTCCCCCAGGACTCCCCTGCAAAAGAGATTCTCAATCTCAGTGGGTAAATAAAGGTCAATTAAATTAAAAAATATATATCTTAGCCAACCCTTTTTGGGTTAAGACCTAAACTTAGCCCTTAAGCCCAAAGAAAATGTCTCCACATGGCTTCAACCAAAACACCTCTCTTTAAAACACTAAGAAAATAGCCTTCTTTTTTTTTTTTTGATGCCATACAATAAACACACAAAAAAAAGGCTAGAAACAGACTCACATATTAGCATATATGCACATTTCCACAACACAGACCGTGTTTTTCTATAGAATGCCTAGGCATTCTATAGAATGCCTGATGTTTTCAGGCAAAGTAGGAAATAAATGTGTTATTCTCTACTTTGCCTAGGCATTCTATAGAATGCCTAGGCCTAGGCATTCTATAGAATGCCTGACAGCTTTTAGGCAAAGTAGAGAATCTCTGACAAAGCATATCTTTTTGGAATTCAAACAACAACCACATTCAGTTTAATTAAATACCATCCAAACTAGGGCCCAAGGGCCAAACTTGGCCTTCCAGTAAGACTAATTTGACATGCTGATGTTTGAGTATTTATTTGATTAAATTTTACATTTTGTTTTATTGTTTCAAATATCAAGTCCATTCTTCTAAAACCCCATTAAAAGGCGATTTCATTATAAATATCAGTGCAAATAAAGGTTATTTATTTAAGTAGAAAACAAAAAAAAATGCTGAAGCTGAAAAAATGTTTTGGCATGTCTGCAAAGCCTTGCCTTGTTTGTTGAGGTTGATTAGGTTACTTACGCAAGAAAAAAAAAGCAAGTAAACACAATTTTGACATGTTAAAAAAGAAGAAAGTTTAATTTCTATTACAAATTTTGTTAAGACACCAATGAAAGAGTGCAAATATTAAAATGGATAAAAATTTTATGTTTCTATAATGTATTATATTGTATTTTTCATTTGTAATTTTAAGCAAATTCTTTCAAAGCAGTTTTTTCTATAATATGCTCAATATCCAGGTTTTGCATATCTTCAAAACAACATTCACAATATTATCTAAAATTTGATATACTGTCTAGCTCTTATTGCGGGAGTGGTTGTTGTCGGTTGTGGGTGTTTGTGATTGTGGTTGGTGATTGTGGTTGGTGGTTGTGGTTGGTAGTCGTGGTTGGTGGTTGTGGTTTGTAGTCGTGGTTGGTGGTTGTGGTTTGTAGTCGTGGTTGGTGGTTGTGGTTGGTAGTCGTGGTTGGTGGTTGTGGTTTGTAGTCGTGGTTGGTGGTTGTGGTTTGTAGTCGTGGTTGGTGGTTGTGGTTGGTAGTCGTGGTTGTGGTTGGTAGTCGTGGTTGGTGGTTGTGGTTGGTAGTCGTGGTTGTGGTTGGTAGTCGTGGTTGGTGGTTGTGGTTGGTGGTTGTGGTTGGTAGTTGTGGTTGGTGGTTGTGGTTGGTGGTTGGTGGTTGTGGTTGGTAGTTGCGGTTGGTAGTTATGGTTGGTAGTTGTGTTGTGGTTGGTAGTTGTGTTGTGAGAGTGGTTGGTTGGTTGGTTGGTTGGTTGTTAGTGCTGGTGAGGGTGGATTGTTGTAAAGCAGGGCTGGGCAATTCATTTGACTCGAGGGCCACATCCAAACCCACAACAGTGGTTCTGATTATTGCATTTCTTTGACAGAATATAGAAGAGCAGCACAAATAAAAGGTTTGCTTTGCCATAATAAATTTGTAATGTTTTGAGATTAAGCTAATATATTTTATGAAAGAAAGTCAAAGAAAGTTATGCTTTTACTGAAAAGAAAAAAATAATAATAAAGGTGGTGTAGCTGATTTTCAGACTGCAAACACATTTCTTCTTTTTCTTTTGCCTTAAAAACCTCTTTTCACAGACAGCAAAGAGAAAAAGAAGAGGACCACCCAAGCTCAGCCAATCAGAGTGCAGCATTTTGCTCCTAATTAGAACTAAAATTCTGTATTTTTGATTCAGACAGTAATCAGAGGTCTAATTTTTCACAGTCCTGCATTTATCTTAGATTTTTAATGGAAAAAACTAAGTTTACAAATTAACAACATCAAAAAGTTAGTTACTCCAACTTTAATATGGGAAAAAAAGTTATTTTAGAAATGAATCTAGTTTATAAGATTAAAATCGTAATTTTGTGCTAAATATTATCAGGACTTGGACTTGGATGAGTCAGATGTTTGCATAAAAACATACAATAGATTTTTATATTATAACAATGTTCTATGATCCAATCACAATTTTAATCTGAAAAAGTTCAAGTTATTATGAAAAAAAAAAAAAAAAGCTTTTTATGGTTTGTCTCTAAACTATATCATGCATTTGTGTTTCGGGCCTGGTTGAAACAGGTCACGGGCCGCATTGGCCCCCAGGCCACAGTTTGCCCTGGTCTGTTGTTGGTGGTTGTGGCAACTAATGTTCATAATCCTGTGGTTCTCTTTCAATAAATACAAAAATTTAAAAAATATATATACATTTTCGCTAAATGTTTTAACAACTTTATCAAATTCTGCAAATTAGCCTTAAAAAAACCCAAAATAAAATAAAATAAATAAACAACAACAACAAAAAACAAAACCACAATCATGTCTACAACTGACCACAAAAACAAAACCATCACAACTGCAGCCAAAATGTAAAGCTTTGCAGGGTGCCCAAATGTTTCCTTGGTATTACATGGTCCCACTGAAGGGCCAAGTTTGGCCCTTGGCCCTAGTTTGGATGGTATTTAATTAAAATTCAATGTGGTTGTCATTTGAATTCCAAGAAGTTTTGCTTTGTCAGAGATTCTCTACTTTGCCTAAAAGCTGTCAGGCATTCTATACAATGCCTAGGCATTCTATAGAATGCCTAGGCAAAGTAGAGAATAACACATTTATTTCCTACTTTGCCTGAAAACACCAGGCATTCTATAGAATGCCTAGGCATTCTATAGAATGCCTAGGCATTCTATAGAATGCCTGGATTATCAACTTTGCCTGTAACATATACATTTGAATACTTATAATATACAGTAAATAAGCAAATTTAACTCTTTCCCTGCCAATAATGTTGATTTTTATCATTGCACTGTGATATTTAGTCATTGGACTTTATTATATGCAGCGATGTCGGACTCTTTAATGCACGTGCTGGCTTTGTCTACAGTCAAATACATGGTGCAGTTTCACAGTTTCACCAGCAGATGGTGGTATTGGGTGAGCAAAAAGAGCCAGAGGAAGTCATATGACCGGAAGTACATGTGCTCTTTGTTGACATTTCGCAGTGAAGTTGGCTGTTTTTACGTGATCAGTTGATTCTGGAGGCTGCATTTCTTTTCAAACACATAACAGGCAAAACATCTTGGACTAAAACATAGTTGAGTAAGTTTAGAGCAGATATTTGATCTTTAAAATGAAGAAACAACAATCCTACTGGACTAGGACTCTGAGGAGAACGACACATGCAGTGAGTCTGGAAACGTCCTCTTCTGTGAGCGAGTGAAAAGTGTCAGAGGAAGTCAAAACTCTTCATGTCTGGAGAGTTAAATCTAATCTATGCCTCTACATCACAGGTGTCAAACTCAAATGGTGCTAGGGCCAAATCGATCAGAGTCAGAGTTGGTCGAGGGCCACATTTTAAAATATAGGGTCATTTTCATTCATTAATTTTCTACCGCTTAATCCCGTTAGGGGTCGCGGGTGACTGGAGCCTATCCCAGTGACTTTGGGCCTTAGGCGGGAACACCCTGGACAGTGGCCAACTTGCCGCAGGGTTAGACAGACAACCATTCACTCTCTCTTTCACTCACTAAGGAAATTTACAGTGATGCCCAATTATCCTAAACATGCATGTTTTTGGAGGTGGGAGGAAACCGGAGTACCCGGAGAAAACCCACGGTGACACGGGGAGAACATGCAAACTCCACCCAGAGAGATTGTGAGATGTTGATATGTCCGACCCGGGAGTCGAACCCACGACCTCCTTATTCTAACCACTTGGCTACCGTGCACCCCAAAAAAATATAGGTCCCTCTGAGTAAATTCAAATATGGCAATAGGGCTGTAAAAAGCTAATACAACACATTTCTTTATATCCAGAATTATATGATGTCACATTACAGTATGTTGCATTACATTATGTTGCACATAATTTCATTGCAAGAAAACTTTGGACATTTGCTTTTTGCCGCATTCCAGTGCAATTACATTTAATAGTCACATCTCAACAATATAAGCGGCCACTATCAATAATAATCTGAAATCATGCTCAGGGCCACATGATATCTTCTTGAGGGCCGAGTTTGGCCCCCGGGCCTGAGTTTGACACCCCCGATCTACATATCTGCATCAGAAAGTAAAAAAGTGCTGCTGCCTTCTGGCTGTCACAGCTTTTGTTGTTTACAGATGAAGAAATACTTGTTTTGATCATATCACCAAAAGTAGAACAGAGGAAATAACACCGACATGAAGTTTGATTTAGGAAAAGGATGTTCTCTCAAACGTTTGCCGTAAAACGCTAAAATTTCAAATGCTTGTGAAGACGAAGCAGATGAATGTAAAAAAAGCAATTCTTTTTTGAAAGTAGACATTTGGGTCTCATTTATTGTACACTGGCCACCACAATAATGTTCTTGCTTGCCTTTTTTAAAGTTAAGATGCACTTGACAAAAGATTAAGATCATCTTGCTATACTTTATGACGGGGTTCCCCTTGAAGTGTGTAGAGCAATATGATTTTTAACAGTGTCTTTTCTCTGTAAATATGTACATGTGTCTAAACATTTTGTATGTAAAACGACATCTCATATGGACCAATGGGGTACACTTTGTTCACGTGACCAGGTTGATGGCTGTATATAAGACTCAGGTGTGTCTTAGCTCATTCATGACGCCCGAAACGTCACTGGGTTAAGCAAATAAATGACTATGGGAGCTACTTTTGCTTTGCGGACCATCTCTTTTTTATTTCATTTACTGTACAACATGTCAAGATTTGTGGAGCTGTGAATATTGTTTAAAAGTAGCAAAAAAGGCCTGTCAGTGAAGGAGAGTCAAAGTGAGAATAGGGCTGGCACTGAAACTAATAGTTCCATATTGGTATTGTGTTTATTAGCCCAAGTTAGACAGTCACAATATCAACAATCTTAATAGAAAAGAACCAGACTGATATGTCAGGCTACAAGTGTATTATTGTAATGAGCTGTACCAAATCAATTAAACCCTCTTAATGTGAAGTGCAAGAATTAGATCAAGTTGTTAAGGGTCAAGATGGCAGCTTGACTCATCTAAAATAATCTTTTCTCTTAAGTGCTTTTGCTTTCATGTGGCGTTTGAAACCTTTGCTGTTGTGAATAGATTTGACGTGCCTTCAAACTTCAAAAACACTTATTTGAACGCTTTTCTAAAATATTGCCCTGTCTGCTCCTGAAGAGGGAGAGAGAGAGTTAGTGCTGGTGAGGAAGAATGTGATTATGTGGGACTGAGGGAATCATACTGAGAGAAATTAGGCAATTTCAAGGTTTTAATTCAGTTGTTCTTGTATCAAATGGCATGTGTTTTAACCTTGGGCCCTAAGGGAAATAGCAATAATTAAAGACATTGTATGTCAGGGGGGTCTAGGGGGCTTCTCCAGGAGATTTTGACTAAAACACAATGTGATTATCTGCAATTTGGGGTATATTAGTCAAAAGTCTGAGGATTGGTGTATGTTTTCAAGGTCCCATGTTACACAAAAATGACATCTTTGAGCTTTTAGTTGTGTTACAATGTTATCTCAGCCAAAATATTCTCCTGCTGCGTTCAGACCGGACAGCATTTAAGTATCCAATTTTGTGCTTTGAAGCGAAGCTGCTACCCCAACAGGCGCCCTAAACATCCAATGCACGTCTTGGCATCAGGGGACAAGGACACTTTTTACGCCCCAACACGCGTTCCTGGTTTTTGCAAAAGGCTTTGCTTTGCACGTCTGCAGATCATGTTGAGAGAGAAGGAGTGACATCTCACTAACAAGTGACCTTTTGTTAAAGTGCAGAGCAGCAGGTCACAACGTCACATGAGAGCAGTGTCTGATTGGTCGATGCGGGCGTTCAACGTTTAAAAGTTCAGCAGTGCCCAACTGCTGCCTGCAAGCCTGAAGCGTCCACCACAGGTTGGAGCGTCTACTTCGCAAGGTGCAGCGTCAGCAGATGCCCGAACAAGCACATTTTGACTTGTTCAACACAGTCAGAGTGCTGCATTTGGCTCCTGATGAGAACAAAAATACTGTATTTTTTAATTCAGGCAGAACTCAGCGGTCAATTTTTTTCCACAAAGTGTGGAATTTATCATTTACTTTTGAGTGGAAAACACAGAGTTTACTAATTTACAACTAAAAAATTTAGTTACCCCAACTTTAACTGTAAATTGAATGCTTTGGACACTCCAACATTGTCCAGCTTGAATGCAGCATCAGAGTTATGTCTTGCTTCATTAACAAACGTCTGAGTAATCCTGCTTTCTACTCGTCCAAAGCTGAAATGTTCCACCTTGTGATGTCAGTAAGTAGTAGTTTTATAATGAACTGCTTTATAACCTAAATTGAAACAGTTAGTATTCAACTAGACCGCCTTAAGTTGTTGTATTTGGTAATTATATTTTTTGTTCAGTTCAGATTGCCTCAGAGAGTCTTGCTAATTTTTGAGTGAATTTAAATTAGGCTAAAACAATAGCTGTAGCTTACAATTTAAACAATTATGGAGCTGAAATTGCACAAATGATTCTAGTGAAAGGGGTAGAAAAGCACAGTGAAGCGATTGATTACCGCATGGTGACATCACAAGGTGCAACAGAGTGTTTTCAATTCAAGCGAAGAACACTAAACAAACATGCAGGGTTTTTGCCTTCATCACAGTCACTGCAACAAAACACTACTTTAATACCTTTATTATCCACACAAACGTTTTGAACTAGACTTTGATATTGGTGAAAACTAATTATAAAGCCCTAATTTTTATTCAAAAATCTGTACGTTTTGGTCAGGGAATATGGCGATAAAACTAAAACGTGGTCTCATTGTGCTGTTTGTACCTGATGTCATTGGAGAAGTCCTTGTCGTAGGTGTGTCTGCTCCGGAGTTTCCAGTACAGCGCGGCGATGAAGAGCAGCAGGATGAGGATGAGGAGGATACAGCCGATCACGGTGCCCACGATCACCGCCGCTCGGTTTGGAGCTGCAAACAAACACATTATCTTTTAAAAAACTACAAATTAAATATCTTTATTAGTATACTTTATGTTCTGTTCTCTCTTTTCACACTGCTTGTAGATTGATTCTGTTTTGCTTTACACCTGCATGTAGGCCTTTCCCTTCCATGTATGCCATGTGGGAAATTTCTTGGTTCCAATGATATAGTTGGGAGTAACAGAATAAATATACCACCATTATATTTTCATAATACAATTCAAATTACGTGTATTCTGTTACAGTCACTGCCTTCAATCAAGGTCTTTAGAATACGGTTACTTTTATAAAACCGATGAAATACATTGCTTAAATGCCAATATATATATACTGTATATGTCATTGTTCAAATCACCACAGAAAACCAAAATGTAATGTTTCACAGCAGCGTGCTTACTGTGCAGTGCCGCACTCCTTCACAGCGCTTCAGGGCCACAGAAAACACAGTGTCCAATCAGATCTGGTGTTGTTAACACCGGGCTCACACTGCCGCCAGTCCAGATCCAGATCCGGATCCGTCTGGGTCCGGTCGTCACTCACACTGCCTCCAGAATATGCATGCGTATGTACGGACTCTGCTGGCCTCGCGAGACCACGAGTTCACGGGGATTCATGCTCAACTTGGGAGTTTCAGGGAGTTTACGTGATCTCTGGCACATGGATATGTAAACAAGAACACTTGTGCCGTGTTTTGGGCTTATTTCACGTCACTTCATTTTCTGTTGGATTTTTCGACGCACAATGGGTAAGTACGGGACGTTTATTTACATCCTGTGTGTTCAATAGTCGTGTATATGTCGAGCATTTTGCTGTACTGTTGTAGTAGTAGAAACGTAATGTTTTTACTTTGAAAACCACCAGATTCACTTCACCCGCGAGCGCTTGGTTTCCTGTTTTTTTGTGTCTTGTTTTCACAACTTTACCAAAAAGGGCTCCGGAGCACTCCGGCAGTCCGGAAAAATTTCAATGAAACTTAAACGATCCGAACGTACGGAGCAGAGCCGCGCGGCTCGCCGGACCGGACGGATCGCGGTGTGAGAGCCTCTCATTACTTTTCAAGAAACGGAAAGCCTCCGTACGCCGGACCGGATCCAGTGTGAGACCGGGGTTAATGTTGGGGAATAACAGTGAATACAATTTATAAGTACAAGTATTCAGTAGTCTGTAACGGACTAAGTTTTCAAAGTATTCTACCCAACACTGTTTAGGAAGCATTCAATGCTGCAGACAGACTGACCAATCAAACACTATTCTGAATCTTTCTGATCCTTTGCAGCCATTAGATAGAATTAAAACTCAATTCCTGATGTAGGAAACACATGACTATTATTTGTGCTTTACTAAATTTAGTAACAGCAAAGTGGTTAGAGCTCTGACTTCCCAAGTGTGCATGTTCTCCTCGTGTCATGGTAGGATTTCTCTGAGTACTCCGGCTTCCTCCCTCCTCCAAAACAGACATGTTTAGGTTAATTGGGCATCACTGTAAAAATGCCCCCTAGGAATGAATGAGTGTGTTTACATGCTTTCAAATAACCTGGTTATGACAGTATTCTGGATATGGTGTTTATATGCGCTCAGAGAAACCAGGATATTCATGTCCCTGTTTATATGTGCTTTGAGATATCCTGAATAACCAGACTTGTAACTATGGCAACAACAACACAGATATGGCAAGGAGCTAAACGTGTGCAATAGGTTTTTAACATGTGTTCAACAACAAACTGACAAAATACGACCAAAGAAGAACTTCTGACTGTAGAACGCACTCAGAGCTTTTGGTAAAATGTATTTACAAAAAAAAAAAAAGAAATAGTCATTTTTTTTTTTTTTAACAATCAAATGCGTCCATTCAGAATTAGCTGTATCGTGTTACAGATTAATGTATTGTTTTATAAAAGAAAAGAAAGTAAAGTTCCAGTCACTTGCGATCCCAACAAGAAGTTCTTTGAGTTTGGGCATGCTCACTTTGGTTCCAGAAGTGAGAAATCAGGTTATGGTGTTTACATGTCACAATATTCTGGTTATTGACAGAAAATTACAGTGAGAATAACTTGTTTTTTTAATAATCAAGTTATTGAAATCAGAATCTGATGTTTACTTGGACACACACAAAATCACAAATATTAAAAAAAATCCTGATCATAATCTGGTTATCCGTGTGCATGTAAACGCACTCAATGGTTATCTGTCTCTAACCCTGTGAAAAGTTGGCCACTGTCCAGGGTGTTCCCCCGTCTAAGGCCTAAGTCTCCAATCACCTGCAAACCCTAAAGGCTACAAGTAATAGAAAAGATATACTTTTCATCAGTCTCGGAGCTTGGTATTCCAAATGAGAGATTATTAGCAGCCAGCGACAATATTGAAAATTACCTCAAACCCTGGCTTTCATTTGGATTTAAAACTTTGATCAGCTCTTCAAATGATATCTGACACCTTTTCATCCAAGCTCTTTCAATGCTTTTCACTTACTATTGATACATCGCCTCACTTACGCTCAACCCTCTCCACATCATCTCCATAATTACACAGTATATCTCGCATTCAGTAGACCTAATAGATCCCTTTAGCTCTGGAAGTGTGCGATACCTCCCCATCAGCGGCGTAATCTCTCCTCCTGTGATAAACTCTCGTTCCTACATTGCACCTGTTGCTAACTGTAATTACCTGCTGCTTATGCAAATGGCCCTCCCAGCCTCTTCAGACAGCATCTCATATATTTAATGTAACGCTGATTTAATATTCATACACCGCTAGGGATTTGTGCCTCTGTAGATGGGAAACAGTTTGCTTGGATGCCACACACGAGAGATGTTTTCACTCCACTCACAGAGGCAGTTGGATGTGTACAGTAGACAGTGTGTAATCATTGGAGAATATATGGGCTTTCTTTCATTGGTTATTGTTGGATAATGAAGTATTTTTGAAATACAGTATTTGGGCTTCTTTGTGTAGTGTTAGGTAGACAACAGTCTCTGGAGTAAATACATCGAAAACGTCGTACGTCATGTCAAAAATGTATATAAACACATTTTGTCCCCCTTTTTTCGTCAATATGTTACAAAAACTCAAAACATAAAATAACCATACATTTTGGTTGAAGTCATGTGGCCACATTTTCTTGCAGAAATCAGAATTTTCTGTGTAAACTAGCACAACACATTTTTGTGTTAATCTGTTAGCCAATCACATTGCAATACGCATAGCACAAACTTGTGTGAAGTGCTTTGTTAATGGTATTCAAGCACAATATAGAATGAAAATAGAGAAGAATAAGTGACACATTGATTTTAAATCTACTGAATCATTTAACACGTTAAATGTGTTAAAGGCCCCAACTTAGTCACTGTGTTACAAGCAACAAATGTTGCGTTGTCCTTAACTAAACAAACAAATGTGTTAAAAAAAAAAAGCACATGCAGTGTTGTTTTTAACAGTGTGTATAAAAGTGCAGAAGAAGAGCCACATAGGCAAGAATGGAAAATAAGCCATGGAAACATAAGAACACAGAGAAGCAGTGTGACCTCTGTGAGCTTCCAGGACATGTTCCAGTGTCAAAAATCCTTTGCTAACAGTCCGGTGCATGTGTTATGAAAGTTTCATTCACAGAATCAGAGTGAAAACAAACTGTTCCCCTATGAAAAATAAATCCATCAATAGCTAAAAATGAAAGATCCAAAGACACAACCTGGTTGGTCAGTCTGTCAGCAGGCAACAGATGCCCCTAAAAACACCAAATCTGACTGGACACCAGACTTGAAGCGCCGTGAAGTAGTGTGGCACTGTGAGACAAGTTGCTGATGTGAAACATTGCACTTTGGTTAATGTGGTAATTTTAACAACAGGTCTGTAAGTAACTGTTTTCTGAATATGTCGATTAAAAGCAGTGACTGTAATGGAACATCACTCATAAATATTGTATTCTGAATACAGCGGTACATGTATTATGTTACACTCCCACACTGTCTGTGTGTGATTCATAATCGTGTAGTTGTGTGAGTAGAATTACACATTTGAAGAAGATCATTGTGGTCCTTTTTGAATGAGCTCTTTGTTCAGTGTGGAAGCCCTCAGGGGAGTTTCCTGGCCCCTTTTCTTTTCACTGTCTATTTCTGACTAGCACTATTACATCAAACTAATTTACTATTCAACGGCAAGTTAGCTATTTGGGGATGCACAATTAATCAAAGTTGAATTTAAATTGCAATTTCAGTGGATGTATCAAATTGCAAAGGCTGCAGTTTTTTAAGTATAATAATTTCCTTCAGAAAGAACTATGGTTGCATAAAAAAATATCTTTTAAAATGGCTTACATACAATTATGTCAGTTTTCATTTTACATATTACATTTTGCAAATACTCCTAAACACAATTCAAATATAGCTACTTTTTCTAAGCACTGGTAGAGCATGTTTTTTTCCCCCACATTAAGTAACAAGTGTGTGTGAGTGTGCAGTGTGGCAGCCCTCAGGGGAGTTTCCTGGCCTCTTTCCTTTTCACCGTCTACTCCAGGCTGTCATACAACAAATGTTCAAACTCATTTGGAGCTCATGAGTTTGTATTACGCTGCCTCACTTATATATTCCTGTGAACTGAATCCCAGCTCCTGTCCTCATTACAGACGCACACTTCACAACCCATTGATTTATTTTTTTTATTTTTTTGAACGGCGCGTGACTCATGAAAGGCTTGGCGGCCACACAAAGAGCCTCTGCTTCATGTACTCACGTTTGCTGGCTCGGAGGTGAACCTGGCACCGCTCGGAGCCCACGGCGTTGTTCACTTCACACAGGTACAGTCCCGCGTGGTTCTGCGAGTGGTTACTTATCTTCAGCTCTCCGGTCGCGCTGTCTGTAAAGCACAGTCATACTTCAATATACGGCAGCAATTGTATGAATCAAACAGAATAAGTTTATTCCAGGAAACCTGCTACGCACAAGAGGATTTTAAAGGTGCTTTTTCTACATATTTAGTAGCAATTTATATTGTGTTCATTGTAAAACACAAAGGGCCTGATTTATCAAGCCAGGTGCTAAATTGCAGGTGCAAACTGAAACATATGCATGTGTTATTTGTGAGTGTTTTGAACTCAATTAGATATTGGAACATACACATATAACATATTACACAAAACAGATATGCATCAACTGAGAGAAAAGTATCAGCTGTGTCGAGTTTTTGCACCCTCTAACTTAGTTTGCACGTGAGCAAATGGTTGATAAATCTGGCCCAAAATGTATCAAAAATGCCCTAGAAATTAATAGTTAATTGACTTCCTGTTCAAAATTGCAGGACAGATAAACCCTGTCTCTTTAAGTGAAAAGCCCTGCCTCTGTAAAGTCAGTAGGTGTGTTTAAGATGGTCAAGACAGTCCAGGTGCCTTGGGTCGGTGTCGGGGGGTCGGGTCTGACAACAGCCCTGTGTAGGTCTGGGTAATATCCAGAGTGGATGCTGAAAAGGCAAAAGTTTAGATGTGCAGTTCTTAACCACTCAACTACTAACTAAATCATGTGATTTAATGAGAAAATGGGCCAATCTAAGGTCTAGTTTTCCCGGGCTGAAAAATGATCCCAGCACACCACTGCTACAGGCCCATTGACACACAGTCAAGGTGAAAAAAAGCAACTGCTGCCCAACTTCACCACCTTGTTGACTAGTCATGATGCATGAAGGGAAATGTAGTGCAGTGAACATGTGTAGACTAACAGCTAATTTGACCAAGAAGCTGTCAAACATGACATGTAGTAGTCCCTCCTCCTCTGTCTTTATTATATCTATCTACTTTTATCACATCACACGTGTTTAACATGAGTCAGAGAAGACCAGACTGTTTGAACATACACAGCATCATTAATATAATATTGATGAGGTGAAAGTCACTTTCTCACAGACAGAGCTCAAGTGTGTAAACTTTATGATGAGCTTTTTATTCTTTGTTCTGGTGATGTGTGAGGGAAGTATAAATGCTTTTACAAAGTTGTATGTAACTTTATTCAGTGCCACACTTCGAACAAATGCTAGAGCTGTACTGTTTCTGTAATATTGGGGAACCTGACTGTTCTCGAGCGCAACAAATGTCCAAGTTTAATCTCTCGCTGTGTAATGTTTTCAGTAGTGGATATGCAATTTTTTTTTTTTTTTTTTTGCGATCCTACGATTGTGTTAATCACTTCTTGTTACCACATGTACATTTGTAGTGCAGCGTGTAGTACGCTACACGACACACAACTGAACTGAAACTCGGGCCAAGCTCCAAAAATGTCGCACAAGTGAAAAATCGTCCCAAAATGTGTCAAAAATCACACAGTGTCTCCCCTTCTTCCTATTAACCTAATAACCCCTCATTTTAGTGTTAAACCCCTTTTCTTTATGGTGGCAAGCTCTGCCTTTTGATAAGCCCCACCTTTTTCTCTTTATGGAGCAAAGTGGAAGATCGCCCTGGTTTCGGAAATATTTTGCCCCATGTTAAAGTGCCTTAGGCTTTTCCAAAAATTCAAATAATGATAGTTCAAAGACATATCATGGGCTATCCAGCTCTCTCGGTTGTTTTCAGTCTTAAAAGCACATCTAGAACTTAAAATTCGGCAAAATGTCGAAACAACTTCGTAGTTTATAAAGCTGATAAAAACGTTTTTTTAAACAAAAATAGGTCTTATGCTCCTGAATCACCACAGAGCTGCTTAGCCTTGAGGACGTGTCCAAACTTCTAATATCATTTTTTTTATCTTATCGCCTATGGCAATTTAACATGGGGTCTGAAGTTGTGGAACCAGGAAGTGGGCGGTCACTGTTGAAATCCACTGTAGAATTTAACTGCAACAGCTGGATGGTGGTTTGTGAAATAAGGCCTTTTCTGAGCTCTCAAGCTCCAGAACAATACAACATGACTCACAGAATCAATCAAAATACAACTTTATGCCACTAATGATGAGAGGCACAGTTAAAATGTGGTTACAAACTCAGAAAAGTGAGTGTAACATACCTACCTGGAAAATCCAGACGATGTATAAAAATATATATGTATTTTCTAGACATCCCTCTTTCGAATTACACTAAGCTCAACAAAACATAATATAAATCTCATCAAGTTAGACAAACATGGGTAAAAACAAGCTAAACACAGTCTCTCTTTGTTGTGCAGTAGCGGTCTGTGGTCTGCAGAGGTCACACTTACCCTGCTGCTCCACACTTGCCCCCGACGGTCCGCTCTGCCTCCTCCACGTGTACGTCAGGGGTCCGGAGCCGCTGGCAGACTTACAGTGCAGACTCACGGGCTCTCCCACAGTCATGGAGCCTTCCACCCAGCAGCGCGGAGCAGACGGCTTCACTGGACACCAACACAAACACACGCACACGTTAGAATAAGACCTAATGTTCACTGCTTTCACTTAGACATGACATATTCTTGAGATTGAGAATAATATTTGCTCTTTTTATATTTTGTTTCAAATGCAGCACAAAGGACTAAATAATGATGAGTTCATTATGAGTTCATCATGATCTTATTTAAGTTCTTAACAACTAAGTTTGACTAAAAAGGCTAGATTCTGAGTCTTGATGACCCATGATGTTCATGCTGGACTTTCAAAATCCAGGATGAATTATTAGTTTTGGTTCAAATAGCTTTAGATCATGTACATGCCTTGGATTCATAGTAGGTTTAAAAGTCATGCTTAATTAACATGATTTTATGTTAGTTCATGTTATTGGATGAATTCATGAATTAATTAATTCATGAAACCACTTGAGTTCATGAAAGTTCTTGATGACTCACTGTGAACTGACCATACCTGCTTGTCAAGGCCTGATTAAAGTCCCTGACCAGTTTCTAGCATTGTTCTTAGACTTTTTTACTAATCGTCTCCAGCAGGTATCAGTGAATGGCCATATGTCCAGCCAGAAGATTTCAAACACAGGCTCGCCTCAGGGCTGTGTTTTGTCTCCTTTATTTTTCATTTTGTTCACTGACAGTTGTAGGTCAACACAGGAAGCCAGCTACATAATCAAGTTTTCGGACGATACGGCTCTTATAACTTTGCTGGAAGGTTCAGAGTCGGGCCATGGCCAGGCTCTTGAGACTTTTGTAGAGTGGTGCAACAAGAACTCTCTAGTTCTAAATGTTAAAAAGACCAAAGAGCTGATTATTGACTTCAAACGTAACAAGGGCACAACTAGCTTAAGTATCATTCACAATGAAAACGTGGATACTGTGGATTCGTATCGATACCTTGGCACCACTCCGAGTTGAAATTTGAAGCAAACACAGACATAATCATTAAGAAAGGTCAGCAAAGACTGTATCTACTAAGAAAGCTACGTTCCTTTAATGTCTGTGATACCATTTTATGCAATTTTTATCATTCTTTTATTGAAAGCATTTTAAAATGTTCCTTTGTTTGCTGGTTCAATGGGTCGTCTGTTAAAAACAAAAACGGTCTTAATAGCATAATTAAACTTTGTTCCAAAATTATTGGAATTCAGCAGAAGGACTTGGGGACTCTTTGGATAAAACAAATGACAAGAAACGCTAAACATATTATAAGCCAACCAAATCACATCCTAACCACAGAGTTTTTATTGATGCCCTCAGGGAGGCGCTATTATTATTTTTTTTATTTATATATGTTATCTGGTATGGTTGAAACTGAAGCGTAGCGAGAAGCTACGAATGAATTTCCCTCTGGGACAAATAAAGTTATCTGAATCTGAATCGGATCCCGTCAGATCTCAGAAGCTAAGCAAGTTAGGGCCTGGTTAGTACTTGGATGGGAGACCGCTAGAACACCAGGTGCCACAGTGGGATGACAAAAGTGGAATGTCGGTGTGTCCTTGGGCAAGACACTTAACCCACATTCTCTCAGTGTCTGCATACACTGGGTGAGTGGATCTCTGACTGTAAAGCGCTTTGAGTGCTTTATAAGGTGGAAAAACGCTATATAAATAGAGACCATAAACCATGATACGTCATGAATTCACCATGAATTCATGCATGAACATGTAAGTAAGTAAGCTTTATTTGTATTTCACAGACACAGAGTCACAAAGCGCGTCAGTGAGATGAACCCCTCGAGTCCCCACTCGGAGACAGCAGCAGCCCTGGGACAGCACAGCAGAGGCGATTCGCCTAAACACCTGGTGCCTCAACCTCTGACCATCACCAAGTGTTTCCTAACCTGCATGTTATTAGTTGGTGGGGAAACTAGAGTGTTCAGAAAAAAACACCCAGTCATGGGGTGCAACATACAAACTCCACATAGAAAGGTCCAGGCCGTGCAGGAGTCGAACCTGCGACCTTCTTGCTGTGAGGCCAGAGCGCTATCCACTGTCTAATCATGAATTCATGATGATAATTAATAAAATGCTGTCCCCATAATATTAAACGTTACTAAAAATGGCACTTAACATTTAGCTTCATATTATTTTTGAGTTCTTCCTATTCATTTTCCTATTTCCTCTACTTCAATTCTTGCCCACAGCGCCAAAACAACTCGGGCCGACACTGAGCACAGCCAAATGTTCACTAATCTAATGGTTTGCTCATGTGGTGTTTTCATGTGGAACTAATGGCAGGCATGTCATGATAACATTTGAGACCCACTGCACAGCCTTGTTCAGACCTGATCCAATTACCTCCCATAGAGACAATCCACGTCACCATCACCACACATGAAGAGGCTTTCTGAGTGTGGAGATAAGTCATCAATGGATCAAGTCGATGATCTACTTCACCAATACAACTGCTGGTTTCACTTTAAAGCAACATACGTTTGTTGTAGATGATCTTACTGCTTAACTCTTTCCCTGCCAATGACGTCTATGACGTCTATTTCCGTCATAGACCTTTTATTCTCTGCGACAATATCAGGCTCTCTGATGCTCGTGCTGGCTTTGTCTACAGTCAAATACATGATGCAGTTTCACAGATTCACCAGCAGAGCGGGGTGTAGCATGAGTGCAAAGACCCAGAGGAGGTCAAATATTCACTCTTTTGTTGACATTACCCAGCGCAGTCGGCTGTGTTTACGTGATCAGCTGCTTCTAGAGCTGGCCTTTTTTTCAAATTACAGGCAAATGTTTGTTGAGTAAGTTTAGTGCAGATATTTAATCTTTAAAATGAGGAAAAGTCAATTCTAGGACTCTGAGGAGAACGGCACATGCAGAGCCGGACCTTCCTATACGCAGACTATGCAAGTTTGTGTAGGGCTCCGCATTTGTGGAGGGCCCCGCCTCCTTCTGAGCGCTGATAGTTTTTCGAGTTTATGTCAGTCCATCAGTTCTCATACCTGTTTGCTTCACCCTCTGGTTTGGGCTGTACATAATCCCTGTTTGACCAATCCTACAAGCTTAAAAGTGATGGACCCTCCCCTCTTCTGTTCTCGAGACACGGGAGTGTTGGGCAGTGACACAGCCGCATCCCCTGTGCTACTGACCAAAGCAGAAACAGGTGTCTGATCATTCTCAGCATAGAGCGTAAAATCAAAGAATCTGGGAACAGTTTGGACAACAAATACACATTTTGTATCTCATAATCTCTCAGAGAGTATTTATTTTGCGTCAATAGCAAAAATTACCGCGGCGAAATACAACAAATCTCTGCACATTTACTTTGTACAATATGAGTCTAGTAATTTTGGGGTTGAGGTTTGAGACAGTTAAATGCACTTAGATGCACAAGAGAAGCATTTATTCAGAAGTTAGCAAGACAGTACATTGTTAATGTATTTGTATTTTGTTTTATAAAGAAATATGAAGTATTAACAGAAAGAAGTGTACATTTTAGTGTCTAGTCCAGGTAATTAGCAGCTAGATTTAGCAGAGCTCAGATACAGTTTATTATTTCCGTTACTGCACTGTTAACTCTTGGGACTAAAAAGGTATACTAAAGTTATTTGTCACTTGAGAAGAAAGATGGAAACATGTAATTTTGGACAAATGCACTTGTATTTGTCCACTGGAATAATATTGTTTAAGAACAAGTAAAAAACGCAATCTGGATGTGAAAGACAACGCCTTGTCTCTTCTGTTATCTTATTTGTTATACTTTTCAGATTGCACATTACTGCTACAGCAGCCCCGCAGCTCGTGGCCCATAACACTAGTTTTCTTACTGCTAGCATCATACTGGCACTAAACCCAAAGTGTTCCCAAACACCGGAGCGATATGAAGTTAAGGTTGAATCTTATGTGCTTCTCTTGAGCAGCGCTAGCGTCTCCCTCCACTTCTTTTTCCCAGACACAACAACCATTACAGTAGTTTTCATGTTGTGTCTCTATTTTCTCCTCATGTTTCTGGATTTGGTCTAAACTTTGAAGCGTTCACATTTGGTTTTTGGACCAAACTTTACTGGAAAGTCCTAAAGTTCAGACCAAAGCAGCCTTAGTTCTTTGTCTTTTCATGCGTGAAAACACACTATGGCTGTGTCCGAACGTCCACACTCATTCCCTATCCACTCAATTACTATATAGTCTTGCCCTGTTCAGTGGACTGGTCGGTGCACTCATTCATCTGGTCTTTCGGACACGATGCGCACTACTTTCAGCTGACGCGGGTTACGTCACTCCCCCCCTTGAGTTGATGTAACTGTCGGCAAAAAAGTCAGATAAAAATGAATTTTTGTAATAAATACTGGCAAGTCCGTCTGACACGCACATATCTATGGACTACTAATCATAATACAAGTCTGGTTTAACTTGAACAATACATTTAACCGCACACAGACTGGATAATTCCTCTTTTACAGCCCAAACTAAGGTTAGCAGCTAACGTTAGCATCTTCACGGCTAACGGCTTTCAGTTACGAGTGTTTTGTTTATTCTCCGGCTCAACAGTGAGTTTAAGCTGCTCCTTAACGTCTTTACTTCAGTCGTGTTGTTTACAGTTAAAGACCTGACGTTGTCCGCGCAGTTTTTTTCGATTCTCGTAATGAATTGTGGTCCGTATTGACCGTTCTAGTGACCATCGATGCTCACTACTTTCCCAGATGCATTGTGGGAACTTTTGAGTGCACTACTTTTTGACCCACTGGGCATTCGGACAAAATGGTGTGAGCCCCGAATAGTGCACTATATAGTAGTTAGGGCTCACATTCGGACACAGCCTATGTCTTTGGAAGAGGCAAAAGTAGCATGAATACTGCACAACAGAAAGCTGAAACCCTTGACTACCTTCCCGACAACAACAGGCTAACCACCCACATGAATATTTGACACGGCTGACATCTGCTCATGTAACCCGACCCGACTCACCCATGACCACCAGAGACACCTTGCGAGTGTCCACGCCGGGGGACTTCTTCACTTTGCACTGGTAGGTAGCGCTGTGGGCGGGGCTTACAGCAGCGATGGACAGAGAGGCGTCTCCGGTGGAAGGGTCCGGGCTGGAGAAGCTCGTGCCGCCGGACAGGAGGTTCTCCGAGTGGACGTACTTGGTGCCGCCGCTGTAGGAGAGCAGCTGGAGGAGAAAGACACAGACAGGGTTTCTGCAAAGTTCGCTCAAATTTAAGGCTTTTTAGGAACTTTTTAAGACCACAAAACATACAAATTAAGACCTATGTAGGAGTCGTGAACAATAAAACAATAGAAGAAACATACCAATTGTGTTAAATGATTGAGAATATTATTGAAAACTTCCTCCAGCACAAATTGAGGTGAAAATGAGTCCGCAAAGCTCTGTTTAATAATAGATGTTTTCGCACATGAAAGCACCAAGAACTAGTCTCATCAGTCCCTGTTTAGTCAGAGGAACTACCCTGTCCCCATGTCTGTGCTTGTGAAAATGGTATTTGACACTATAGCATCAGTTTAATCTAAGTATGTCTGATTGCAGCCCGCAGAACTAACGACACACCCCTCACGACATGCCCCCTGATGACAGAAATGACGTTATTTTGGCGAATATACAAACCGTATTCATATAAAAAATGTCCAAACCTGTGGTAAAAGACATATAAGCCGGGGGTGTAATTTAAAATAAGCATCTTAAAAAAATCTATTTTAAAAGCCGACGCGGAGTGGAGCTCCACCGGAAGTGAAGCTGCTCCATTTCCGGTGCTAGAAAAACGTTATAGCTGGGACCAGAGGGACGACGATTCAGTTTTTAGGAGAACGGGTAAGTTTAGGAGAAGGGTTAGGATGATGGCTAAGGTTAGTAAAAAGGTTTGGGTAAAGGTTAAGATAAAAATATAACAGTTTAGGCCTGTTAAGCAACAGTTATAAACTCATCACCATGGCAACCACCTCACTTCTGTCCCTCTGGACCTGACTATCAGCACTAACCACTGGAAAACACGTCAAATCAGACAAAATTAAAAGTATGTAATAAATAAAGCAATTAAAAATAAAGATATTATTCTCCAGGTCAATTTTTAATGATTCCGGCAATATTATTAAATAATACTAAACGTAATTTGGGTGAAAATGCCCCCAAAGTACAAATAATGATTAAATTATTCAACTTTCCATCTATAGAGGTCGTATATTCACCGAGTTTTCAAATTTTACATCGTCTCTGGCGTCTTTATCGTAAAGGGTTGATGTGAATATCGCCACCTAGTGCAAAGACTGTTCACGACACTAGTGCTCACGACACGCCTATTTCTAGACACGCCTCCATCTTGCAGTCTGCAGCGGGACCCTACTCGTTTAATCTGGAACATTTACATAAGTCAGTAAGTGCTGTGAGGAAAACAAAAGTTGTCTTTTTCAATGCCACTTAAAACTATGATTTATAAATCCTAAAAACATCGCTGAAATTAACAACTAGGGGTGTCAAATTAGTGCATTCATTGAGATTAATTATTTACAGACATTAATAGAGTTACATTTTTCATTGCATTAATCTATTTTGAAATCTTTACCTTGGTGAGGAGTGGCAACAAGACAAAAATAAAGAAGCAGGCGAGAGTTATTGGACTGATGAACGGGAGAGTTATGTTCAAAAACTTCCTAAAGTCTTCATTTTTGCAACATATTAATATTTCCCATCTGCAACAATAATGTAATTAAATAAATAGGATAAAAACAAAAGAAAAACACTAAGTTGAGTGTTTTTCTCAGCAATTAGTAGGTGAGAAAAAAGCAGACACTATTAACAACAAAAGAAAATAATCAGTATGCATTGTAATAGGCTAATATTTACAAATGAATTAGCTGTATTTTCTTAGTTACTGCTTTTAAATACATTTTCTTCAAGATAAGGACAATTTATCTAAATGTCAGAACAAATCATACATGTTTCCAAACAAAGTTAGTATTGTAAATTTTTTCAACATTAGGTTTCTTATCTGACTAAAAGTACCTGCCCCAGAGCAGGAACTCAAAAAGTCCCTGAAGTGTGGCCCCTGAAAGTAAATTTTTAGGTCTATTTTGTGGCCCAAAAGTTACACAGTGCACCTTTTAATGTAAAGCTTAGTTCAATCTGATTACCGTACAATAAGACATGCACACAGCACTTATGTTTGTTAAATTACTGACACACTGACAGATATTTATATGTCAGTGATCATGTCATTTTTAAAAGGAACTATTATATAAAATCTACTTTTCTGAGTTTGTTCTATCATCATTAGTTTACAAAAAAGTTGTATTTGGTAAGCTAATGATGTATTTGATGTATTTGGGGTGCACGGTAGCAGAGTGGTTAGAGTTCTGGCTTCCCAATAACTCCCGGGTCGGACCATATCAACATCTCATGATCTCTCTGGGCGATGTTTGCATGTTCTCCCTGTGTCACCGTGGGTTTTCTCCGGTTTCCTCCCACCTCCAAAAACATGCATGTTCAGGTTAATCACTGTAAATTTTCTTTAGTGAGTGAATGAGAGAGTGAATGGTTGTCTGTCTAACTCTGCGACGAGTTGGCCACTGTCCAGGGTGTTTCCCCGCCTAAGGCCCAAAGTCACTGGGATAGGCTCCAGTCACCCGCGACCTCTATACGGGATTAGGCGATAGAAAATGAATGAAGGTTCTGAAACTCTCTGTCGTCACCTACCACCTAGCCACGCCTACTTTACTTATTTACTTGCAATTATTAAAAAATAAAAATAAATAAAAACAGATGCTGTGGAAATTGTGGCAGGTTCAAAATGGTCATGTAGCCACTTTTTAACAATTAACAATAGCAATATAAAATGTTTGACCTATTAAAGTCTAATTTTATAATAAAGAGGTGGAGCTTATCAGTTCTGCACATTTGAACGGTCGTTTACATCATTTTTCATGTTCTACAATGAATAAAATGAGCATTATTGAGCTGTATTTGCTCTGGTTTCTTCTTCTCTAAATATACATATAGTCAATAGGTCTCCTTTAATGGCTTTATGATGATTAAATTCTGCATGTCTTATGTTGTATGATCAGTTAATCTAAGACTAATTTGTCAGTTGATGACTTTTTTTCATTGTTATTATTTTTTTATGACAGAATCATGTACAGTTAGAGCAGTAATGTGTCCATTTGTGTTATGTTTGCTAAATTAATAATCTTTAGAAGTCCTCAGAGATGACTGTTGTTGTGATTTTGGGATATACAAAAATAAATTGATTTGATTTGATGCATTGTAGTGTTTAGCGTTATGTCCTTTATCATTTTTAACCCCAGGATCTCTTGTGATTGTAATAAACTGCATCTGAGAAGGTATTGCGTAAAAAAAAAAAAAAAAAACAAAAACAAAAAACAAAAAAAAAACATCTTCCACATCAACACACGTTCTACCAGAGCCAGTAACACCTACAGGAGCAACATGATTTATATTACGTGCCGTTGTAGAGCCGTGTTGTGGCCTTCACTGAAAAGACCTTTTGAAATGTGAACGGCGGAAGAGTACGAAGCAGAGAAATGCTATTCTTGTAGATTGGATTGAATTTGCACAAAAGCCCAGAAAATCCATTTAGAGCTGATTTAAATTCTGAACACCAGAGTCGGAAAAAAAAAAATTAAATACTGACATTTTCATAAAAACAAAAATGAGGTTTGGTCAAAATGTTATGATGGTGCAATAAAAGCTGTTTTTTTTTTTTTTTTTTTTTTTAGTGTTACAGTAAAATAAGTGTGAGAAGACAAAAGTGTGGCTGCTTCTAATGAGATGTAATGTCTGAAGCTAGCATGCTGTATATTTGGCAAATGATATTAACATCATTATTAAACATTAGTAAATTCTTTGTCCAAGTGTCACACTAAATAAGGACTAAAAATGATGAGTTCATTATGAGTTCTTCGCAACTAAGTTTTACTATAAGACTAGAAATGGTTGTGTTTTAATCTTTGGTGGGTAAATCTCAACCTGCCCCCAGCCCTAAACTTACCCATTTTAGTAACTTGAAGCCTAAACTTAATCGCTAAACCCAAACAAAATGTCGCCATGTGGCTTCAACCAAAATGTGTGGTTATTTTAGCATTTTGTAACATATTGACGTAAAAAAAAAAAAAAAAAAAAAAGGCGTGAAAATGTGCTCGCTGTATGTAACAAGATTCTCAAAGACAGCTGTACCAGTGCTTCCACAAAGATGACTGGTGTTGCACAGCACTTACACCAGATTCACCAGCACCGCCAGCACACAGCTCCAAAAGTAATTTAGGCGACATATGAACTTAGACATTAATTTTCTCATAAGAGTCTGAAAGCAGTTTAATCCAGCCTGACAGAACAGGAGACTCATAGTTCTGGACCTTGGGCTTTTTCAGCAGCATTCTGAATGCATCATTATAAGCTACCTCAAGTTTCTATAGTTGTACTTGCACCATAATGGAGCTGCATACAGAGGTGTACAGTATGTTCTGAACAAGTCTGTCTGAGTCTCACTTGTGACATTTCCTGACCTGTCTGGGTGGTTTCCTCTGGGCACTCCAGGTTCCTCACCAACCAATAACATGCAGGTTAGGGAACTCTTGGTGTTTGTCGGAGTTTAAGGTGCCAGATGTTTAGGCGAATCGCCTCTGCTAAATTTCCCCAGGGCTGCTTACATAAAAATGAATAATGCATTAAGGAAGATACTTCCTTATATGGTAAATATGGGCCGACCGTAGGACTTCTGCAGGTGCAAAGTGAGAGAGAAAAACAAGCAGGAAGTGCAACAGTGTGTCTTCTGACTATCGCTGATTCAAAACTTCAGTGTCTTTTAAAAATGTCCAAAACACACATGAACACACTCAGAGGAAACGTGTTAAAGTCACACATGGACTGAAATAAAACTGGGCTTTTGCAGTTTATGTTGCATTTGGCATCACAGTGCAACACGTGTAGAGGGAAGAGGGGCGGGGTGCTCTGGTCCTGGGGGGACTCAGAGGCTCTGGTCTATTAAAGAAGTGTTTTTTAGCAAAACTGGTGGCTTTTTGGTTTCAAAAATGATTTTCTGTACAATTATTTTATAAAAATACACAACCTACAATCATGTAGCTATAACAATTTTTGACTGAATAATATAAGAAATACAATTCTGATTTAGTTGTTCTTACAAGTGCTCCTGGGTGTTCCTAGGATTTGTTTCCCCACCAACCAATAACATGGTTGTTATTGTGAACAACCATGTTGTGTTCTTTCAGTTACACATTTTGTGAAGGCCAAACCTGTTTGTAAGAAGCTTTTATGAACACATTTGGTTTCATTCATGACCTGTTCTTACAAACAAAGATCCTTATCTGCTTTGGTCCAAACACACAAGCACCACAGTCTTTTTGGCATTATTTATGACGTCATATCATTTCCATACTCAGAGCAAATGTTTGTGTTAAACGATTTCAGAAAATGACCCTCATATCATTTCCATATTTTCCATTTGGAGTTGTTTATGTTTTATGTATACACCTGTCACACAAAGAAACCAGTGTCACTCATTCCAAAACAGGCACTTTGGCAATGTTGTCCCAGCTCCGACCTGTGCTGCCATTGTGTTCTGTTCTGTTTTGTGCAGTGCAATGGTCAGACATCTGCTACAATTTGACACATTTGTATATACTGTAGTTCTTCTCTGTTAAAGAACTTGGATTTACATGCCATGTTTGCAGAATCAATCTCGAAATATAGCATTTGTAGATCTTCAACAATACATCTCCCATGAAGCTAAATAAATCCATGTCTTCCATCTGACACCAGCAAACTCCAAAATGTGAATGAGACTTTTTTCACATAATGATACAGTGCAACATAAATAAACTTCTGTCACTGAGTTTAGACAGCTAGAACTTGGATCAAAAAGGTCAATCACACTGTTAAAAGACAGATAACTTTGGAAAAACAAAACACAATCAATAGAACTAGTGTATCTAAAACCTTCTCTGATGAAGTTTGTGTGAGGTTACTTACCTATACATATATTATTGTAAAGTACTGCACATAAAATGGTTACTGATGCTGACAACATGAAGCAATACAGTTTTGATTCTAGGGCTGCAACAGTTTACGGTGACTTTCTAGGTGAAAAGTCAAAAACACAATCCATTCTGAATAATGAATGGATGATGAATGAAGTTTGTTTTACGCATAATGTGAAAAAATACAGCTAAAGGGTCTTCTTTTCCATGAAAACATACATGAGAAGGGCCTAATCCAAGCCAAGGACTTTTGCAAACCTGCACAATGTAAATATGCAGATTTTTTTTTTTTTTTTGTATATTTTTAATATTTTAGTTTTTTTTATTGCAACCAACACATCTAAATGACAAAAACATGCCCCAGATGCCCTTAGCTCCGCCCCTGTAAAAGTGGTCTTTAGGAGCGTCGGTCAGACTCAGGACTGTCCCGTGTGATCAGAGCAGAGAAAACACTGCTGCACACACTTTTGTTAAACTTCTGTTTTATCACAGGAGAAAGAATAAACACCAAAAATTCATGTTGAGGTGCAAATGTAAATGGTCTATTTATATAGCGCTTTTCTACCTTTCCAGGTACTCAAAGCGCTTTACAATCTATCATCCACTCACCCAGTGTACGCAGACACTGAGGCAATGTGGGTTAAGTGTCTTGCAGAAAGGACACAACAACAATCTACTCCTGTCGGCCCACTGTGGCTCCTGGTGTTCTAACGGTCTCCCATCCAAATGAAGGAGCAGATGCATCAAAAAGAACACTGAGTGCACAATGTTCTTTTTGAATTTCAAATAAACTTTAGTTTTATGTCACACACAGCTGTAAACATCACTATGAAGACTTCCGCGCTGAGCCGTTTCCCCTGCTTCACTGTTACTTTTGCCTGTTTTATTTTATTTCATTGTACATTTGTGACCTTTTCTCCGTGGATATAAGGCGGATTTGCACAAAGTAAGGCTCAGTATGAAGCTCCTATTTCATAGAATATCGAAATGCTTGTCAAATAAACAATCTGACTGTTAAATAGCTCTGATGTGACATTGCCCTGATAGTCACGTGCTTCAGAAGGAGAGAGAAAGAGAGAGAGAGAGTGTGGAGGGGCAAATGTTTCTGAATGAGCCAAAGAGCCACATGCACCTCGGGTTCACCACCCCTGCCTTATACCTTAGTGTAGCCACAACTACTTTAGGGCTTTAGGTCCACAGTCGACCGCAGAGCCACGGATCACACAGACTCCAGAGCCACAAAACACATCTCTGAACTAAAGAAATGACAATCCAGCGTGAACAAACTTATCATCGTAACTACGAGCTCAAAGAGTCAAATCCTCACCTGGAGAAACGTCCGAGCGTCAGGTCAGCTTCCCCTGCATGATCCAAACTGTCTCAAGTTTTCTAAAAGAGCTTCTGTGCTGTTGCCTGTGAATGCTGCGATGTGACACGGTTCACAAACAGTGTGTTTGAGAGAAAAGCACGCTACAAAGCACATCTATAGGACTGCACACTGTAATAAAAAAAAGCAAAAATGCACTAAAAAAATCTGCGAAACAGCGAAGCCGCGGAAAGTGAACAGCGATAGAGCGAGGGACCACTGTACTGCCCACGCTTAACCGGCTTAACTTTTGAAATCTGACAAGATCATGTTTTGACAAACTGGAATGGCCATATCTAACAACCAGTGTTTATCAGATGCAGGCTTAACATTCAGGCTGCATTCACAACACAAACTGAACCGGACTCTGCTCAATAGGGAACCAAAGTTGCAACATTCTCTAAACTGACTCGGTTCTGTTCACAAAACACTTTAATCAAAGTTGTAAAGACACATCTGCCTTTCACCTCTGGAGGCGCTGTGGACATAAACTTGTGACGCAAACAGTAAAGAAGACTCCCGGCTTCTCTGCTACGTCAGCGGCTGCGGCTCCATCCAAAACAAACACACAGCTGGACTTTATATTTTTGTTTTTAAGTATCTATCCCACAACTTCTCTCACATTAACAGGCCCAGTGCATGACAGACGAAGTGTCGGGGCATGGACAACTAGGGCTGTCACTAACCATTATTTAAATAGTCGATTAGTCAGCGATTATTTTTTCGATTAGTCGACTAGTCAACGATTATTATTTTTACGTGATCTGCATTTATTTTTGCTTACATCATGCTTTAAACCAGTGCTTCTCAACTTTTTTTTTTTTTTGCCATGCCCCCCTTGGAATAGAAAAAATGATCCACGCCCCTACCCCGTCTGCAAAAGTACAAAACTGTCTGTCTGTGGTATTTAGGTTTAGCTGCATAATTTTAACACCAAATTATATTTTAAAATGTCTAATTTGTAGTTCAATTAATAAACTAAATTTTACATAAATATTACCAGTGTTCATCAGTTTTAATATTTTGTAGGATCAGAATGTTATTTCATTTGTTTTAGGCTGAACAGAAATTTAGAAAACCAAGTTTAAGCCACTCATAGAACTATAGTTACATTGGCAACTAACATTTTCAGTCCTGATGAAAACTCAGTCCAGTTCTGGGATAGTCCTGGTTAAAACCAGCTCAGTGCTCACTAAATACACTGTGGGAAGCGAAACAATCCTGTTTTAACGTTTTCAAAGTAAACATCACAAACACGTGTGTAAAAGTTGGCGCATTGCCGCTGATCGAGCGCTGATTCTCCGTGCGCATATTTAATGAGCTATTAGCGGTTTGAAGTCTTTAACGGGACGTATCTCCGTGATTCTTTGGTCTTTTTGGACGATTTAAACACTCACACGGAGCTCAGACTTGTCTCTGTCCCGCTGTCTCTACAGCGGACCTTTCTTCCTCGTGTCCACTGCAATAACTACAGCGGAAGAGATCCTCTGTGTGTGGACTGTTTATGAGAGAGAGAGAGAAAAGGACGCCGCAGCAGAGCGGGACACTTTCATTCATGCATCGCGTGCATCAAGTTGCGTTAATGCCGACAAAATAATCACAAGTACGTGGTGCGTTCGTCTCCTGTTTTATCTGCATCAGTAGCCTTTCTTTTGACAGGATCCTGCCCATGTTGCAGCTTCGCTCGCTGCTGCAGCTGATCTCTTTTCCTGGTTTATTATTGTAAAATGGAATGAAGCGACGCGTCGACTACAGCAAATCTGCATCGACGATTTTTTATAGTCGACATCGTCGACTACGTCGACTAATCGTGACAGCCCTATAGACAACACTGACTTTCACTTCAAGTCGGAAACGTAACAACAAGCTCATTTAGTTGAGAAAAGCTGCTCTGAAAGGTCTGCTCATTTAGTTTTAATTTAAATTTTTGAATGAATATAGATCATGTTCTCTGTAATAATTTGAGCTGTGGTGTTATTTCATGTTATTTCGAAGATTAACTGTAGTAGAAGTGTTTATTGTGATTTGAGCAAGTAGTTTTGACATATCTTAAAAGCAACTTTCACGATATTATCTAAAATTCGATATATTGCACAGCTCTATTTCCAACAGAAAATCTCTCTTACCATCTGGTCCTTTTGGGTGGTGTCCGGGCTCATGACGGACCACTCGATGTCCAGGTCTCCGGTGTCGGCAGGGCTGGGCTTGTACCTGCAGCCCAACACCACGCTCTCTCCCTGGGCTTTGGTCAGAGTCTGAGGCCCACTGTCCACCAGCTCCATGGCCCACGTGCCCCGGAAATCTGCAAAACAAAACAAGTGCATCACAACATTTGATAGGATTTGGGAATGTTAATTGTGAGTTTATTTGATTACACAGATAGACTCCAACTCTAAAATTCAGGATTAGGGAGGCAATTGAGACTGATTCCACTTGCGAACTTTTTCAGCACTCTTTCTGTTTTATTACAATCACATGTTTAGGTGCTTTTACCTGCGCTGCATCTTGTGCCGAGTCTGTGTAGTAACAAGCTCATTTACAAACAGAGGAAATTGAAAAGAAGAGACCAAACAGCAGCAATGAAGCGCATGCGCACAACGCACTGTGCGCACACAAGCCTCAGTTGTGTGAATGACTCTGCATTACAGCAGTCAGTCTGTCTGCTTTACAGTGTTTGTTTGTTTACTCGTGTACCTCAGCTGAAATTAAGTCTGAAAGAAATGTTAGTTTTGTTTTACACCAGTGCCGCCCTCCCAATACGCAAATAACGCAGCGCACATGAGGCACCACCAGCTCTGGAGGCATCAAGTCGAGCAGTGTCCTCCAGTCTGCTGTGAGCGCTGGCAATTAGTAAAAATGCACTTTGAAACTTGCTGTACCGTGTGCTGAACTCGTGAAAAGAATGGTCTAAATGCATGTGTCTGATGATTCTTAACACACAGCACAAAATCAAAGACTCTGGAAACAGGAACATGTTCTACAACTCACAAGCTCCTAAACAATCTTTATTTCCCATCAACAAGGCACATATTGGGCCAGTTTCAAGGAGAAACAGCAGGTGAATTAAGACGTCACTTAAATTACCGCGGCAATTTTGGGGTATCATTCAGAGGGAAACACAAACCAAGAATCTAGTTTATTTGTTCTGACAAAAATGCAAGGATTAAGCGCACACTGAGCTGTGTTCAATGTGCACAAGAGAGAAAACAAAGACAAAGGAGCAACGTGTTCTCATGGATTGTGTAAAATAGCACGCCATGACAAATTGCGTGTCACAACGACGCCCTCTGCCTGTTTTGGCGTGCAATTACACGCTTGTTTTTTCTGCCATGGTCTGGACACGCCTAGTTGTTGACGACAAACACAAGATGTTTCAAGGGATTAACGGCTAAATTTGAGTCTGAAGTTACAAAAATGGGTAAATTTAGCTCTTAGGCTTGGAGTTGGTTAAGATTAGGATTGGGATTGTGTTAGTTTTCATGAATAACAACAGGTCTTAACATTCACCATTGAAATGAACTAGGACAGAAATGCGTCAAATACACACGCAGAAAATAGAAGTTGCGTTCATATGACACGCTGTTTACAACATGCTTATCCATGAGAACAGACTGGAAGGAGAGAGCAAAAGTAAATGCATCTATTATATAAAATAAAATACATAAAATGGAGGGTTACTCCAAAACCCTGTGTCTTCAGAAATAGATAAATGTCCTAGGTTCTAATAGGATCATAATAAATTACCTAAATGTAGTGAAGGGGGGCACGTTTGTGAAAGGGCACCCACAGCGACACAGTTTTACAAAATTCAATTCATAAAAATCATACTATAGTTCACATTTTGGTGTTAATAAAATGAGTGAAATACAATTTTTCTAGCTATATACATAAGCCACATTATTTAAGGAATCAAAAGGACAATCAATAAGGAATCTTATCGATAAAAGGAATTGGCAATACCACTGATACTGATAAAATCTCATCAATGCCCATCCCTATTCAGAATGACCAAACTTTCCCACATGAAGGACCTCTAAACATTGTAAGGAGCACACAGACACTTAACAAAACACCTCCTCTGTCTACAAGTCCTCCTTCATTTGCATGCATGTAATGGATGTTAGCTAAGCCTCTTCTTCAGGCAATTACTGGGGGATTAGACATTGACATTCATGCATTTGAGTCTGAATGCAGACAGTGGCAGTATTCAGTCTGGGTTTTAAATGTGCCTCCAACAGCCTCAGACCACCGCAGCAGTCTATTCACAGCGAAGGGACTGCTACAACCTACTTCGGATTTACGCTAATTAACTGTAATTGCAACTAATTACAGTAATAATACGTCCCGCAGAATATCATTTATAATTTTATGTGGGAAGAGTCTTTTGCCAGAGCAAAGTAGATATAGACTTTTAGTTTTAAAGCAGAAACTGGACATGTCTGTCTTTCTCCAGATTGAATTATTATTAAGCTATATTAAACAATTTGAATCACTACCCCACTCTTCCATAAGTGGGGTCAAAAACCATTTCTTATGGAATCTCAGGGGTAAACCCTAGGAACTTTTGATTCTTATCATTTGTACTTGTTGGTTTACATGTACTGTGGCACTTACACATCCGATGCATCAGGAGGTCATTTTGACTCACTCATGTAAGGTTTAAAAACGTACAGCCATGCTTTCTCACAGAACTGTCGAAGGATTTGTGACTCCTCACATGAAAAGTCAACTGGAAAGTAACCCAAACCTACCAACCTACATCACTGTAGCAATGGGAAGGCGTTTAGTGACAAAATCCACAGTCCACACACATAATAGAAGCAATAAAAGCCAATAACAGAGAAAGACATGTCAGATTTGTCCAAGAAACAAGGACACAAAGCCACCAACTGCTGCTGGAAAAGCAGTGACTGATTACAGCCAAAAGCAAATAGTTTGTAACAGCTGCACACAGGGAGAAAAGAGAACATGTGTTGTGTGTTTGTTCAGGTGCGTGGACAATGTTATAGTCTCCAGTTATAGTTTTATTTTTGTTCGTCTTCCATAATCACATTGACAGTCACAAAATGGATTTTGACATTTTTTGAACCTGACTGATTTGTGTTCAACTGAGAAAAAAAACGCTGATAAATTAACATCTCAGAATGTTCTTATGTTGTTCAAAATATAATAAAATCATCATCTTTAATCAAAATTAAAGTGTTTGATTAAAGTCATTTTTGACCCCACTCATGGAAGAGTGTAGGTATTGATGGGCCAATCATCTAAGGGCTTTGACTTTGGCTACCACTGCTCACACTGTAACTCCCGCACTGATTGGTCAGAATGCTCAGAACGTCCCGCTCCTCGCACAAAGACTTATGGGGGAAACACAACTGCGCATGTTCCATAGCCTGTAGAGCACCGAGCAAAAGGCTAAAGCTAACGGCCAAAATGATTTTCAGAACTGTACGTCACTGACATTTCGTTGTATCTACGTTTTCTCCGAAGACTGGGCTGGAGACGCCGCCATTTGCCAAATCCCAGCCCTTTTTTTTGTTTTTTGAAAAGGTCATTAAGGACTTAAGACACCTCCTGAAAGAACAACTTTTTTTTTAAAATTTTGATTCTGCAGACCGACTGAAATGGACAATCAAAGCACCTGTTAAGACTATTTTTAGCCCAATTGAATTACTTTAGCACCTCGTTCTGCAGACCTTTCCTCAATCTTTGTTGCACCTTGAACAGAATCTTCATTTCAATGTGCAAAGTCTACTGCAATTTCGGAGGAGAAAATGTATTTGTGGCGGTTCTAACAAAACTCCAAGAAAGAACTATTGAAGCATTTCTATATCTAAAGGTTTCCGCCGTCCAACACCAAGCCTTTCTGTGCCTGTATTGAGCCTCTCTCCGGCCGCAGTATAGACTCCATTTGAAGACATTTTGTAGCAGAGCTTTGAAATCTTTTTTTTTTCTTTCTTTTTTTTATGACGGCCCCTCTTGGGAGCCTGGAGGAAAACACTTTACAGAGGCTGTGTGAATGCTTTTCCAGGCCTTGGGTTGAGAGGGAAAACAGTTCACTCGAAATAACCCTGAAAGTTTGTGCAGCAGCCGGACGGACGGAGTGGACAGTGTTGTGGTGTTCACTGCAGGAGTCTGTTTGAGATGAAAGGAGCTGGGTTTATGCATTTATACGCATACACAAGGTGAGGAAATGTAAAAATAGGTTGTCACACTGCAATGTTTTCCACACCAGTCGTAAAGTGACTATGACAGGTTGAACTAAGAAATCAATTTAGTTCAAAACACAACTTAAAAAAGCACATTGCGTAATTACAGGTACATAAAACAAGCATACGCCATATACTGTTTTACTCAAGCAGTGCTGCTTATAAAATGAACAAACTGCACCATATTAACTGTACAGTGACAATGTATTGGACTTCTTATAGCAATATAAAGTATAGAGAGGGGGGGGGGTGAAAGAGAGAATGAAGAAGAAAGGAGGAAGAGAGAAGAAGAAAGAAACAGAGGAGAGTGTGAGAGAGATGAAAGTGAGAAAGAGACGAAAGGAAAGAGAGACAAGGCGAGAGAGAGAGAGGAAGAAGAAAGGAGATGGAGAGACAGAGAGAGAAAAGAAAGAAGAGAGTCAAAGACTGAAATGGAGAGGAGAGAGAGAAGAAAGGAGAGAGACAGAGAAAAAAGAAAGGAGAGAGGGAAAGAGTGAAAGATAGAGGAGAGAGAAAAGAAAGAGGAGATAAGTAGAAGAAAGGAGAGAGAACGATGGGGGAGAATAAGAGGAAAGAAAGGAGAGAGAAAGACTGAACGAAAGGAGATTGAGAAAGAGAGAAGAAGAAGAAGGAGAGAGAGACAGAGAGAGAAAAGAAAAGAGAGGCAAAGACTGAAAGAGAGATTAGAGACAGAAGAAAGGAAAAAGGCAGGGGAAGGAGAAGAAAGAAGAGAGAAAGGGGAGAATGGTGGGGAGAGAGAGAATAAGAAGAATGGAAAGATAAGGATGGAGAGAGAAAGAGTGAAAGAGGGAGAGAAGAAGAAGAGAGGAGAAGAAGAAAGAAGAGACAGAGATGAATGAGAGAGAGGGGTGTGTGTGAGAAAGAGAGGAAAGTGAGAGAGAGAAGAAAGAAAAGAGAGACGGAGAGAAAAGAAAGGAGAGAGGGAAAGAATGAAAGAGAGAGGAGAAAAGGAGAGAGAGAGCAGAGAGGCAGGGAGAAGAAAGGATAGAGAGAAGGAAGAAGAGAGAGAGAGAGGGGGGAAAGTGGGAGATTAGAAATGAAAGCGAGACAGTGAGAGGTGAGACAGAGAAGAAAGGAGAGAGAGTATGAGATGAAGAAAGGAGAGAAAGGGTTGAGAGAGAAAGAGCGCAAGAGAGAGGAGAGAGAAGAGAAGAGACAGACACAAAGAGAGAGAGGAGAGTGAGAGGGAGGAAAGAGTGCGAGAGAAAGAGAGAAACCATTTCAGACAACTCACATACAGTACATACAATTAACTGACATAAAACTTTGAATTTAAACTGCTTTATTTTTACAGTGTATTTTTAATAATCTTCAGACTGTTTTGTTCAAATCAAGACTCAAAAACTACACTATGTTGAAACCCACTAACACTAATTCAAACAGCAGCGTATAATTTCCGTCCTTTTGTCCACAGTTTGGTCCCATTGATACACATCTTAAACAAGCGTCTCCACTTTCCTTCACAAACACTTCGATTGTCACTTCTCACAATAGTTTCCTAACCACACCTCAGATAAAACCACCCACAAGTCCTCCTCCTCCCCACGGACGCTATCGAGTCGAGTCTGGGGACAGGAGGCCGGCGCGTGATTGGCCCGAGCCCCCGTCGCCGTGACAACCGGGGAAAGCTAACACCACCTCTGTGCTGGGGATCAAAGCGTTCACAATCAGAAGCCTACTTTTGGAACTGTTTACTTGTTTAATTAAGACACTTGTACAAATCAGGAGTTGTGTTTACAGTAGGCCAATTACAGACGCATGTTGTGATTGTGTTGTGGTTTGTCAGTGTTAAACTAGTATCGCCATGGAGACGGGTACACATGGGGTTATACAAACTGTTTCATAGCTTATTGACGATCGTGTTTCAATCAATGTTCCACTTTTATAATCAGATGCAATCATTCTAAATACAAATGTGAACGGGTACCCTCTCTACAGCAAAAAAAATAAAATAATAAATAATAATAATAATAATAATAAATGCCTGTTTGTTTGTTTGTTTGTGTGTTTGTTTGTTTTTAAACAATTGTGACAAATGGTATTATATTTTCAAAATTTCCAAAGCTATTTAAAAAATATATATATATATATATATATATATATATATATATATATATATATATATATATATATATATATATATATATATATATATATATATATATATATATATATATATACATACATTTAAAAAAAATGTCAAATTCCATGTTCTGGAAATTTCATCTAAATTTTCCATGACTTTTCCAGGTTTATTATAGGTGAACCCTGGGTACAGGTCTTATCTGTGAAAAGACAAAACCTTGGAATAAGTAAAAAAAAAAAAAAAAAAAAAAAAAAATCAACTTGCACACACAAAAAAAAATTCTTCAATTACTTTATTCATCAAGTTTTTTTTTTTTTGTTTGTTTTTTTTTTTTTTTTGCTAATTCGGCAAAATATGTAACATTTTCAAAGTTGATTTAATTGTATTTATTCTTTTTTTTTTTTTACATAAATTGTTGTTTTCACTGTAAAACAAGAAAAAATGTCAGAATGTAAACAATTTGTATATTTTGTTTTGTTTTTTTTTTGCTTTAAAAAATGTAAAGCCTATAAAAATAATATTTATAATTAATCATAACAATAAAACTGCTTCGAACTACAAAGATATATTAGTCACTTTATACATTATTCATTCATATAATGACTTTGCACCACCAACAACCACTCAACACACACACATCAGATCTGTACCAGGTAGTGAAGTGTCTTGCTGAATGACACAAAGACAAGTTTCTCCTCTGTTCGCCCCACTGTGACACCTGAGGTTACTCCAGCAGTCTCCCATCCAAGTACTGCCCAGACCCAACATGCTTAGCTTCTGAGATCTGACTGGATCCGGCTTCAGCAAGTTTATAATGTTTATTTTAAAATGTTTCTGCTTTTGTATCATTTCCATGAACTGTTTTGTATCAGTAAAGCCCTGTCTTAGCCTGTGTGGTAAAGTGACAGCTAACTACATGCAAATGTATAACCGACTGTGTGTGTGTATGTGCATTGTATCCTTGTTTATATGGTTAGATCACAGTGAAATAAAAAGCCATGTTTCTGCCTTACCTGATAATACAATTATCACACACAGCAGGAACAGTGCAGACTTCATTTTGACTTCGAGAGTTGATCTTCTGAACATATTTACCAAAAAAAAAACAAAAAAAAAACACTTCTTATGCCTGACAAAAACAAAACTAAATGTTCTAAAGCAGCCTGAATGTATCTCCACACGAGCTGTCTCCAGTCCTGAGCTGAGGTAAACAGTGTCGTGCTGCCTGTTACTCTGCTCGCACACTGGCCGACGCCCCCCTCATTAGCATAAAGCCGTCTGATTGGTCCTGCTTCACCTGTTTTACCTGTTCGCACTAGTTGTCTTTGGCATGAGGATTATTTATACAGAGCTTTCGGTCACGAGGCAAATGCACAGAGAGGATTACACGAGGAAATAAGGTCAGTTTATAAAAGAACGCGGCGGTGCAGTGTTTGTTTGATGGGAAAGCTTCGTGTTATTCAGATATTACAGGAGCTTTATAAGACACACGTTTGGCAGCTGAGGTTAAGGGTTAAATGCAGTGTTTTTGTTCAGTGCAGACATGAGTACCTGGGAAAAACTGCAGCACATTTATGACAATAGGTCAGGCATATTCAACTTAAGGCCCGGGTGCCAAATCGGCCCTTCAATGATATGATCTGGCCCTCGTTGGTTTTCAAAATGTTACAAAAACATATTTAGTGATAAAATGTTGCATTTTTCACATTTTTAGCCAAAGAATCTATAGCTCTTGTTATTTTGGTAAATTTAGTTTGAAGACACTTAAAATATGCTCAAACAAACAAAAAATTGAGTATATTTATTCACTCAGTATCCAATTTGATCTCATGTTTACAGTGAATATTTCAGTATTGATTTAATTCTGCTTTAGATCTTGTTTAGCCCTGGCTTAAATCTGGTTTAATGCGGAGATTCTTCCGGTTCAGATTTGGTGGTTTAACGCTAATTTGGACATTTGGTAGAGCAATAAAAATTGTTGGTATCACTATAGAAATATATTTTGGTACATCGTCAAAAATAACTAAATATAATCAGAGAGGGGAGGGGTGCCTGAGGGGGGACGTGCAGTTGTGCCCTGTGGTGTAACTGGGAGGGAGTCCTGGGGGTGGATGGTGGTCTGGGTCACTCTCTGGGTCTGGTGGTCGTCCCTTGTGGTTCCTCAGACGTGTTCCTGGTGCCTTTCGTTTGGGTTCTCTCGTGGCCTTTTTGAGTTCTCTTGCTCATGGGCGGGCGGGTGGATAGATGCCGGGGCGAGCGTGGTCTCCTTAGCCAAGATGGTAAATAATAAACAAAAACTTAAAAGGATTCTGGAACAGTGACATAATAAAAAGGCTGTACAACACAAACATACACATAACACACAAGTCACACACACACACGCACGCACACAGAACATGGGACCAGAGAGAGGAAGGGGGGAAAGAGAAAGGAGCCCTGTCTAGGCTACCCCATGTACATGGGACACAGCCTTGGTATATAGATAGATAGATAGATAGATAGATAGATAGATAGATAGATAGATAGAGATACATCGTCAAAAACTATGACGTATTTTGCAACTACAACCGGTCCAGAAGCCACGGTCCATCGTAAAATCTGGCCCTCTGGAAAATAAAGTTGAATAGCCCTGGAATAGGTGTTAATGTGTTGTGGTGTTAGTCGCTACATTAAAAAAAATAAATAAATAAAAATGCCTGTTGTTGAATTTGCATTATTTATTACCTCTGTGAAGTTGGCCCCTTGCAAACGCATATCTGCACAAACATTATGTCAATCGTCTGTTCTGCAAAAAAGTTTTGTTTATGCTGCTTTAGTTTTTGATTTATTGGCGATTCTTTTATAGGTTAAACTAGGGTCACCCAGCCCCTCGTGAAGCTTAAAAAAGCATCAAAACAGCTCAAAATGATGTAAAAACAAAAAAAAAAAGTTTTGTTTGTACTATTATGGTTTTATAAATGAGCCCCTCAAAGCATTTAGACACAATCATGTTTTTTTTTTTAAGCACTCAAGTGTCCTCTGGTGAAATATTCATCTGGTTTGTAGTCGTTAACATGTTTTCTGCAACATTTACCACAACTGCCTGATCTGTAGAGCATTTATTTGTTTTAAAGGGGCACTATGTAAGAAAAACAAACAAAGTGATTTCCACATTTGAACACTAGAGGGAGCCTTTCACATGCATTTTGCCTATTAAGCATGCTGCCGTCTAGCGTCAATGAGTCATATTCCGGCCCGTAATAAAACATTTCAAATACGTATAATTGTATCACAGTTGATGTGGATTGGTTAACAGTGCTCTCTTAAGTATTCATGTTGTAAAGAATAAATATGATTTAAATGTTTGTGGACTATATGTGATAATTAAAATTCCTCTCAATCTTACACAGTGCCCCTTTAAACTGATGTAGTGAAAACCTCATAGAAATGAATTGAACAGGAAATGCTTGTATTTACAGGATGTACTATTTTGAAGCCAACTGCACAGAGCCAATTGACGCATTGATGTACAGAAGGACTTATATTTCTGACTCAGATTAATTTGAAAAGTCTTGATGCAATGGGTAAGTTTAGGAAAAAAGTCTGGGTAAAGGCTAAGGCTAAACAATAATAATAATAAACAAAAAAATAATAAAAAACAATCTAGGCCAGATTAGCAACATTAATAAACTCATTACCATGGCAACCAGCTCACTTCTGTCTCTGCGGGTCTTTGTTTGTTACACATGGAAGTATATAAAACATCCGTAGTTTGGATGTAGAGGAGAGCGGGGTTATTTGTCACACGATAGGTTGTCACAATCACTGTATCTTGGCTTGTGAATGGTGCATTTGAAAAAAAGTCAGAGTAAAATGTTCATTAAATGAACCAAAATGCACTCGCTAAAAAATGTCTGTAAACTTTTGTTCAAGATTGTGATACGACGAAATAAAAAAAAAAAAAAATGTAGCAAAAAGTAAATTTTCTGATGTTCAGAAAAAAATTTCTTTTTTTCCCCAAAATTGTTTTGAAAGCTTACAACTGTTGACATTACAAAGAGGAGGGTCAGAGGGATAGTTAGGACTATTGTTTTCTGAGCTGGTTTAAAAATGTAGAAGAAATCTGAGGTGAAAGTAAAAAAGTCCAGTCTGGGTCGGTTGTCACATGTGATTCTATCTAGAACAGCAGCACAGCCAGAGCGGGGTTGGTTGTCACACTTTTACTAAAGACAGATTTTCTCAAAAATACAGTATTTTAAATATTCCAATTCAATGCAGGAAATCAATGTAAAGTTTCAACTAAAAAATAAATTTAATTATTGTCATGGAGCTTATTCTATTCAACAGTCATTGATTGCTAAATCACATAAAAAATATAGTTTTACAATATCATTAGAATCTTGACAAAAATGCAGTTTTTGAATTTCCAATTGCCTTTTTCTTGTAATTTAACGTCTCCTGATTCAGAAAATGTAAAACATTCTTGAATCAAAATGAAATCCAACATAAAAAAATCAGACCAAAGAAAAGACACATTTGACAGAACATTGTTCAGGGTTGGTTGTCACAGGTGAATAATTAACATTAAATGATCAATAACTTTTGATCAGAATAAGATAGAGAACAGCGGTTGGATTCATTAGTGACACAAGACTCTGACCTTTCCTTTGGGGTTAAAATGGTTCATGTGAGATTTGCTGTTTTTGAGAAATTCAAATCCAAGTAAAAAGTGTGACAACCATCCCCGCTCCCCTACACACAGCGACAATTAACATCCGGACTCTTCTTTGTTTTCTTTGACGTTATTGGTGAGTCACAAATAATGTTTGAAGGGCATAGCTCCACATACTATACCATGGTATAGCTACATAATATGGGTGAACATCCGGGTCTTAGAGGGCTGCAGGTAAGTCATGTGAGGGGTCTCCTACTGGAGGTCTGCAGCCTGATGCCTCTCCTACATCCGGGTAATAGGGGACACCTGATACAGGTCACATGACGAGGGAATTCCTGGTACAGGTCTGCAGCCTGATGTTTCTTGATGTATTTGGCATATGACGGCTGTCCCAGGCTTTTCAAGCTATGCAGGTGTGCTGACGGCCAAAGATTGCAAAACTCTCTTTAAAAACTCTCTTTAAAAACTAACTTTAACGAACATCAGGCGACTCCCAGATCTATGTAAGCGAGCATGATGTTAGTAACTGACTAGTCCTGATATTCTGTGGCCTGATATTTATTTGTATTTGGTGGAAAAACCTAGAGTACACAAGAGAAAAGCTAAGTTCATCCAAAGCCCTCGGTGAGTGTGACTGTGTAAGTTGCAAAAAAGGCCTGGAGGTGAGTTACCACCTGTGGCATTACTGAGTGCAGCCATGGACGCGTGATACTAAATCTACAGACATAAGGCTTACATTGCTAAGATTTGAGTATAGCTTGCACAATATAAATGAATGCATCGTAAGGCAGTGTGTTAGATTATTCATTTAGACATACAGCAAATGTGTTTTATTTGTTTTGTTTAGTCCAATTGCTTTATTTCAATACAACACAGAAGGACCTATAAAACGCAACCCTCGGCCAATTTTGACTCTGATTGATTTGGCCCCAGCTCCAGTATGTATGAGCTCCAGAGTGCAGTATGGAGGACTAAAAATGACAAAATTATAATTAAATAAAAGTAAATGAAAATATATAAATACATACATACATACATACATAATACAAATAAATGTGGACATAAATGAGTAAATTAAAAAAACAAAAACAAAAAAAACATCACGCTAACTTAGCTTTCCCAAAAGAGTGAAGAGAGTTTGAACCAATCAGAGCAGACCCAGAGGTCACCCCGCCCACTTCATTAGTATATAAGCGGACACATAAAACGGAGGCATAAATAAATGTAAAAAAGTGAAAATACAGAAATAAATAAAAATAGGAGAAAATAAAATGGCAAAAAATAAATGTGTGAAGCCTAAAATACAGGACTATGCCTAAATAATAGCAATAATAAAACATTTTATTAAAAAAGGGAAATAAATGTAAAATGAATAAAAATAAATATTTATTTTTATCACCATTGAATAAATGACAAGAAAAATTTATTTAATCACAAATTTAAATGGTTCATGTTTGTGTATAAAATATACATATTTATTTATTTGTTTAATAATTTTATTCATTTAATTATTTATTCTTCATTTATTTTGGTATTTATATATTTATCCTTTTATTTACACATTTCTTTGTATTTATTTATAATGAAATAATTTTAGTCCTCCATATGAGCTCCAGAGTGCAGCACCATGAGTGACATAAGTGTTTAAGTCTTTCTATAGGCTTGGTTCATCTTTCCAACATTTCCACGTATACATAATATGCCCTTATTTCACACCGCAGATGTAAATGGAAATATCTTCAAGTGTTGTCTGGGCCAGCTTACACAAGAGGAGAGAGCGAGAACTATTTCCTCATTCAGCTGATTGTTCTGGTACCACTGTAGTTGCCAGAGGTCATTATCTGAAGAACATCTCTTATTGAATTCTTGAAGTGACACAATGTAACTTTCTGAACTTGGAAAATCTGCTGCATTTAGACAAGTTTGAATCCTATGCAGCATTTTTTCAGACAAACTGTGCAATGTTCAAACTAAAACGATATTACTCTGAATCTTAGTTTGTCATATTTTAAGAGTAAATAAAGAAATGTGAGCGAAGTTAGGGGGGAACAAGCTAATAATGATGAAACACTGTTATAGCAAAGGTACCAAAACGTAAATACTGTAAACATAAATAATGCATTTTAAGCTTTCTACATCCAGACTAAGCCGAAGAGTTTCTGGCTCCAGACCTGTACCAGCAGTCCCCTAATTTTGAGATGCTTGAAACTGCAGCCAAACAAGACTTTGTTTACAGTTTGCTGGAACAAGTATCAGTTTCTATGACAACCAATAACTTTCACAGGACATGAACTGTGATGAACTGACACATAAAAAACAACATAGACTTGAAGTTTTTACAACGTAGCAAAAATTGTAATAACTGAGCTTGGGGCAGTCTTGGTAAATGATAGTCAGGTCTGGAGGGACGGTCATTAAGTTTAGGAGAACGGGTAAGGTTAGGACAAAGGCTTGGGTAAAGGTTTAGATAAAAAAAACTAAAAAAAAAAACTCTTTAGGCCTGATTAGCATCAATAAACTCATTACCAAAGTAACCAGCTCACTTCTGTCCCACTGGGTCTTGTAGCGTGTTTGTTACACATGGAAGTATATTACAACCATGGCTTGTTAACACACAGTGACAATAAACATCCGGACTCCTCTTTGTTTTTTTCAACGCTGTTGGCAGGTCACAAATAATCTTTGAAGTGCATAGCACACCTACTATACTGTGCTATTGCTACATAAAATAGGTGAACATCCGGGCCTCAGGGGCCTCTGGATAGAGGTAAGTCATATGAGGAATCTCCTCATAGAGGTCTGCAGCCTGATGCCTCCTAATAATCAGGGACTCTTGGTACAGGTCAGGTGACAAGGGGATCTCTGATACAAGTCTACAGACTCACAGTAAACCGCAGCTTTGTGGCATTATTTTGTGTTGATTTCTACAGAATCTTATTGCATGAAGGACTCCAGGCCTATATTTCCATGACTCTGGGGTCATACACTGTATTTGTTTGTTAACTGTTAGCATTAGCGATGCATTATTGTTTCTATAGCCTCAGGGGTCTGCAACATGCGGCTCAAGGGCCACATGTGGCTCTTAAAACCCTACAGTGCAGCTCTTTTTCTCTCTGAAACCTCTTTGCAATTCTGATATGTGAAACGAGGCTGGACGCTCCGTCAGTTATTTATAAATACAACTGTGTATTTATACACTCAAGGAAAAAAGAAACGCAATATTTTATAGTAATATTCGATAATTCCCTAAAAATGAGTACATTTGGAAAAATGGGTTAGCATCATGATTTCAGTCCATAGAGCGCTGAAGACAGGTGAGTAGATTTCTTGGTTTGGCTTGACTGATTGTGAGAACAATAAAGAGTGTATTACAGGGTCGTTTATTCACACAAACTCATGTTTGAAACTCAGAGTTGACTTTTACCGCTGGTTAACTGTGCTCAAGTCTTCTCTATAAAAGGCACCAGAATGAAGCCAAAAACACACTTCTTCACGATGCACTACAGTACAGGCCAGTATCGGCCAGAACCATCCGTAATCTCCTCCGCACTGACGGTATTCTACCATATCGATCATGTTGGATCAGTGCTTACCCCCCAACATCGCCAAGCTCGGGGTGAATGGCCCCCATTGAAAATGTCTGGGGCGATGAATAACCGCTGTCCAGGAGCCAACGGGGGTCACGTGAACTATTGACAGTCTGAGGAAATTCCTGTCACTTTTGGTTTGTGTGTTGCTCTATTGTTTGGTTGAGTTACAGGACTCAAAAATGTGTAAACGCCACAAGAGTCGGCCTGAGGATTAGAAATGGATGAAGGGTTCATATAAAACAGGCCAATAATAATAAAGTCATTCTGCCCTCCCCCAAACTCTTTTCCTTGAGTGTCGGTTGGTTGCACATTCTGGAAGTCAATTGTAGGCAAGAGAGATTTTGTATTCATTTATTTATTTGTTTAATTTGAAAAATACATAAGCAGAAACACAGAAGAAAAAACTCCCCAAACCAAGTTATAAAGACTGTCACTATAGAAAACATAGGAGAGGTTAGAGCTTCGTTAGAAGTCATAGTTGAGTTTTTTTTAACTATTAAATGTTTTGTAAAGAAAGTTATGGCTCTGAAACGATAGTGGACAGTCACTGTTGAGCTCCTTTGAATAAGATTTAGCAATTGCTTATTTTTTTGTGTGTTTTGTTTTTATCTATTTAATAATAATCTTTCTAAAATGTTCTCGATCGTGTTGCTAGCATAATTATGTACAATTATCAAACACATTTCAGTTTTCAAACCAGAATATAACACTGCTTTGAATCTTTTAAATCTTCATTTTGATCATTTTAAATTGGAAAAAAAAAAAAAAATCATCATTGACTCTCTCATTTGAGGCCAAGTCGTGTTGATTTAATATTTTTGATTAAGCGCTAATGATCTACACAAGCCATGTCAAAGTAAACAAACGCGCCCACCGCCTCGCCTTTGCCTCATTACGCTTCAGATAATAGAGCCTAATTTCAAAGTGTCATATTCGGGGAACCGGGCTAAAGCTAGCAGCGGCTCATTTGCACCTCTGATGGGGCCGTCGCTAATGCCACCCTCATTTACATGCACCTCCGTAATTACAGGTGGGAGGCGGCAAAATTAGCTTCCGGGCAATTGCCTTTCCAAGAATATATTCAGACAGACTTGTTTTATGTTTTTTTTTTTTTTTGTCTTGCGCTGCTACTGTATTTGGCGGCGGTTCGGAGCTCAGTTCGTGACCTGAAAGCGAATGTAATAACAACTAAATCAACAAAGATAGAAGAGTGTGTACCCAGAGGCGTTGAGAGGGAAAAATGTCCTGCTGAGTCTGTTGGCAGTGGGATAAAACTAAAGTCAAAAGTGTTTACTCGTGTGCAAAACAGTTTGGATAAGACTTAATGTGGCCTAATGCGAGTGTATTAGCCTATCTGCATTTGTCTGTCGGTGTGGTGGTATCTGCGTTATGTTGATTTGTCTGTAATTGTTTGGTGTGACTGGTTGTAGTTGCATGATTTTAAGTTTAAAGTCATTCGTAAAAATGTTTACCACATGCTACGTTCAGGTCGCCCTCGGAGGTCAGATTTTCTCTGAGTTTTAAGGACCTTTCACACCAAGCCAAGGATCGCCCGTCTCAACCAGTTTGGCAGTTATTTTATATGGAAAATTCATTCTGTCTTCTTCTTAGTTTATCTTTATTTTTCTTGTAATAAGCCAGTTGTAATAAGCTAGGTGCTCATTTACCTGATCGGTGGCAGGACTTCGGCCTTCGTCAGAGGTGACGTCAGACTGACCACGTCTGCCCCCGCCTGGTGGTTTCTGGAGATGAGTCCCTTGTGTGAGCCAAAGAAAAAGCTCTGTCTTATTACAAGAAAAAATATAAAGATAAAACTGTTTGGCAGTTTGTTGTCAACATCGTGTGTTTGGTGTGTTTGGTGTGAATGGGGTTGCCGAGGGTCAGAGGAGCGCGGAGCAAGTCATGGAGGTGGGTTTTTGAAGACTTTCAAAAGAGTCAGCGTCGCCAGTTGCCACACATGCAGATGTTTCATTGGTCCGTGGCTAGAAAAAATATGCCTAAAATTCAGGCCCCAACCCCAAGCCCACACACATTAAAACTACATAAAACTGTTGTTTTGCGAGCTGCTGTCAGCAGAGGCACACCACTTTGAGCGTGCAGTCCTACTCCACGAGTCACGACGTGCTTTTGAACCAATAACCGATTTATTTCTATAGCACATTTACAGAGACAGATGTCCTCCAAAGTGCTTCATACAGTACCCCCTCACTCAGTGACATCAGCAGCCCTGGAGCAGCTCAGCAGAGGTGATTCACCTAAACACCTCCAACCAATAACATGCTGGTTGGTGGGGAAACTGTAGTGCCCGGAGGAAACCACCCAGACACGGGGAGAGACATTCAAACTCCACACAGAAAGGACTAGGCCATGTTGGAATCAAACCTGCAACCTTCTTGCTGTGAGGCGAGAGCGCCATCCACTCTGCCACCAGATCACTTTAGTCACGATTCTATTCAGTTTTCGATTTTGCAGCTACGATTTTCAATTTCGTTCAATTTTGTTTGCTTATCTATATTAACTTTTTTTTACTTTAAAACACAAATAAACCATAATAAATTACATATAAAACAAAGTCACTTTTGTATTTGTGTTGTAACTATTATTTTATGAATGATTGAACAGTAAACACTATTTAGGGTCCATATTAAGAGGTTCACCCATCAGTTGTTAATGTAACATAATACAACACATTCAGTTGGGGCATCCAGAAGTTCACTTTGTTTCTTCAAACATCAAGGCTGTTATTGTATTATACAACTGTAGTGTCTGTGTGTGCAAGTCAGAACAGACTTAGAATAACTCCATCACAGACTCAGTTCTGATCAGTGAAAAAACACAGTTCTCCCCATACAGCACAGCTCAGATTTATCCATCAAATACATGTTTAAAAGGGTAGTCAAATAATTCTTAAAAAAACAAACGAAAAAAAAAAAAAAAACAGTTTTTAATGTAAAATAGAATTGTATGGCATAATATGTATTTAAAATTATAAAGTCATATTTAAAACGTCTTGAAAGAAACTCAGCTATGAAGTTCCGGACCATGGCTTGGAAAAAAAAATTCTCAAACTGGACCCCGATGAATTCTTATTGGTGACCCCTGGTGTAGAAGTTACTTTAGAGGGAAATCCATTTTGATCCATGAATCCATGTTTTAATTGCTATGGCCTCATATCACAAACAAGTTTGTTGAGGAATACCTGAAACTGAAACTACAATTCATTTTAAAGATTTTTATTTATTTTATTTAACCAGGAAAAGTCTCATTGAGATTAAAAATCTCTTTTTCAAGAGCGTCCTGGCCAAGAGGCCACAAAATACAAGTTACAGTTTATCACAGTCACAGCATAAAATCACACATCAAATTTAAAACATAGATCAACCAATTTGCTTCAAAAGATTTAAGTAAAACAATGACACACAATTGATTCTGAATCCCTGACTGTTGTTTAAGATGTGCTTAAATGCATCTAAGGAGACCAGCTCCTTCAGCTTTAAGTCATTTTGTAAAATGTTCCAAGCCGAGGGCGCAGAATATTGAAAAGCCTTTTTACCAAACTCAGACTTAACTCTGGGAATAGACAATAAAAACAAGTCCTGTGAGCGAAGGCTGTAGGCACTAGCATCTTTACGGACAATGTACCTTTGTAGGTATGACGGAAGCTGACCAAGAAATAACAACACCTGGGGTCATTTTTGACCCCACTTATGCATCTAAGGGTTAAGTAGTGTTGTTGTTGTGTGGGAAGGTTGGTTGGTCAGTTGGTTTGGTGAAGTTCTGAGTCTGGATTTTTCATTCAGGTAACAGTTCCAATAACATCAAGAATTTCTGGTTGCTGTGTTGGGAAAAAAAATTTAAAAAATGATGCCGGCCAATACTGCCCTACCAAAAAAACACTTGTATATCACCTGTATACTATGAAAGTTTTATGGCTCAACTCTGCACTGTTTTTGAGAAATCTTAATGTTAAAATTGCAGTAACTGAAAATTCTTCAGAAAAAACAAGGGATAGTGCCGCAACTGCATTAGTTAGTCCATTTGAGAAAAACAGCCATTGATGTTAAAATGTTGCATTAGATCACAAAACAGGGAAACTCAGCGGACAGTAACTCACCTACACAATTCCAGTGTTTGTGATGAGGAAGCAACGTTAGATCAGGATTTAAAAAAAGTCTCCATAAAATTTGCCCCATAAACATCTAACACTATTAATATTACACTAAATCCTGCACTGTTCTGCACACATGTAAATACTTTTGTCCTCTTCTGAAAGTCTGTTGTAACATCTTGTAAAACTAAACTGTGCTATCAACCGTTCCAAATGTTTCCCCCTTTATTTTGATGAATATTTATGAAAAGACAATTATTATGCGCGCGGCTTAGTGTTTGGAAAGTAGAACAGAAAAAAAAAAAAAAAAAAAATGGAAGCAGCTCGTACCACATGGTGAGACGGAGACGCGGCGCTGTTTATTTTCCCCACACCTCTAGGTTACAACATTTCTTTGTGTTTGCATTTGAGAAATATGCAAATGTCCGTCTGGTCCCAGGAGAAGCGCCGGAGCAGATTCTTAAGCAGTGTTGTTGTTGTTGTGGGAAGGTTGGTTGGTCAGTTGGTTGGAGAGTTTGGTGAAGTTCGGAGTCAGGATTTTTCATTCAGGTAACAGTTCCAATGACATCGAGAATTTCTGGTTGCTGTGTTGAAAAAAAAAAAAAATGATGCTGGCCAATACTGCCCTACCAAAAAACACTTGTATATCATCTGTATACTATGAAAGTTTTATGGCTCAACTCTGCACTGTTTTTGAGTAATCTTAATGTTAAAATTGCAGTAACTGAAAATTCTTCAGAAAAAACAAGGGATAGTGCAGAAACTGTATTAGTTAGTCATCAGTCAGAACATTCTGTGCTGCAGTTACTGCACTTTAGCTTTGTTTTACTGGAGAATTTGGCTTTGTTACAACTTTATTTGACTTTATTATAACTGTATACAATTAGCAGATAGAATAGAATTTATTTGTCATTGTCAGGAAAAAAACAATGAAATACAGTTGGTTCCTCTATAGTAAGGCAATACTGTATTACAGTAAGCTACATAATTGGAGTACCGTAATTTCTGGATTATAAGCCGCTACTTTTTTCATGAGCTTTGAACTATGCGGCTTATAAGGCAATGCAGCAAAATGATAGATTCTCATAGACTTACTATTAAAACGTGCGGCCTATATATGTACTTTATCATTTTTCTTACTTAAATCTAGTGGGTGCGGCTTATGTTCAGGTGCGCTCAATAGGGCAGAAATTACAGTAATTGCTTTCCCAGCCTGTGGATAAAAGCTGTTCTTCAGTCTGTTAGTCCTTGTCTTCAACAGCCTGAAGCGTTTGCCAGAAGGAAGAGCAGTGAACAGTCCATGTCCAGGGTGCGAGGGATCTTTATAAATATTTCATGCCTTCTTCTCCAAGCGGCTCCTGTAAATCTCCTGGAGAGGAGGTAGTGATGCTCCGATGGTCCGCTCGGCTGCCCTGACCACACGCTGCAGGTGCTTCTTGTTTTCTTCTGTGCAGCTGGTAAACCACACAATGCAGCTCTCTATAGCCGACCTATAGAAGTTTATGAGGAGACGTCTTGGGAGATGAGCATTTCTCAACTTACGGAGAAAGTAAAGTCTCTGTTGTGCCTTCCCCGCCGGGTGACTGATGTGGTTAGTCCAGGTGAGGTCAGCTGCAAAATACTGCAAAATGTTTTTATGTCTCATTAAAAAATGGAAAATAATATAGACTTGAAACGTTCACAATTTATCATTTAACATATACATTATTTAACCCTCTGGGCGCCACCGTCGCAATATTGCGACACGCAACTTCATCGGAGAAAACGGCCTCTCTCTCTTGTTGAAATCAAAAACACTGTTTCTACCTGCTTGCACTAGATGGCCGACATCCAGAGCTTTCTTTTAAGCCCAAAATTACCATAGGTTCCTATTGGATAAAACTCAACGAGGGCGGGTCAAAGGGGCTGCTTTTTTAAGTCAGCTGTGTGTGAAGAGAAGCGAGGGGGAGACGAGGCGAGGCGGCGCTGATCTGACTTTTTGCGAGGCAATACTGGTGAAAACTTTTACTAGAGAGAAGGCTTTGAGCCTGATACTGGCAGATTCACGTTGTGAGGAAGACGAATGCGTTCTCAGACGATGAGAGCGGGAGTGAGAGTGAGAATCGGTGCGCTGATCTCAGCAGCGGTAATGCCACGGCAGCCGCTCCGGGCGCTCCGCTTGGAGGGACAAATAACAGCGCGGACTGATCCGAAACAAACTTTTCCTGTTACAAAACACGTGTAGCACATGGGGCAGGGATAGTATGTAGGTTCTAGAAGGAGGGGGAGAGTGGTTACGGAGGTTAACGCCACCGGCGCGCCCGCCGAAGTCGCCCCCGGCATCAGTGCGAGGAGGCGGGGGAGAGCGGCAGGACGCACCGCGGAGGTTAGCAGGGGGAGGAGGCGGGGAGAGAGTTTACTCTTATTGGTGCTATTTCTAATTCATTATTCCTCTAAAAAAATGAAAAAAATAAATAATAAAGCAAGTATATCTCCCTGTTTTTACTGTCAAAAAACAATCTTATTCAGCGGTCTAAAAACATGCAATATAAGGACATAACATAAATAATATTCTACATATATACAATATATGACCATATTTATAATCTTTGATTAATACCTAACACTTTTCAAATTTATAGTAGAGCTCTATCTTAAAGTAAATTTAAGCTACAGCCTTTGGAAAGTTGGAGAGTAAAAACCGCATTTCCACTGAAAAAACCTTGGCGCCCAAAGGGTTAAGACTTTTTAATTTGTTTTTTAAAAAATACAAAAAAAAAAAAATAAATAATAATAATAATAATAATAATAATAATAATAATAATAATAATAATAATACAAAAAAAAAAAAAAAAACTCTGAATGTGTTTTCTCATCTCTCTAACCCCATTTATTGTTTTTAAGTACAGATTTTGAGCTTGAAAGTCCCATTTATTTTAATGGTTTTTAATTGTTAAAGGTGCACGTTGTAACTTTTTGACCAAAATAGACATGAATAAAATAACGTTTTTGTTATTTGGCCAAGAGGAGGGCTTCTTCCAGCACGTTTTCATAGAAAAGTTGTTTCTTTAGCTGTTTTTTTTCCACGGTATGTCATAAAATGTATGTATCCCCTATCAGAATGTTCCAAAGTCCGACTAAACTGTCTACTTCTACTCAATTGTGTCGATGACTTTTCACCTCCAGAAAGTTACACAGTTAAGTATTTACTCATCCTGATGAATCATATAAACACACAGACATTAGTGTAGCTTTCACAAATGCAGAACGGACAGCAGCAACATTTTATAGTGATTTTTCTCAGTTTAACTGACAGCACGATTACTGTTTTTCTTAGGACAGGGCAGCCACAGATGTCTTATACATAATTATTTAATTACATCAAAAAGTGACGAGAATCCAGCCATTGTAAAAAGTCATAAGATTAAATGTTTTTGTTGACGTATTCAAAGATTTTCAACTTAGGCTTTAAAGTTAGAAAGAGAAAGAAAGAGAGCGCGAGTGAAAGAAAGAAAAAGACACAGAGAGAGAGAGAGGTGGATGAGGAAGAAAAAGAGAGAGAGGTGGATGAGGAAGAGAGAGCGAGAGGTGGATGAGGAAGAAAAAGAGAGAGAGGTGGATGAGGAAGAAAGAGAGAGAGAGGTGGATGAGGAAGAAAAAGAGAGAGAGGTGGATGAGGAAGAAAAAGAGAGAGAGAGGTGGATGAGGGAGAGAGAGAGAGAGAGAGGTGGATGAGGAAGGAAAAGAGAGAGAGGTGGATAAGGAAGAAAGAGAGAGAGGTGGATGAGGAAGAAAGAGAGAGAGGTGGATGAGGAAGAAAGAGAGAGAGGTGGATGAGGAAGAAAGAGAGAGAGAGGTGGATGAGGAAGAAAGAGAGAGAGGTGGATGAGGAAGAAAAGAGAGAGAGGTGGATGAGGAAGAAAGAGAGAGAGGTGGATGAGGAAGAAAAAGAGAGAGAGGTGAATGAGGAAGAGCGAGAGAGAGAGAGGTGGATGAGGAAGAAAAGAGAGAGAGGTGGATGAGGAAGAAAGAGAGAGAGAGGTGGATGAGGAAGAGCGAGAGAGAGAGGTGGATGAGGAAGAAAGAGAGAGGTGGATGAGGAAGAAAGAGAGAGAGGTGGATGAGGAAGAAAAAGAGAGAGAGGTGGATGAGGAAGAAAGAGATAGAGAAGTGGAAGAAAAGAGAGAGAGAGTTGACTGAGGAGGAAAGAGAGAGAGGTGGATGAGGAAAAGAGAAAGAGTGGATGAGGAAGAAAAAGAGAGAGAGGTGGATGAAGAAGAAAGAGAGAGAAATGGAAGAAAAAGAAAGAGGTGAAAGAGGAAGAAAGAGAGAGAGGGGTGGATGAGGAAGAGAGAGAGGTGGATGAGGAAGAGAGAGAGAGGTGGATGAGGAAGAGAGAGAGAGGTGAATGAGGAAGAAAAAGAGAGAGAGGTGGATGAGGAAGAAAAAGAGAGAGAGGTGAAAGAGAGAGAGGTGGATGAGAAAGAAAAGAGAGAGAAGTGGAAGAAAAATACAGAGAGAGTTGACTGAGGAAGAAAGAGAGAGAGGTGGATGAGGAAAAGAGAGAGATAGGTGGATGAAGAAGAAAAAGAGAGAGAGGTGAAAGAGAGAGAGGTGGATGAGGAAGAAAGAGAGATAGGGGAGAGGAGAGAGAGAAAGGACAAATATGGAAAAGGGAGAAACATGGAGAGAGTGTGAACAAGAGAGAGGAGAGAGAAAAAGAAAGAAACAGAGGCACAAGATTAAGGCACAGAGAAAGGGAAAAGAGAAAGACAGGAGAGAGTGGAAGGGAAAGAAAGAGAAAGGGGTGCAGGTAGAGGAGAGACAGAGAAAGGACAGACAGAGAGAAGGGAGAGAGATTCAGAGAGTGTGAGCAAAAGAAAGGATACATAGAGGAGAGGGAAAGAGAAAGAGAAAAGTCAGTTGGAAAGAGTGTAAGCAAGAGACAGAGAGGAGAAAGATAAAGGAAGAGAGAAAGCCAGAGAGAAAGAGGACAAAAAGAGAGAATGAGAGAACAGAGTGGAGGGGGAAGAAAGAGAGAAAGGAGAGAAACAACTAAGTAGCTCGTGTGATTTCTTACACTAAACAAAAAGAGCATTGTTTACTGTCCATGTAACTTGTCCTTTTGTCAATACGAATGGTTACAGTATCTAGTTCATAGGCAGACGTCAGAGTAACAAAAGCAGATAGTCAAGAAACATTTGGTCATAGGTGGGTTTCACATTCTAGAATTCTTGGCAGTTATAAGTCAGATGGAGGGCAAGAGGCACTTTTTCCTATTAATAACATTGGACTTTGCCATGGAATAATTAAAAAAAATATTTAGCTAATTTAAAAAGTGGCGATTTCTAGGATGACTAGACCCATTACTTGTTTGTATTGCAAAAATAAACTGCATTTAAACAATGTTCATTTTAGCTGCCCTCCACCTTATTGAAATAACATTGGCCTGTCTAATGTTGTGATGACACATGAAACCAACCTATTACTATCTGAGTAACTCAAATTACTTGCATATACATTATTGTATTAATTATAGGACCAAAGTTGAATTTAAATCATTGAAACTTCTGTAAAAGTGTCTGTTGGCTTTGAGGTACACTGTGTAACTTTGGTGAAAAGTCATCTACACAATTCAGTAAGTAGATAGTTAAAACTATACTTTGGGGCTTTCTGAATAGAGATAAAAAATGTTTTATGCCAAAATATGAAAAAAAATCAGCTAAAGGAGCAGCTTTTCTGCGGAGACACGTTCAGACTCCTCCAGGCTATAATAGACTATGTTGTGGCCATTCAAGCCCACTCAAAGTAAAAGCATATTTTTATGAATTATTTTGTGTAACAAATGCATCTAATTGACAAACAAATGCCTTTTTTTCAAGTTTATTTTTGGTCAAAAAGTTGCACAGTGCACCTTTAAAGGGGCACTGTGTAAGATTGAGAGGAATTTTAATGATCACATATAGTCCACAAATATTTAAATCATATTTATTCTTTACAACATGAATACTTAAGAGAGCACTGTTAACCAATCCACATCAATTGTGATACATTTATACGTATTTGAAATGTTTTATTACGGGCCGGAATGTGGATTATTGACGCTAGATGGCCTCATGCTTAATAGGCAAAATGCATGTGAATGGCTCCCTCTAGTGTTCAAAAGTGGAAATCACTTTGTTTGTTTGTTTGTTTGTTTTTCTTACATAGTGCCTCTTTAAAGGTAACTTAAATATGAGAAGGTGATGTGAATCACATTTCTATTAAGTAAGTATAAATGTTACAGGATTAGTTACATATATGAGTTGAATATTTAATAATAAAAGCATTCACACTGCATATATACAGCCTGCAATGGAACGAGACAGACTGATCATGACAGACCACGAGATCGAAACAAGACAAAATTTAGAATTACAAAATTAGGTTGCTATTATTATTATTATTATTAGTTCTTTTAGATTTACATTGCATCATGTCTATAAAAACTCTTTTTTTTTTTTTTTTTTCAGTGATATGACTTGAATCATGTGACAGAACTGATCAGATCTCAGTGTGACTCAGGCTCCGCCCTCTTTCTCTTCCTCCTCTCTGCTGCTGCTGCTGGTTTGCTCACAGAAAAAAAGATGGCTTCTTCTGTACTTTGTTGCTAAATTACAAATATATATATATTTTTTTTACAAAGCAACTGTGTCTGTCAATATTGATCTTTTGCTTGTGCATTGGAGAAAAAGTTCCACCACATGTTCCTGTCGCCATACCTTCTTTTCAAAGCCTGATCCCGTCAGATCTAATAAACTAAGCAAGTTAGGGCCTGGTTAGAACTGGTAGTGGCGCAGTGGCGGAGCGGAGACCTCACAGCAAGAAGATAGCCAGTTCGATTCCCACGTGACAGTGTTCTAAAGCTTTCTGTTCTCTTCTCTTCTCATACTGTCCATGTACAGCTTGTTTGCTTTGAAAGGAATGAAATTGATAATGTCAATGTGATTTACTGTTTTATTGTCTTTGTTTTTCATTTCATTGTTTTCGGCTTTCTGTTTGTCGGTTATGTGTTACTCATTTGCAAAATATAAAACTACAACTTCACATTTTGATGCAGACTTTTCATTTCTTTTTTTTTCCACAGTGAGAAGCTTGACTTTCCTCGACTCCACAAACCCCCCGCTGTTCTCTTGAATGCCTCCGAATGCCTTTGTTGGGCCTCTGACCACAGATAGCCTCTGCACGGTGCCAAGTAGGTCACTATCTGAAGCAGTTCCAAAGTGCAAGCGCTTACAAAATCTCTCCCAGATAAACGTGCGCGACACGGAGCAGAAACACAAAGCTCTTACACGCTTACTGCATTCCCTTTCATCCACTCGCGCGACCATGACGGCTGAAATTTGGGACGTTATCGTGGTGGGAGCCGGACTGTCGGGCCTGTCTGCCGCTCACGTGTTGAAGAAGAGGAACGCAGAGCTCAAAATCCTGGTTCTGGAAGGCAAAGGTATGAGAGAGAGAGAGAGTTTAAATGCAGTGAGAAATATCATGTGTCTTTGTGTCTGAAAAGGATCTTGTGTTTGCGTAGATCGAGTGGGAGGGCGCACGGTCACACAGGAAATACCAGCAGCCAATGGAAAGGACCACTGGGACTTCGGAGGACAGTGGGTTGGGAGGTAATGTTGATTTAGTTCAAGTAAGAATGCATGTTTGTAAAAGTCAGAAGGACTAATGTATTTGTGTGTGTGTATTTTGTAAAAGGCTATGACATTGTACTTTGCAAAACACAAAACGGACTAAATCGGCTTAGAAATACAGTATTAACAGGTCAGTTGATTTTCAGATAAACCCCACCTCTTTATGGTGATAAGCCCCGCCTGTTTGTTGTGAAATGTATCTGTGACAAGCAGCAGATTATAACTTGATTGTTTTTAATAATGGAAAGTGGCTCATGACAGCTTTAAAACCTACAGTATATGTTTTTTCTTATTTTTTGCGTTTTCACAAGTAAATACAGACAACTGGGCAGGGATAAAAGCTAGGTGAATTTTTTTTTTTTTTTTTAAGAGCACTCAGGAATCAGCTGCAGGACAATACAAGACTATTCATTATATTGAGTTTGCATGTTCTCCCCGTGGCAGGACTACAGATGGAAATTAGCTGTAAAAGCTAGAATCTGGTACAAGCATCTCTGCCATTGTGCTTAATGTAATTGTACATTGTCCTCAATAAAGGCAAGGCAAATGTATTTGTATAGCACAATTCATACTCATACTTTGCAAAACTGGAAAAGATACATAAAAATGGCAAAATGTTAAAGGGGACCTATTATGTCAGAATCACTTTTTTTAACCTTGTTATAATGGCCTTCTTTCATCATTAGTTTACTCAAAGTTATATTTGAATTGATTCCTGCATGTTGGATAAATCTTGTATTGTTCTTCAGCTGCAGCTCAAGTGCTCAGAAATCCCCGTTCTCACCTACCACCTATCCCCTCCCACTTGTCTGTGTTTACTTGTTATATTTCAAAAGATTAAGACTCAAAGTGAAGCATAAATGGTTCAATACTGTCCCAAATTCATTTTCCAACCATAAAAAAAATGTTTTTAAAAATCTGTAGCGTTTTACAGTTACATTTTAAAATGAAGGGGCGGGGCTTATCAGATCTGCAGTTTTGAACAGGAAGTCAGTAGAGCTGTTTCTATTTTTAAGTTGTTTTAGATCAACTTTGTGTTTTACAATGAACAAAAGGTAAATTACTGATCTGTGCATGTTCTAAATTCTTAATAAATATTTAAAAAAAAACACAATAGGACTCCTTTAAACTTTAAACAGATGTTTCTCAGCTAAAACTTACCTTGCCAACAAAAGTCTGTGGGTCTAGTCACTAATTTAAATTGATTGAACATGTTTGAAACAACAATCTGACCTTCACCATGATTGTAAGTAAGTAAGTATGTAAGTAAGTAAGTAACTCAGTAACTAACTACGTAAGTATAAGTAACCAAGTAAGAAACAATATATACAATAACGGACTGGCACGCCCCGGTCCCTGTGCTTCTCTTGTCTCTGTGCGTTGTGACGGTGGCTTGTCAAGTTAAAAAAGCACATGTTTTTCATGTTTGTTTTGGATCGAGGCCGATTGTATTCAGACCATAAGCGATCCGCACCAGAGTCTGTTTGCAATCGGCCCCAGACCGACCTGAAGAGGTGGTCTCAGTCCGATTGTTTGATTCGAATCAGAGTTAGCTTGTCTTTATTCATACCAGACAAAAAGTTCAGACTTTCCAGGGAAAAAAAAAAAAAAACTCTGGCAGGTTTTTACTGGACCAAATTTTGTAGGTCTGAATATGCCCTAAATCTCACTTAGGGTTCCCTGCACTTGTTATGTAAGCTAATATTTGTACCGTTTACTTTGATGACAACCGAGCCTTTGTTGTGTCGTTAGATCATGCTCTAATCATTATTTTACGTAATTAATCAAACTCCATTCAAAAATCATTTACTCAGATCCTTTTTCAAAAAGCGCTTAGCATTCCTTTCCCCGCACCCCAGACTGTTTATAATTGTGAATAGCTCCTGATTGAAGATATTGGATCCAATTTGCTGTTTCAAAGGGATAATCACATCATTTATACACACCAAACATTTGCTGTTTGATTGCCTGCTCCCATCACAGAGTTTGTAATGAAAAGATATGGGAACGCGCTGGGCTATTAGCTTCATGACTCATCTGTTCCTCCAACACAAGTGTGAATGAACAACAAACATGGCTGGCATGAAGTAGTAGATTATGTACTTAGCAGTTTTTTAAGGGTTATGTGTCGGCATGGATGGGATGAGACGTAATATTTCATGAGGCATTGCAACACTCTACAGGACAATGGGCCTCATTCATCAAAGTGTTCTTAAAAAATTGTGCGTAACTTAAGAAGATGCTGCGAAAAATCTACGTCAGATTCATGACATGTTCATAAGAAGACATATTGATTCTTTGCGCCAAATTCACCAAACTCCAGCTATGAATAGTTACTTGCCTAAAAATGAAGAATGTATTAAGGATCCTTATATGGCAAATAAGGGCCGGCCGCAGGACTTCTGCTGGAGCAAAGTGAGAGAGACAAACGAGAGAATAGAGAAGGGCAACAACGGTTTGACTCCCGGGTCGGACCATGTCGACATCTCATGATCTCTCTGGGTGGAGTTTGCATGTTCTCCCCGTGTCTGCGTGGGTTTTCTCCGAGTGGGGAGTGGATAATTGGATGGATTAAACTAACAAAACTTAACTTAACATGAACCTAACATTATTACTCATTAAAACAACTAACAACGCAAGTGGAGTTACTCCAAAAAAAAAAAAAAAAAAAAAAAAAGTAAGGACACAGTTTGTTAAATTGAGTGGACAGAGGCAGAAGTTTACAAAATAAAATGAATAACTTTTGTTTATAATTTAGTTTAGGTTAAAATAAAATAAAATACATTTATTTTTGTATAGCCCAAAATCACAACAACAGTCGTCTCTGAGGACTTCCCAAGATTGTTAATTTAGCAAACATAAATAGTAGGATTTTTTTTTTTTAACCTTTATGTAAAGTGAGGCTAAACACACATTCAGAAACTAACTCCGCACACAACTGAACCTCAACAGACTCGCAAAAGTAGGAGATGCCCAGAGGCCTTTAAAGAGACGCCCAGGTGGATGTGAACAGACATTGATTGACATCATCAATATGAACAGCGAGCTTGGTAAATGATGTAAGTTTTGTGTCGGAGCGGTCCTGATCCTGACGTGAGGTTTGCAGCAGAAGCTGTACAGCAACAGCACCAAGTCTTTGCTTACTTGCACGTCAAGTTTTTTTTTTTTTTTATATTTACTTTGCAAAACATACGTATGAAACCTTTGCTTCAGTCTACATAAGCACATGAGAATATTATGTGAGTATTTTCTAAAAATGAAAATCGAAAATGAAAAACACAGACTCGAGTTTCGAACCAGCGCATCGTTGAACTAGAGGTGGCACAACGCGCCACCAGCTCAACAAACTGAGCCAGATGACTGATGACATTACACAGCGGGTGATCGCTTTCAAAGTCTCCGCAGCAGCGGTGTCAGAGGGAGGAGTTTAGATAAACCATCTGGGCGGCTCGTCTGTCGCGTCAACTCACTGTGACGTCAGTGTGAACTGAAAATGCACTGACAGCGGTTGCCCATCGTGGCAGTACAGCCGCCGTTTTTGCACACATATCTGCAAAATGAGCGAGTTTGCACAAAAATGTCCAAAAAAGGCTTAGAAACAGTAGATAATTCAATTTTGACCCCATATACACAGTCTGAGTTAAAAAAAAGTTGATTCTGAGTTTAGTTTCTCTTTAACCAGGAAAGTCCATTGAGATTTGGAGATCTCTTTTTCAAGGGAGTCCTGGCCAAGAGGCTCCAACAACACAACCCAAAACACTTACATTTTAAAATAAACAGAAAGGACATAGTTTAATAACAGTTACAGGTTAATGATTGCATTTCCAGGTCTTTCAGAGAGTCAAAATGAGTCATACAAACAAGAGTTTGGAAGAATTCCAATCTGTTGGATCACAATATCGGAAAGACATTTGTCCCTTTTCTCTTCTAACATAAAAAAATAAAAATAAAACAACATACATTCATTAAAACAATAAATATTCAGAAGCAATGATTGATCAAGCATGTCAAAGCAGATGATTAGTAGAGCAAATGAATAATTGTTCAGAGCATCCCCTGTCCTTAGACCCTCCTTCTGTCCTTAGACCCTCCTTCTGTCCTTAGACCCTCCTTCTGTCCTTAGACCCTCCTTCTCGGCAAGGACAAACTAAAAAAAAAACAAAACCAAAAGGCAAAAGAGAAACCTCAAGATGAACCACAGTAAAGAAGTGATCCACTCCATGGACGGACAGGCTGTAGATGAAACTAAGACTAACGCAGATCTAACTGCAGATATACAGCCCGATCTTGCCCCTTTGTCTTAGCCGGTCTTAGCCTTGGTCTTAATTATTCCTCTGTTGGCCACTAGTGGCTCTCTTCAAGCTCTATACACTGTCAGTATAGAAGGTGTGGCTCCAGCCAGATGTGAGGGGGTGCAGTTTTTTTCATTGAACCTGACACATGCTCACGCCTGTGACAAGTGAGCAGCTGCTTTAGGATTACAGGCAAAAGAGAACTGTAGCAGCAGCTTCAGTTTGAAAAAAAACTGCAATAATAGAAATCTATTTGGTGAAAGTCTATTTACTTGACAGACTTGATCAACTTTGTCTAAAAATGAGGCCAACATTTTTTTAACGTGTTGACACATAAAAAATGGTTTAAAAAATACATGATGGCCTCTTTGGCCTTTCCATAGCATTCACACTGACCCATGTTCACTCTCACATCTGATTATCTTTTTTATTAAGTCAACAAGCTTTATGTAAAAGAAAGACACATTTTTAGACAAAGTTGTTAAAGTCTGTCAAGTACATAGACTTTCACCAAATAGATTTCTATTATTACAGTTTTTTTCCAAACTGAAGCTGCTGCTACAGTTCTCTTTTGCCTGTAATCCTAAAGCAGCTGCTCACTTGTCACAGGCGTGAGCATGTGTCAGGTTCAATGAAAAAAACTGCACCCCCACATCTGGCTGGAGCCAGACCTTCTACACTGACAGTGTATAGAGCTTGAAGAGAGCCACTAGTGGCCAACAGAGGAATACTTAAGACCAAGGCTAAGACCAGCTAAGACAAAGGGGCAAGATCGGGCTGATAGAGTTTAAGTTTGTTAATAGTGACACATTTAAATCCGTTTCACATAGTCCAAAGTTCATCATTTTGGAACCAGCCCATAACACATTAGTCGGCGCACAGATCAGTCACAGACACAGTTTCAGGTCCACAGAAGAAGGGGAGGTGGCAGATCCAGGGAAGTGGTTGTGGCGCTGAACCACAGCTCTACTGAGACCCCGAATGCTCAGCTTTGCAGTAGCTTTCTGAATGGCCCAGCGCGACACCCAGCGATGCAAGGCGTTAGTTGTGTTACTTTTGTTGTTGACTGTCACAGCCTTCGTTGGCCACAAGTGCAACGAACATCACCACCAGGCTTTACACGCCAACCCAAACCTGCACAGCGGCGGCGGCGTGTGACATCAGAGGAGAGAACCACTCCCGAATTTATGGGGCACTGTTAACGCTGATTGGCTAAAGATGGGCTGCTTTATGCCATATCTCTACACATGCATTTTTAGGTTCATTGAGCATCTCTGTAAAATGTCCCCTGTGAATGAATGAGAGAGTGAATGGTTGTCGTCAGGCCCAAAGTCACTGGGATAGGTTCCAGTCACCCACGACCCTAACGACAACAAGTGATAGAAAATTTATGAACATATAGGCCAAAGTTGAACACAATGGGAAAAATAGACGCAAGATAAAAGGGACAAGTTTATTGTCCCTTTTATCTTGCAAGCTCTTGTGACAAATCCTGACCTCGTTTGTTTAATTTATTGGTGTTGAGGTCAATGATCAAGTTAGTTCACTTTGCTCAAAGAGAGAAAGAGAGAAGACAGAGAGAGAACAAAGAAGCAGCATTCTTGAATTGTAAGCCTGTAAGTTTTGATGATTGAATGATGAATATGACACGGAGGAGAAGCAATTCTTTTTATATGGTGGTTGTAAACCACCATATAAAATGGTTGTTTTATTTGTGAATATTAACTAAATTCTAATCCTAACCTACCCCAACACTTTTGCATTGTTTGCCATACTGCGTAATAATAGATACCAGAAGTTACATTAACCGACAATTTTACATCATTGACCAATTGTAGTTTGCTTTGATGGAATATTTTCAAGGCCTCCGTCATTTTGACGGATTGAAAAAGTGGATGCCCTTTTTTATTTACAGTCCACTAATTTAGTGACCTTGATCTGGTGCTGTTCCGTCATGGGAGGCCGCGCAACTGACGCCTGCAGAGCGCAAGGTGCTGCCATCTGCGCGGCGCAATTACCAACAAAGTATCATTAGAGGGCGTACGCCACGACACAAAACAGCATATTTTGAGCACAGCTGTTTTTAGTACTTATGTTCTGCCGTACTTTTAGCACAATATGAAAGAGCGTAAAATTTAACTAGATTTCACAGCGTTAAAAAAAACAGAAGTTTTGGTTGCAGTCACGTGAAGATGTTTTCTTTAGGTGAAACGGGTACGTTTAGGCTTAAAGTTACTAAAATGGGTACTATTAGATTTGAGGCTTGGGGTAGGTTAAGATTAGAATCAGGATTTCATTAATATTCATAAATAAGAACACATTTTTGTGAGATCTTGCTACAAATATGTAACCTATAAACCTGTAAACAGGAGACTACAGTTTTCAGAGACCACCATGTCAGCCTTATCCACGAGCTACGAAGTGCGGATGGACAGAGGATGGACAGAGTTTTGTCGGTCTGATTTCAAGAGGATTTGTACTTTTGACTAGGATCACTAGTCCTAGTCAAAAGTACAAGTAGCCCAGACTGATCCGGAACAAGATCTAGATTTGGACTGGAGCCATTGTGAGTCGATGTAATGCAGAGGGTTGAGTCTCTATCCCCCAATAGAGCTACCTCCTGCTTCATCTTGCCTTTAAAGTGCAATATCCGAAAGAGTACGCTGAGATTCTTTGCATTATCTGTAGCTCCACAATGAAAGCCTTTGCTAATAGATAACAGCAGAGTGCACTTGTGGCATGGGTCCACTACTTCTCTCCTCCATTAGCCTCTGCTCGCTGTGAGGCTGAGCTGGCGCTGGCTTAAGTTCAGATCTATCCGTCTCTACACTCTGCATCCATTTGCACCACCAGACTAATGCTTATAAGACTGTATGGCTGTTGTATTAGTGCACTCGTTATATAGGACCTGTATACCGATTGTAAAAAGTAAGGCATTAAAAAAGGTCATTTTGATTTTGAGCACTATAGACTTACTAATTTGTTCACTCATAGTTGTTGTTGGGCCCCTAATACATAATCTTGTGTTTTAATCATGTAGTCAGCGCTTGTTATTTTTCTATTCATTTGTTGTTTTTTCCTTCTAAATAATTCATAATTGTCTTGCAACAACATGTCTGGAAGTTAACTTGACATTTCTCCGAAATCATAAAGGCTAGAAACATAACTCAAAGATTGACAGAGAGCTCGTACGTTAGTGACTAAGGGTGTACTCACAATGGCACAAATGAACTGTGCCTAAGCACAGATGGCCCCTACAGAGCTATTCTTTTGTCCAGTGAGAGTGCAACCGAATCGCGCACAGACTCGGCTCGGATCTGACTGTGGCGTGGTTGGAGGAGGTGGGCCAGAGCTCTGCACAGTCTGCATGACTTTAGCATACAAGCACATTTGGACCGCAGATGTTTGTCATAAAAAGAAAGAAATTCTGCACCAAACTCTGTAGAAATGCGCTTACCTTGAATTAGCTCCACGTGATTTTTAATCCAAAGCCTGATGGAGAGCGCGCATCATGGCCAAAACACAGGTCTGCATTATGATATCAAAGATATAGCGCCCTGCTGGACTGATTTTCACTGCTACAGCATTAGCATAGATGACATTTTTCTCTCACACACTCTCTAAAGATGCAGAACTTGAGGTGGTTCATATCTGTTTGTTTAGTTTGCTGTATGTGCATCTTCCAATAATACATTTTGTGTAAAATGCTCTTTTTTTTTTTTTTTTGCACTTGCAATTTAGCACCTGGCTTGATAAATAAGGCCCTAAATAAGTAAAAGAGTAGGTCTCCAGACCAAAACCTTTTTCTGCTGCTATGTCTGAAAGAGGAAGTTTTCTGTCCTCGAGCTTCACCGCTGAAGTTTAATGATTCAAATGAGTATCGAGTATCAATACCAGTTTTAGTATCAGCAATTAGTATTGGGGTATACATTTTTTTGACAACCTTACGTGCAACCCATCTGGATTATGACATCATAATAAGCTAGCACATCAGATAAAATTACCGTAATTCTTTTATACCTCAAAATCACAACTACAGTTATCGGACTTTCCAAGATTTAGCAAACATTGTTCATTTATCAATGGTAGAAAATTAAACAATAAATAAGCAAAACAATAATGGTCAAATATTCAGCCTAGTTGTGTCTCCTTTGATATAGCACCAGTACTAAAACGTGTAATTCTTTTGGGCGATATTTAAAAATATTGTATGCTTTGTTGTAAGTCTTTGATTGAGAAAAATGTCTGCGTGAATGAAATTCATTGTGCGGTTTGCTGAAGCCCTATCTGAAGCCCTGTCTGTTTCAGGACACAGAGCCACATCCTGGCGCTGATCGAGGAGCTGGGGTTGGAGACGTACCCACAGTTCTCCAAAGGGAAGAAGGTGCATCACATGGGCGGTCCCAAAGCCAAAGTGCGCTCCTACACCACCAGTATTCCTGCCCTGTCGCCCCTGGTGCTGCTGGACTTCAGCCTCTTCCTCTTCAAGGTCTGTCGTATAAGCTGGATTTAAGCTGCACAAAAATACATAATGCAACTGTCATAGAGATTATAAGTGCCTTTGAGCTGGCTAGTCATTCACTAAAACAGACTTTGCCAGCTTTTTTTTTTTTTGGTGTCATGACATTCTATGAAACACCTACAAATGTGGCCAAATTAAACTACATATTCGTCTGATATAAAGCAGCAAAACAAAGAGTTTAAGCGAAATAAATACAAATAATTATAATAAAACAGCCACTTCTGTCTGCACTGTAACTTGTATTTCAACATCGAATACCAAGCAAATGTGTGAAGATCATTGTCAACTTGATTAGTAATTAAACTTTTGTGTCACAAAATATTATCTTGTCATTACAAATACAGTTATAACAGGAGTAGTAACCTATACCTTTTCATATACCAGTCCTTTTATACCAAATCATCTTCTCTAAACGTCATTTCATTTTGTTTATCCCCTGACATTGCATTTTGGATTCTAATAAGTGACTTCATTAAGGATGAACAAGCTATTATTAGACACAATTAATTTGGCGCACAGTCGTTGCGTAATTGTCCTTTGTAACGCTACATTTGAGTCAGAAATGCTTTGGCTGTTTCTCAAAAATCCCGTGTGTGTTTGACTTAATAATGCAAACTGAAGAGACATTCTAAAAAGTTTTCTTTAGGCGTTTTTGCACATATAAGTACCAAGAACTAAGTCCCCACATTTCCTCACAGCTTTAAACATTAGCAACTGTGTAGTCTGGTATATTTAAATAGCTCATTAAGTTGTCTTAGGAAAACATTTTTTTTTTATCTTTACACTTAACAAAGATGTAAAAAAAAAAAAAAAAAAAAAAAATACAATGTTCACTGTTAGAAATTTGTAAATAGTTACCATTTACAAATGTAAAGATTTATTTTTGGAGCTGCAGATTTTGAGCAATTTTCTCAAGGAAAAGAAATGTTCATCTAAATGCCGTTACTTTGGCAACACCTCCAAAGTCTCTGTATTTAAGTTTGGTGTGTGAAGGAGCTACTTCACACTAGGGATGGGACGATATACAATATTATCGCTAATCGCGATAATTAAGGGGCGCAATTAAATAATCGTGGCGTTTTTTTCATAATTGTGAGAATTGTAATCGCAATTAATCACAATTAAGCGCAATAAAAGCAGCAGGCGCGCACCTGTGGCTTCATAAGAGCATCTAAAATGTGACTACTGTAAACCCAGTAAGAAGCTGTATTATGGTTAAACAAAGAAAAGGTTCATGTGTTAAAGTGAATTAATGACTCTGAGACAAAGTAAGTAGATTTTTGCTCAAAATTGTAAACATTTGTTCACTTTGAATCATTATTGTACTTAGACCAAAACACAATAAGTAGTTGTTCAAACACATACATATTGTGCACTAGTAAATATTTCAGTGATTTTGAATCTGTGCACTTTAACGTTTTGTAAATGATTGTGATAATATCGTTAATCGCGATTATTTTGGTCACAATAATCGTGAGTGCAAATTTTAATATCGTCCCATGCCTACTTCACACATCAAATAATGATAGTGATGACTGTGAACCAAATGCATTTTGAGAATGACAGCTGAAGTTATAATAATCCATTGAAGTCTATGGATAAAGTGGATTAAATCTGGTAATAGAGCCCAATCTCACAAGAAAGCGTATTTACCACGACACTATGCCACACGTCTGTTTTGCGCAAATAATTTCAATGGTGGTTGTTAAGACTAGGGATGTCCCGATCAGGTTTTTTTGCCCTCGAGTCCGAGTCCGAGTCATTTGATTTTGAGATCTGCCGATACCGAGTCCCGATCCGATACTTTTATAAAACACTAATATCAAAGTAAACAAACCCAGATGACGTTTATTTTTTAATTTGTTTACCTTTTTAACATTTAGCACTAACATTTCACTTCTGTGAGGTAGCTTGAACAATCAAATAATACATAAATTCTTCACTTTGGACCTTAGTGCAACAGGAAATATTAAATTAAAAAGGTCTAACATGAAAAAACAGCATCAACTTCAAATATCCAGCAGGCATAAGAAAACAAAAGTGTTTTCAAGTAAAGCAAGTAATGTGCTTTTAGGAACTGCACTGCACTCTCCAGCTTTAATTTTACAGAAAAATTATGTTTTTCCTAATGAAAACCAACATTTCTTTGCCTACTTCACGTTGTACTAAGAATCTTAAAGGATCATCAGCAGTTGAAGACGTATTTTAGGCTTAAAAGATTCTTTTGACACATCGTTACTTTCTGCTAAATATTTTCTTGGCTAAGAAGACAAAGTTATTTGTATGAAAAAGTAGATGCTGACTATTTTATTTGTTCTTTTTGACTGACTAATTAGTTTTCTCTCCTCCAAAAGTTACACAAGGAAAGATTATTGAGAGTTTCAGGAAAAGCTTTGTTTTAGCGTGAGAGAAAACTGTAAACAAGCTTTTTACAGGACTCATTTCTCATAAACTAAATGCTCAATGACAAATAATTACTCTAATAAAACATAAACCTTACCGAGACAAACAGCTAAGCGCTAAGCTAAGCTTTGACTAAATGTGGATGTACTTTGACAGGCCTGAGTCTTACCTTCTAATGAAAATAATTGCCAGATGAACGTCTTATTGATCTCCTGCACAGTTCTTCTTTCTCAAAAACATGTCCAAGTGCTCCTCGGCTCTGTCAGTTGGCTCATGCCGGTTGTTTTAATCGGACCTAGGCTAATTTTTCTGTGTTGTGGGGGTTCGGAAGCTAGATGGCAGTATTTACCACTGATTATGTATTTATTTTTTATTAAACGGTTCACAACATTCGTCTGTTGTATAAATCCGAGAGCTTTAGCGAAACAAATAGAAATAATGCCAATAAACCAGTGAAGGAGGATTAGCGCGGGAAAATGCGACCAGCGCCACTCACATTTATGAGCCTGTCTGCGCTTATACAGGCAACCTCGGTAAGTTTACAAAACAGAATGGCGCATATCCAGACATGTGCCAATGGACGGTAATTTTATATATCGTAATATTGAGCATTTTAACTTACGCAGTGCACCTTTAATTTTTCTTCTATTTTTCACCCTGTCCCGCAATTAATAGTGTAGGATTCAGGCAACCTCTCGCTCTCTCTCATCCACGTGCACGCGCCTTAGCACCCAAACAGGCACACGCAGCAGAGAGAGAGCAGCTGGAGGAGAGCAGACGCAGGTAGGACAGCTCATATAAAGCGATTGTGAACAGAGGGAACAGCGTTGTTTTCACAAACACGTTCGTTACAAGTTCAGCATCAAATGATGTGGTTTAAAACCGTCAGACTCATATTCACGGAGAAAAGAGCCTCGTAAGGACGTGATTTAAAGTTAGCAATGTTTACGGTCGTTCACGGAGCTTCTGGGCACGGTACATGTTGTTTTAGTGGTTGTAATCTATGTAGTTGACGTATTTTGAAAGAGCATCGGAACTTTAATTTGGCTTTGCGCGGCTATATCCTTTGTTTTTCCTGCAAAACAGTCCGGGAGACGCGCTGTTGACGCTGATAAATTAGAAGTCCGATTTGAGGGACGCGTAGCGTATTGACGACAGTCAGGCGCGCGTCTCACACTGCTGATGTAGTTAGAACCAAATCAGACTTGATTCCATTATGAGCGACTCCTGCGCGTATGATGGCCGTATGAGGTGCTGCTGCAGTTACGCGCTGCTAAAGCTTTGGTGTAAATTGGGAGTAAGTAATGAGAATGAATATTTCCGAGTCCTGATCGGGAGGTAACGTCCGATTCCGATCGAGTCTGAAACCACGAGATCGGGCCCGATTTCCGATCACGTGATCGGATCGGGACATCCCTAGTTAAGACGTGTTCTTATTTATGAATATTAACACAATCCTGGTCCTAATCTTAACCTGCCCCAAGCCCCAGACCTAAACTTACCCATTTTAGTAACTTGAAGCCTAAACTTAGCCGTTTCACCTGAAGAAAATGTCCCCACGTGGCTTCAACCAAAACTTGCGTCATTTTTACGCTTTTTAATATCGTGCTAAATGTACGGCGTAACATAAGTAAGCAAAAAAGACCTGAAATCGTGCTCAAAATACTTTTTGTTTTGTGGTAAATGTATGCCTTCTTGTAATGATGTGTTGGGTAATAAGACACTTTCAGAAGCCAATTTGAAAATACCAAGGGCAAAATTACCCAAAAAGTGATTTTTGGTGGCTGATATGTTTTGTTTTTAACTAGTTTGAACTGATGGACCAGAAGATCTTTAATCTTGTAGTGTTTGTTTGTATTCCAAATTAAATTGTATCTGTAGCCAGCATTGGAAACAACAAGAATAACACAAAGAAGACTTATTATGTTCTTTTTACCCAACTGCACTGCCCTCTACCATAGACATCTGACACTCAGGGGAACTGGAGGTGTTAACTCTGAGCTGCTCTTTGTCCACAGACCGACCGATTATGTGCCACAGTGAACGTCCAGGACCCCACACTCACTCCCAACGCCGTGGAGCTGGACAGCATGACCCTGCACTCCTACATCCAGCAGCAGGCCTGGACACAAGGTGGGCCGGATCTCAGAAGAACCCAATATTTAGTCGAATGTACAGTATGTGAGGGTGGAAGCCCAGCGGAAGGGTTTTTGGATGCAACACCAGTCACTTATCACATCGCTGCATTTGATGACAAGTTAAAGCAAATAAGTAACTGCCTTTTCCTGATTTTCGCAGTTTCTCAGTCCTGTTAGTTCATGACTTTTCAGGATTTACCAAACATGCATGAATCAATCAATCCAAAAAAACTTTGAGTATATGATGTGCAGTGTTGGCCCCAGTACTTTTTCTGGCTCACCCCGGGCTCTGACTGCACTCAGGCCTGCTCTGGTCTTGCGTTGATCCGTTCTTGGCATACACGACTCCAGGCACTCTTGCAGGAATTGATTTTTGTGTAGAAAAAAAGGGATGCGGAGGGTTTGAGGCAGATTAGAGCGGAGCACCAAAAGCTTCTCAGTGGAAGAATATGGTTTTATTCTCCAAATTGTGTTCAAAGTTTTTGATTTTGCCCTCTACGGTGTTAAAGATCAGGTATGACTCTTTGAGCTCAGCACCTGTGGATCGAAGTGTGTCCCTCCTCCCAGTCTGCTGCTTTCTTAGCACTTGACTCTACTGTACTGCAGGGCCATTCAACTTGAGAAACATGTTTTTGCACATGGAAAAAAACATTAACTAGGCATTAGGAAACTTCAAGGGGTCGTTTCTCCCCAGATACGTTTGCATTTGCACTGCCCAAAAGAGGCTCCTTGGGTAATTTTGATGATGTCAGCAGTTGTGGTTCTTGTGTTTTGTTTTATTGTCCTGCTTGAGTATTTTGCCACACTATAAAGTTTGTTCGTAACCAAGCAGATGTTACACAGAGCTAGTATGGTGGTCATCCTGAAAAAAAACAAAAACAAAAAAACACAACACTCTAAACAGTAGTACTCAAGATCGATCTTGTTCTAAAGAAAGCTTTTTTAAGGTCTGGGTCTCATCTCAGACTTGACCATATTGGGACTCGGCCTTGGTCTAGTCTCAAGGATGCTTGGACTTGGTCTTGTCTTGGACTCTGTCTTAAATTTCAATCATTATCACCATACTCTGCCAAACACCGCACAATAAGATGATGTAGACTCAACTGAGTAAATTACAAGACTGGTCTTGAACTGGTCTTGATAGACTCCAGTCTATTCTCGGTCTTGGCTCTCAGTGGTCTTAGTCTTGTCTTGGAACTCTGTGGTCTTGGAAAGGTCATTTCTCGATTAGACTTGACTTCTACACTACTAGGCTGTTTCTCTTTTGTTTTTTCTCCCCTCCTTTTCCAAAACCATCCACCTGACCTGTCCAGCGTTCTCTGAATCTATCGGACTAGTCGCTCAGCACTGTATTTCCAAGAATATTTATAGGTTATTTATTAGGGCTGCACAAAATATCAATATCAAATCGATACCGCAATATTGATAACTGCGATATTGAAAATTGCAATTAGCTAATCGGCAATTTTCCTACACAGTAGTTTTTAAAATTGTTTTTAGTCAGAGCACACTACAAAAGCGAACACAGAGCAGCACAACAGCAACAGGCTTTTGAACTGAGCACAGTGATTAAACAAGTCTCTACAAACACAGTTTTATGGCTGTTCTAGTGCATATTCAATAAAAAACAACCATAAAATTAAAGTTGCTGCTAGCATTTGCAGGCTACCTAGTTTAGCTTGAACACGCAAAACATTGATCGTTTTCCAGGCAAAGTCTAGTCGGTTTTCTTCACAAATATAAAATCCAAGCAAATAAAAGCTGCATGACTGATATTAGTCCATAAACACTGCAGTGTCACGCAAGTTTGCTCAGTCCTTATGAGGTAAACGTTGTTATTGGAGTTTTAGCACTATATATTTTAATTTTTTTTCACTCTGAGACGTCAGAGCTGTGGTGGGGCAGTTGGCGCCATCTGCTGGCATAATTGTATACATATGTCATGAGGCAAAATGCTTACTCTAGGTTAAACTATCAGTCACTGTTACTTTTTATGCAGCCAACTGAAGTGTCAAGGCGCAAAACAGCCAATCAATCTTGGTTGTAATATTAATGCCTAAAATGTATGCATAGTTGAATATTTCAAATTGGTAGGGCAGTTTATTTATTTATTTTCTATACATTTGTAAGGAACATTTAACAATTGCTGCAAAACGAAAAAAAAAAAAAAAAAAAAAAAAAAAAGCTAAATATTGCATATCGAATCGAAATTGCAATATCAAACTGAAAAATTGCAATTAGATTTTTGTCAATATTGTGCAGCCCAATTATTTATAGTATAGGTTTGTGTCGGCGCAAGCAAGACAGCCATCTAAAAACATACTGTTAAACATAAATGTTCATTTTCAATTGAATTTTCCATCAACAACTGCTTTGCTGTGGAGTAAACTTGTGCTAGTTTATCAGCTAGCTTGTTGAATGCTTGTATGTTTTTGGAAGCCCACAAAGTCATGCCGCACCTCACTAATAGGGCTTTTCCATTAGTACCTGCTTGGCCCTACTCTACTCTACTCTGCGCAACTTAGCCCTGGTGTGGAGCTTTTCCATTTTGGGCTGATCCCCCCGACCAAGTACTTTAATTCCTGCTTTACCCCAGAGCCAAAGCAAGCCGAGTAGATACTAAGCCTGACGTCAGACGCACGTCGCATGTTGCGTCACACAAGCGCCACTGGTTTGTTGTTGTTACCGTACGCTAACGTGAGTCGCTGCTAAGCTAGCTGCAGATAGCTCCGAACTGCTTCTATATTTCGTACTCACCGTAGCAAAAAACAGGAAAATTACATAAAAAAAAAAAAAAAACGAGTCCCTGGTCCAACGTTGAGGTCCAAACTTTTCTTACCTCTGTAAGTGACGACATGATACAAAGGCAGCTGAACGGAGCCACAAAGAAATGAAAAAGTGTATGAAGAGCTTGCCGAAAAATTGCCCCAGCACGATTTTGAAAGGATAAAGGCCTCTCTTGTAATGGAAATGCTCTCACTCTGACCGGGGCTAAGCCAAGTAGAAGCGCGTAGAGTCGAATCGAGTGGAGTAGGGCCAAGCAGGTACTAATGGAAAAGCCCTATACTTGTCTTCCTTGGTTCCTGGGCCCTCTTAAAAAAGCACCTCAAAAGGGGGTTTAAAAATTACATAAACACCAAAAATATAAACTCAGAAAAGTGGATTTTGTCGTTGTGTGTCCTGACAGAGTTTAAGGAGGAGTTGGAGTTGTGCAGTCGCAGTGTGTTCGGAGCGGAGCCTGCACAGATGTCCCTGCTCTTCTTCCTCATGTACGCTGCAGCCGCTGGAGGACTTCTGCCCCTGCTGGAGTCCACCCCGGGGTCAGCCCAGGAGTTCAAAGTCAAGGTACTGAGCAGCCCTTAGCTCTGTTCTCACGCACTTATCACTACAACATTGCAACAAGACCATTCATTGTAACAGAACTCTCAAATGTAATACAGATTGGAGTCTGCAGTTTGAAGAGCATAATGACTGCAGCATGTGGTTTTGATCAGAGACGTACATTAAACTAACTTGTTTACAAAAGCAAAAGAAGACAAAAAAACAAAACAAAAACAGTTAAATCAATTTGTATTTTGGTTGAAGTCACATGACGACACTTTCTTTGGGTTTAGCAGTAAGTTTAGGCTTCAAGTTACTAATGGACTGGGACATTTTGTTGTATACCTACCTTGTCTTTGGAAACTGGGCTGGTTTATGCAGGCTCTAAGTGCAGTACAGTGTTATATTATTATTGAGTGTTCAGCTTCTGTGAGCAGACACAGACATACACTCATGACTAACTTCTCAAATGGGGTGCCATGACACGAGTTCAGCAGTGCCGCGAGAAATTGCTGAGTTTGATATAGAATTTTTCAAATAAAAGTTATCATATAGATCAGTAGTTGTGTACACCCGAGAGTGCTCTTTGGCTCACTTAGAAGCATTTGCGTTCTTTCAACTTTCTTTCTCATCCATCCTCACTTTAGAGGAGGTCTGTGTCATGTAGAACTCATTAGCAACAGGCGTGTGTTTTTAAAGAAGCATTTTCCCACACCCAGCGATAATTTCTGTCTAATCTGCCTTATCTGCGAGCCCGAAAGCGTACATTTACCACGACATTACGCAATATGTAAATTAGGTATGATTAGCACGAGTTCACGGCCGTCCTGCGTAATTATAGTACATGCCACAGTCCCCATTCATTTCAATGGTGGTTGTTAAGACGTGTTCTTATTTATGAATATTCATGAAATCCTGATTCTAATCTTAACCTGCCCCAAGCCCCAGACCTAATCTTACCAATTTTAGTAACTTTATGCCTGAACTTACCCGTTTCACTTGAAGAAAACGTCCCCACGTGGCTTCAATTAAAACTCGTGTTTTTTTGACGCTGTGAAATCTCGTGTCATTTTTACGCTTTTTCATATCGTGCTAAATGCACGGCGTAACATAAGTACTAAAAATAGCTGTGAAGTCGTAGTCCAAAAAAAAGTACGCCATCTAGTGAGACTGTGTTGTATCTGCATATCTGCGGAGAAAAGGTCCGAAACAAATAGTGAAATAAAACATACGAGAATAGAAACTCGCATAACGGCGCAACGCGGAAATCGTCAAAGTGATCTTTGGAGCTTTTGCATTTGCAAGCATGTTTATACAACAGAAGTCTTGTCCTGACAAAAGTTTGTGGAACAGCAGCGTTTTCTCTGCTCTGATCACACAGGACAGTCTCGTCACACTAAATCTGAATGCTGGTTTACAGGGCGGGCCTAAATTCGGGGTTGGAGCACCTGAGAGCTTTGGATTTTAAAATGATCTTACAACATGCCTAATACCTTTTCAATAATAATGTAATTACATCATGTATGAAGAAAAAAACATTTAAATATATCAGAATTGTAAAGTATCACTAAAAATTGGATTGGATTTAATAAAAGCCAATCCCTTCAAAATTAAGCCTACAAAAAACATTTTTTTTTTTGCTAGTGTTTACTAGCAATGAGAGCAGTTTTTTTTAGGGATTAGTCACAATTTCTAAATGTCTCCATATACTAAATTTCATCTTTGCCAAACGTTTATTACGAAATATGATATATAATACGATATTGCAAAGCTTTACACAGTTATAAGCTGAGTTTGTGTTTGGTTCATCTTTAATGAAGACAATCAATTTGAAATTGAATTTTGTCTCCTAAAAGAACATTATAATGTAAGATCATTATATTCATTTATAATATTTAATTGTGTTAATTTAGTTTGGTAGTTGAACTTGTCATAGGCACTTTTTTAACAATCATAAAATGTACAGTAGAAAGTATTTTTACACAAGCTGCTATTAGCTAACCCATTATTTTAATACATAGGTCTATAACATTAGTTTAGCACACATCATTCCTCCAAGATTTTGTTTTGTCATTGGATAAAACATACAGAAAATCTTGATAATGATAAATTTAAGTCTATATATCGAGCTGCTCTGTTAAATGTACGACTCCCGAGGGTCCAGCTCCCTTTAAACCCTCAAAGTTATATTTATATTTTAGCAACATCTGTGTATTCTTATTCCCACAAGTGAGACTACAGTTTGTGTTTACTTTTCAATTTTTATTTCAAGCCTTGAAACAATTGCGTCTTATCCCAAGGCTTGTGATGAACTCTTGCACTAAATCTCCATGGAAACAGTTTTATAATAACATGCACAGTGTTTGGAGTGGTTTGGTAAAGTGTCGTTTGAACGAGAAAACCCTCTTTTGTGAATTATCCTTGAGGTTCTGCTTATGGACACTTTCCATGTATTTACAAAGTATTTCTCCAGCTGAGATGAAGTTGTGTGAAGAGATGAACTCACTTGATCTCAGGAAGTAAAGACTGAGGTGATGCAATCAAAGCCGAAAGTGTCATGATTCATTCATTTTCTAACACTTAATCCCGACAGGGGTAGCGGGTGACTGGCGCCTATCCCAGTAACTATGGGCCTTAGGCAAGGAACACCTTGGACACCCTTTTTTTTAATCGCAAATTAGATGAGTTTTGACTCAGTTTATCACAATTTATTTAAGGTATCTTATTCTATTGCTGTAGCCTATATTTCATTTGTTGCATTTTCATATACATACATCGGTTTAAACAGGGGGGGCTCGACAAGTCTCCCGTACAGCCAGGGGGGTCTTTGAGGAAAAAAGGTTGGGAACCACTGATATAACTCACATGCATATCTATCTATCCACACAAACAAACATACACAATTACGTCAAATAAATAAATAGATAAACATGGATGCTAGGCAGTTTTCTTGTGTGAGTCATCATAGATACAGTCAGCACCAGAGGTCACACCCACTAACAGACCTCTGTGGAGGAAACACATGTGCATCAGAACAACAGCTTTGTCCCATGTGGGACAATTAAAGGGGGAAAAAAAAACACTCACTGCTTAACAATTACAACAGCAGCTAATATGGACTTAAAGTTGGAGTTTTTGACCTGTGTAGTGTACACTAAGAAGCTTCAAGTTTTTATAAAAAAAAAAAAAAAAAAAAAGTACATGATAGATTTAACAGTTGAAAAAAAAAACATTAAAAATATGATACCACTGGGTACTACTGTATCTGCATTCAGTAATGAAGAATTTTAGTTCTCACCAGGTGCCAAATGCTGCACTCTGATTGGCTGTGCTTGTGTGACCCTCTTCAGTTTCATTTTGTTCTTTATCTTTAAAGCCATAATCACAACCAAAATGAATCCATGTCAATATTAACCACGTGTGGAAGGATTTATTAGAGTAGTGAGATTGAACAGTGTTTGAAGTGTACAAATCAGCTACCACAGCTTCAAGGAAATATAATGTGTCAGTTATATAATAGATATAAAGACATGATGATTAATAAAGTGACATAACCGTCCAAATATGTAAATACATGCAACAATTTTAAGGATGGTCGGAGGTCAGGTGTTCTGGCGATCGCTTCTGACTTTGACTGTTGACTTTGTTTAGGTAAAATTAGTAGTTCCAACTGTCATAAGCATTTTAATATCTCTGTGAGCTGTTTTATATCATATTTGTGTTTTAAAAAGAAAAACATGTACATATTACTAATGACTGTACAGAGAAAAATACTATAATATATTTTTTCAAAAACAGTTCACATATTCAGATCTTATCCATACAAAGTGTTGCTGCTGTCCAGTCTCAGCAGGCATGTGGCGTGTGCAGTGGAAATGTTCTGAAGTGTAATCTCTGTTTCTCCACAGGGGGGCACCCAGCAGCTGAGCAAGCGCCTGGCCGAGCGAGTGGGCTGGAAGAATGTTCGCCTGGACTGTGCTGTCAAGGCTATCTGTCAGGTATAACACGGTAACATGTCAGCACCAGGGGAGAGCAGACCCGTAGGAGAGCTGTCTCACAGGGGAGAGGGCAGGGAAAGGAGAGATAAGGGGAGATGGGCATCCAGAAGAGAGAGGCGGGATGTGGCTGACACCCAGAGGAGAGCTGCCTCAAGGGGAGAGGGGAGGTTAGGTCAACACCCAGAGGAGAGAGGCGGGATGAGGCTGACACCCAGACAAAAGCTGCCTCGTCGGGAAGAGGAGAGGGTAGGTCAACACCAAGAGGAGAGGGGGGTAACAAGGCCGACACTCATGAAAGCTAGAGGTGGGGAGAAGAGATTGATGCAGCCAATATTCCACAGAAGAGGTGCCTCGTCGAGGAAAGGAGAGGAGAGAGGGGAGGCATCACCCAAAGGAGAGGTGAGGGATGAGGCTGACACCCAGAGAAGAGCTGCCTCATTGGGGAGAGGCCGTCACCCAGAGGAGAGAGGCGGGAAGAGGCTGACACCCAGACAAAAGCTGCCTCAACGGGAAGAGGAGAGGGTAGGTCAACACCAAGAGGAGAGGGGGAGAAACAAGGCCGACACCCATGAGAGCTAGAGGTGAGGAGAAGAGATGGATGCGGCCAACATCCAGAAAGTAAAGACGAGAGGAGAGGCATCACCCAGAGGAGAGTGGAGGGACGGGGCAGACACTCAGAGGAGAGCTGCTTCATGGGGGAGAGGTGAGAGGAGATCAACACCAAGAGGAGAAGGAAGGAATGAGGAAAACACCCAAATTAGAATTGCCGCGTAGGAGAAGGAAGAAGAGAGAGGTAAACACCCAGATGAGAGCTTCCCTCAGAGGAGAGGGGAGAGGCTGGCATTGGGGGAGAGGGGAGGAAAAGGAAGAATTGAGGCTGACACCCTTGTCAGGAAGAGGAGAGGGTAAACCAACACCAAGAGGAGAGGGGGGTGACGAGACCAACACCCACAAGAGCTAGACGTGGGGAGAAAAGATGGATGAGGCCTAAACCCAGAGGAGAGGTTCCTCATAAGGGGAGAGGAGAGGGAAGGGATGAGGCAGGCACACAGAGGAGAGCTGCCTCATGGAGGAAAAAGAGGGGAGATCAACACCAAGAGGAGAGGGCGGTAACGAGGCTTACACCCTTTGAGCGCTACACATGGGGAGGAATGATAGATAAGACCGACACCCAGAGGAGAGGTGTGTTGTGGGTGAAAGGAGAGGAGAGATCAACACCAAGAGGAGAGGGCGGTAATGAGGCTGACACCCGTGAGCACTACACATGGGGAGGAATGATAGATAAGACCGACACCCAGAGGAGAGGTGCGTTGTGGGTGAAAGGAGAGGAGAGATCAACACCAAGAGGAGAGGGGGATGAAGTCGACATACAGATGGGAGCTGCCGTGTGGGAGAGAGGAGAGGAGAGGCATCAGCCAAAGGAAATGAGAGGAACAAGGTAGAGATCAGGAGGAGAAGTACTTCGTGGGGGAAAGGAGATCAACATCAAGAAGAGAAGGGAGGGATAAGGCTGGCACCATTAGAAAAGCTCAGAGAATAGATTTTAAAACATCTCTCCTGGTGTTTAAGTCTCTCCATGGACTAGAACCAATATAAGTCACTGACACTATAAAATGATTATTTCTTGGGCCAAAATACAATTGACCATCATTACAATGTGTAAAATAGACACACATCTACCATAGTGAATATTTGGTTTAGACTGAGGTCAATTTTTTGATTATACTTTTTTTTTTATCCCAGCTATGCTTGCAAAACTAAAACAAGAACATTTAAAACCCATATCAATCGATAAAGTTATGCTATACAAATACATTTACCTTGTCTTGCCTTCCTGTAATTTTTAGCTTTTATTTATCTATTTCTTCATTATTTACAACATTCCTACTTCAAACTGTGATAAATATTCCCCACAAGGATTATTACACCAAACTAAGTCAAAACGTGGAAAATGTCATAAACACCACTCCAATTTTTTCCATACAGTGACAAAATTCTCCTTAAAAAAACACCTATAAAAACCTAGAAGTTCCCATTTCACACATTCACGTTTTTGCTTAGTAAGCCTCCGGAGTCGAGGGAGTTTATTTGTGATGTGTGTGCTTCATGAATTATTTAGCGCGCTGATTTGGAGAGGCATGTTGGCGAGGCGTTCCTATGGGTGCCCCCGCTGGTCTGCGTTAGTGATAGTTCTGTTACAGTCCAATCAGACGCACTGCACTCCCCAGAGCTGAGTGTCGGGAAATAGACACAGAAAGAAAGTGCAGTGTGGAAAGTAAAAAAAAAAAAAGGAATTCAATTATCCTGTCAGTGGTGTAATGTTATTCTATAGAGGCGTTGCAAGTGTTTAGATTCAGGAGAGTTGTTTAGAGGAGTTTTGTGTAAAGGAATTCTTCAGAAATGTTTTCAGTTGATAATAGTTTCTTCAAGAGGGATACTAACTAGGGATTCACCCATCCAAAACCCGATCCAGGATTGCTGGATTGGGTATCGGCTCCGTGATATCGGTTCAGCCAGTATCGTAGTTGTGCCTTAAGTTGAGACTCATTTGTAGGCTGGTGTTGATCCAGAACATCTCATATTCTTGGATATTTTACAAAACAGTTGCATAATACTACATGTTTTGTCATGTAGTTATGTTTTGAGAAGAAAGAAAAGCTATTTCAGTCCTTAGAGTAGTTTTGGTTGATGTTGAATAAAGACAAAGTATCGTAATCTGAACTGAAAAAGTGTGATTGGTACTTCCCTAGAACTAACATTTTGTTTGTATTTGAAGTGAGGTCAACACAAAAGCCCTATTCGCACGGCCTTATATTTACCTAGGGACCTCATGTAAAATGTAATAATTCCAGACGCCGTCTGAGTTTCTACTCCCGTGCGAATCGTCCATGTCTGTAAAAGTGTCTGTAAAGTTTCCCCCGAATTTTATCTCCTGTAATTTGCCAAACTCAGACGTCCTCATGTAATTCTAAAGCCGTGTGAATGTGTATGTCTGTGTTTTCAATCCGTGAACCGTTTATAAATAAATTAAAAATGACTCTTGTTTTACCTTAAGATTTGAACAAAATTATTATTACTATTCTTTACAGATGAAATTGTCCTTTTTTCTACGTTTAAATAGCTAAAGATTATTCAAACTACGATTGAAAGTACAACAACCTTGTTGTCGTAGCAACGAAAGGTCGAGAAGATGGATGTTAGGACAGAATGGGACAGAACGCCGCAAAAATTGGATGTTTGGATTTTATCACCGTAAAAGGATTAAAAGAGAGAGTCTTCGGTTGTTTTTTGTACGCAATCTGATGCCGTGGATGTGATTCTGATAAACGGACTCAACAACGTGACGAGGAGCTACATTTGCTGCCGCAGCTCAGGTCAGTTTAACATTAGCCGATTCACGTTAAAACAAACCGGAAACGCTCATTTCATGAATGAAGTAAATAGTTGTTGTCATAAATCTTCTGTCGCCGATTCCGGATAGTCTGTAAAAACAAACATTGACAGCCCGATCTTGCCCTTTGTCCTAGCCGGTCTTAGCGGATGGTCTTAATTATTCCTCTGTTGGCAACTAGTGGCTCTCTCCAAGCTCTATACACTGTCAGTATAGAAGGTGTGGCTCCAGCCAGATGTGAGGGTGCAGTTTTTTCCATAGAACCTGACACATGCTCACGTCTGTGACAAGTGAGCAGCTGCTTTAGGATCACAGGCAAAAGAGAACTGTAGCAGCAGCTTCAGTTTGCAACTATGACTTGGTATTTATTCAATATTTTTTGACTGAAAGCAGCATGCCTGAGTGAATTTTGGTCACATAAAGCAAAAATGTACTCAAATTAATACATTTTGACCCAATTTTAATGATTTTCCAACTTGTAATTATTACCTATGTTCCTATTCTTTTGGTGTTGGTTGCATTGATTTTTTTTTGTTTGTTTTTGAAAATTATGGAACCTTGGCACTAAGCAACTGCTCATTTAAAATATACATACGTATACTGTAAATAGGATAGACTAGTAAAGAATGTTCTTGAACTTTTTTTCCTAGTTTAGTTCCTCATTCTCAAGCAAATCTCAAAGAGCCGCACTGATGTCTTTAAAGAGCCGCATGTGGCTCTCGAGCCGCAGGTTGCAGACCCCTGGTCTAGTTGCTTCTTTGCACATCTAGTATTTTGCAGACATACTGTATATATGAAACCTTTGCTTTAGCCTACATCAGCCCATGAGCTCATGTGAGTCATTTCTAAAACTGATAATGAGAAAGTCAAAACACCAAAACGAGCTTCAAACCTTCGTATCTTTGAACGTCACACCACTTTTTTACCAAGCTGAGCCATGCGACGACCAATATAGTTCTGCAGTGGGGGATCGCTTTCAAGCTCCCCACCACAGCGGTGTCAGAAGGAGGAGTTTAAATATCCCATTCGTCTGTTGCGTCAACTCGATGCGACGTCGGCGTGAACTGAAAATGCACTGACAGCGTTTGTGTTTGTGTGTGTGCAGGACTCAGAATGGGCTCGTGTTCAGACTTCCACCGGGACTTTCCTGAGCAGGGCTGTGATTGTCTCCTGCCCTCCACATATGGCAGGTCAGTGTGCACCTCCTATACAACCTGCACCTCCACCAAAACACATGAGCAGCTACTCATGACCACCAATGTGACCAACCATGAGCTGGATCAAACCTTTTGGGGGCCTAAGCAAAAGTCAGTTTCGGGGGCCCACTTGTCTTTTCTTTGAACCTTAATCAGTCAAACCAAAGCAGCTTTTAAATAGACTTTTTTCATTATAATTTTCAACCATACACAGACAGAATAAAATAAGTGTGGGCTAAATAATATTTGTCACAATAATGAGATAATATATGATCCTGCCCCGGAAACTTTTGGATAAAAGATATGCATTTTCCCTAAATTTGAAGTGAGCTATTTTAGACCAACAAATCTTTAATTTATGCATACTTTTAATGATTAACAGATCATTGCACCTCTCCTCAAGTTTCAATTTATGTTAGTGTTTCCAAGTGGGGCCCCAGCACTGTCCCTCCCCCTGTGAGCTCCGCCCCTGTTCCATCTACACCCTGACACTGTAGCGCTGGACTTTTTGGACAAAAATACTCAAATCTGAAACTTTTCTGAACAAACAGCCTCATGTTTTATGAGGCTTTAGACATAATTCAACAGAATTCTGCAGAAATCTGCCATATTTCGCCACGGTAATTTTAGCGAACTGCAGATGTATTAGTTCATAAGCTATTTGTGTTCATAGTTCAGCCAATACTTGTCCCATTGACGCAAAATAAAGACTGACTGTTCTGTTATTATAATAATATGTATTTGTTTAAACTGTTCCCAGAATCTTTGGTGTTGCGCTCTGTCCTGAGAATGATCAGGGACCTGTTTCTGCTTTTGTCAGTTTTAAGCTCAGGGAAGTGACTGTGTGTCAAGAAGAGAAGAACGCCTTTAAGCTTGTACGATTGGTCAAACAGGGTTTATGCAGCACAAACCAGAGGGTGATGCCAACAGACATGATGATAAGACTGACAAACTCGAAAAACTTTCAGAGCTCGATGGGCGTGGCCTTCCACAGATGCTGGGCCCTATGCAATTTGCATAGTCTTTGTATAGAGCCCGATCTCACAAGAAAGCGTACATTTACCACGACATTACACAACATGTAAAGAGTTCACAGCTGTTTTGTGTAATTATAGTACGCATCACAGTCCCCAAGAAAACGTCCCCACATGGCTTCAACCAAAACTCATCCTATTTTGATGCTGTGAAATCTCATGTCATTTTTACGCTTTTTAATATCGTGCTAAATGCACGGCGTAACATAAGTACTAAAAACAGCTGTGAAGTCGTGGTCAAAATACGCTGTTTTTGTGTCGTGGTAAAAGTACGCCATCTAGTGAGACTGTGTTGGTGTATAGGAACGGCTCTGTACACATGGTGTGTTATCTGTGCAGATGTTCTAAAACATTGTTCAAACGCCACAGGTTCAAATCATTTCACTCTGGGACCTGGTTTCAGAAATGTTCTTGCTTTGTGTGGATATGTTAGATCAAATGCTTTTGCAGAAACTTTGAGCTTGGTTTTGTGTGGACAAGCTCTTATTGGCCAATAGATGTCACTGGGTCAAAATTATGAGACATATAACTAAATTAAAATAAATAAAAAATGTCCAACCCTAACCAAAGCATAATTAAATCCAAACCTGTCACAACTGCTCAGATCAGGCTGCTTATTCCAAAACGGAGATGATTTTCACTCATGTAGATAATCCGTTTAGTGAAGTGGTGGCAGTCACTCCGGGTGTCTCCGAATGTGGCCCTGTGGCTGAGAATGTGCTGGATCTGACGCCGACGAAGGAGCTGAAATAGTGTGGAAGTGTCGGAGACGAACTGTGGGCTAATGCTGTGGAGGACTGCTGTGGGTCAGAGCTGGTGCCAGACACGTCATCGTCATCATGAGCAGCAGCAGCAGCAGCAGCCTCAGTGCAAACAGACTCCTCCTCAGGGACAGTCATGAGCCACCGAAACTACAAACTTTAGCACAAACTTTAGTGAGGGAGAGGAAAAACTGTGAAAATGCTGTGTTGTGAAAGAGAGAGATCCATAAGAAGCTGGTGAAATGGTCATAACTTCTAAATTTAGGCAGACTTTAAAACTTGATGGGCCTCATTCACGACACGTTCTTACGAACAAATTTGTTCTTAAGGGCTGTTTACGAACATTTTTGGCATTCACAAAATTTGTTCTTAACGGAAAATGTTCGTCTGTAAGAACAAATCCTACGAACACTGAGGAGCACTCGTAAGAACAAAAAATCTGCTGTTTCAGATTTTTATTTCTTATAAAATTCAGTCAAAATTTTTAATTCCTACATGATTGTAGGTTATGTATTTTTATAAATTATTATATGTAAAACAATTTTAGAAACAAAAAAGTCATCACTCGTGTTAAAAATGACACCTTTAATAAACCTGCAGCAGCCTGTCCCAGCCTCAGAGCCTCTGTGTTCTGACCCCCCCAGGACTCAGGACCCTGTGTCCCCCCAGGACCAGAGCGGACTGTGCACTGACTGTGCTCCCCGCTACAGCCTCTGCCCCCGCCCCTGCCCCCCCACACGCGCGTTCTACCGCGACGTGAAACGCGATATAAACGGCAAAAGCCCAGCGTTATTTCAATACATCTGTGACTTGAACATGTTTCCTCTGAGTGTGTTCATGTGAGTTTGGACATTTTTTAAAGATGCTGACGTTTTTAATCAGCGAAAGCGCTGCTGCACTTTCTTCCTCCTCCGCAGCAGCGCTTCCTCTTCCCAGCTCCGCTCCAGCAGAAATCTTGTGAATGACGCGCTGTGTCCGGCCCATTTTGCCATATAAGGAAGTATGCATTATTCATTTTTATGTAAATAATCGTTCGTAGCTATGGTTTGGTGAATTTGGCGTAAAGGCTGTTAGGAAGGAATTTGTCTCGTTACGAACTCGTCGTGAATCACACGTAGAGTTTTCGCAGCAGCTTCTTAAAGTGAAAGTTACGCACAGATTTTACGAAGATTTTCATGAATGAGGCCCGATGTTCTTTTGTGCAAAGCTTTTCTCACTTAAAACTAGAGCCAGTCAGACATCAGAGGCTAAAACTACAAACCCTCAGCTGCACATAGAGTCCAGGCATGGGTTTGTGGTTCAAAGGGTTCAGAAACAGTTTCCATTTGAATTTTAAATGATTTTTGTATGATTTGGTGTAAGGTTTGCAGTTTAGAGCAAATTAACTTCACCGAAATATTGGAAAACAGAAGCAGTTTCTCAGGAATTCAAGTAAGACCTTGGTTGAGCGATCGACAGCTGATGGGTGGACCTCCAGAGCTACGAAGAGTTTTATTACAATGACGGTCCACTACATCAACAAAGAGTTGGCTAAAGTGTTGCAGACACACATACATATGAGTCCCATACAAGTCAAAACCTCTCAGAAGCACTGACAGAATAATGCATGATTTGAAGTTAATTAGGAGAAATAACACTGTCCCTGTCACAATGTAACAATGTAAGAAAGCAACATTGTTAATGCTGTTAATATAAGGATTAGGGCCAAATCTTGGGTATTTTGCACCCACTATTAATGTGTCTGCCAAACATGCAGTGTCCATCAGACACATTTCCAGACTTTTAGGAAAAATGAGAAAAGTCATTGCTTTTTACATAAAAGCACAAATGCAGCCCACATTCTCAAAATGAAGCAAGACATTTTTGAGTTGCCAGTTCACAAACTAATATGTAAAAAAATAAATGTAAAAATAATATTGTTTTAGATATCTAAATAACAAAGATAGTTTTAGATATCTACTAACAAAATCGAAGAAAATCTAAAACCGTGACAGCAAAATCGATCCCATCCCTACTAGACATGTGTGGTTCACAGTAGCCTCACCACACATCACTGTATTGGTGCTATAGACACTATATATACAATGGTCCCTCGCTCTAATGCGGTTCACTTTTCGCGGCTTCGCTGTTTCGCTGTTTTGTGTGTGTGCAATTTTGCTTTTCTTTTTACAGTTCGCCATCATATACGTGCGCTGTAAGCCTGTTTTGCTCTCAAACGTACTGTTTAGGGATCGTGTGACATTGCAGCATTCTCAGGCAACAGCACAGAAGGTCTTTTATAAAACTTGATACAGTTTGGATCATGCAGGGGAAGCTGACCTGACGCTCGGACGTTTCCCCAGGTGAGGATTTGACTCTTTGAGCTCGTAGTTATGATGATAAGTTTGTTCACGCTGGAGCATCATTTGTGGTTCAGATGTGTTTATGGAGCGTGTTATGACTTCGCTAGAGTTCGGATGTGTTTCACGGCTCTCGGCTCCGTTGTCTGTGTGATCCGTGGCTCTGCGGTCGGCTGTGGGCAACGTGTCTCTCGCTATTGAATCTCATGCTGAATCATGTGTTCAGCGCATTATTACCTGTACAAAAGACACTAAACATCATAACCAGGCAGGTTATCAACTGAAATTATTGGTAAAAAATTAAGTTCACTACTTAATTATTACTTAATTTTTGGAATGTAATCCCGCGATAAACGAGGGACCACTGTACCATGACACATGAATAGCGTGAGCACGTTTTGATCCTTGATTGTGGCCATACCTCCAAATCCAAATTCACTTTATTTATATAGCACATTTCACAAACAAACAATTTCCAAAGTGCTGCACAGACCATACCTGATTGTCAAAGCCTGAACCTGTCAGACCTCAGAAGCAAAGCAAGTTAGGACCTGGTTATTACTGTATTTAAGGTACATTTTCTTATTTAAGAAAGCATGTGTTATGTGTGCGTGACTAAGCAGACCCTCAGGAGCCTGGACCTGCAGTGGAAACACTCACCATCATTAACATAAGCGGCCCAAACCGCTCCAAAATGAACTGATCTGGAGGACCCAGGCTAATAGAAATGTGGCTTTTGTTGTCTGTAAAAATAAGTTTATAAACCATATATGCAACCAAAATGTAGACATGTCGATATTAACCATGTGTCAAAGGATGTATGAGAGGAAGAACTGTTTCTTCATTTATTTATGTTATTTATTCATTTTATTGCATACAACAACAGCAAAAAGACAAAAAAAAAAAACATGTGTCAGATTCATTGTTACACTAAAATAGATTTGTAAATTCCATCAGTTTATTAAAATTAGTATTGCATTTGCTTTCACTTATTTACTGCAATGTTAACCCCATCCTTTTATATTTTGCAAATTTATTTTTCTGTTGATATTTGCTTCTCGTGTTGGTCCGCACCACCAGCGAGTCTATTTCTAAACCCTTCTCTTGAGATTGGACTACTCATGGTAACCGATCTGCCCGTCACCTCCGCCGCCTCCAAAACCCGGAGAATAGCCAAGAACGTAATGAGGCAGGTTGGATTCTAAATTATGCAGGAAAAACGCCGAGATGCCACAGAGCCGTACGCGCGCCATCCTTGACGAGCCTTTCTGAAGCGTGAGACCACTTTTCCGGAGGCTTTAAAGGGCCCTGCTGCGTGAAGTGGTCTGGAGCCGCTTTCACTCTAATTTCCACAAAACGCCAAACCCTGAGAGGCCCGTAAGTGGGAGTGAGGACGGCGAAAAGTAGGATAACGAGGATCTAACACGCTCTCTCCCAAAGAAGCGTCTTGTCCACGGACCATATCATTTTTTTTATTGTTTTTTAGCTTTGACATATAAAGTTGAAGCTGTCCGAGCTCATTCCTCACTTCTCCGGTGCAGTATTTCTTCGCCTTTCTCTTGTTTTTTTTTATTGAATTACTGGTCTTTTCTATTGCTAAGATTCAGAGATGTTCACAAGTCTTTAGCTGTAAGTCCAGTCGAGTCTGAGTCTCCAACGCCACAAGTCTAAGTCAAGTCCGAGTCTCTAAAGTCAAGAGTACAAGTTAAGTCCGAGTCTCTAAAGTCAAGAGTACAAGTCAAGTCCGAGTCTCTAAAGTCATGAGGTCAAGTCAAATCACAGTCTCTAAGGCCACGAGTCCAAGTCAAGTCAGAGTCTCGTAAAACAGGGACCTGTTATATACATATACTATATATATATATATGGCTGGGCAGCGACGTGATAACATTTTTTAATCGTGATTAACTGCATGCTTGAACTGTGATTAATCACATTTTACACACTAAGTTCAATAAATAGCTATTTTAACCTGTTTTTTTTTTTCTCCAAAAGATGATTTTTTTAAGTATATTTAAGGTTCTTCATTTTGTAGAGTGTACAATTCTAAACATTTTGTGGTATTGTGGCTTCAATATTTTTTTTAGCACAAAGTTATATATTTAAAAATGTAAATTTGTAGTTCAATGAATAAACTCAGTTATACATAATAATTTTACAAGTGTTAATCAGTTTTAATATTTTTTAGAATCAGAATGTTATTTCATTTTGTTTTCGGCTGAACAGAAATGTTTAAAAGCAAGTTAATTAACTTTAGCTACTCATAGAACTATAGTTACATAGGTAACTAACATTTTCAGTCCTGATGAAAACCTGGTCCAGTTCTGGGATAGTCCTGGTTAAAACCAGCGCAGTGCTCACTAAATACACTGTGGGAAGTAAAATGATCCAGTTTTGAAAGTTTTCAAAGTAAACATCAGGTACGTAGCACCAAATTCTGGGCCCCGGGTACAAGTTTTGTTTGTGGGCCCCTAGTAGTTTTAATTTTTTTTTTTTTTTTTTTTTTCATTTGGGTTTTATTTCTTTCTAAAATATTCATAGATAGCATATAAAACATAATTAGTGGTATTTTGCAGACTTTAGCTGATCAAAAGGATTATGATGCTAACTTTCAAGATTTTTATTGCCAGAACTAACTACAAACAAGACATGTATGTGTGTTTTTTGTGTGTTTAAACTATTAAACACTCACATTAACATACACTCTTTTACATTTTAGCTAACTTTATGCCAAATTATGCCAAAAATATACTTGGACACATGTTATAATGTTGATGTGTTAAGAAGTTGTGATATGTTGACAGTATTTGCCACAAAACCATATAGATATTTATTGATTTGTGTCAAACCCTGGCTATTTGTTCACTGAAACTCTGACTTATTATTATAATCTTTAGCCATTATATTTTGTTAAGAATTTTGCCAATTAATATTCCTCTTTATTCAGCCATTTTCTTTGAGCAAAGTCAATTTGCTACGTTTTAAAAAGTGATGGAGCTTTCTGAAATCACAAATAATTACATTCAGAGGAACAAATAAATCTCACAAGGAAAAATCATGCTTTTGGGGGCCCTTTCCTGTCCTGGGCCCCGGGAAAACCGCACCAGTTACCCCCCCAGTCCGACACCCTGGTAAACATCACAAATGTAAAGTTTGCGCATCGCCGCTGATCAAGCGCTGGTTCTCTGTGCGCATATTTAAATGAGGTGTTCACGGTTTGAAGTATTTAACGGCCCATATCTCCTAATTCTGAGGTGCTTGAAGCTGCAGCCAAAATAGACTTTTTGTTTCCCTTTGCTGGATCAAGTATCAGTTTCTATGACAACCAATAACTTTCACAGGACGTGGAAGTGATGAACTGAACTAAATATTTATTTACACAACTTGGCAACCTTTGCAATAACTGCTCTTGGGATGGTTTTGGTAAATGCTTGATAGTTGGGTCCAGAGGGACGATCTGGTGGTGCCCTATGCGCTCTGAGTGTCCGTGTGGGGGGCGCAGCGGCACTGAGACCCACTCTTTGCAATTTGCTGAAATGTGGGCTCTGGATCCCAGGAAAGTTAAGCTGCTGAGCAAAGTCTACTTTGTAATGGAATAATTTGATGATGATGAGCTGTTTGTTCAAACAAGGTACAATTGTCCACATTTGATTTAAGCTGACACTACTTGAAGCCGCAGTGGACTGAAAAGCTAATACATTTTACAGTGGCAGTTTAAATGAAAAAAAACAGACACTGTTCCAGAATCAAGTAAGGACATCACTGCACCATGACTGAACCCCTCAGTATTTATTCTATTAAAACTGGTTTATCTGATAAAACCTCTCTCTTCCCCCAATGGACACCTCATAGTTTTGATATTTCTAATCCATCCCTCCGTCACTTCTCTATGAATGAATGATAACGGACATAAAAGCAGACTACCGTGGGCTTGGCATTAAACTCAGCGAGCAGTCATGTGCAAAAATGCTAATCTTGGATATGAGCGCTGTGTTTGTCATCCATCACCTGTCTGCACGTCTCTAATATATCTGCACACTCATCCATCCATCTCCCATAAGCACTGCGCCATTTTACCTCCGCGCGCCACTTCTCAATGATTTATGAAGCGTTTGCATTTCCAGGGCATCTGATAGCTTTATGCATGAAGACGAGCGGAATGAGAAAATTGTCCGGGTGGTGAGTTTGGAATTGTGCGTGCAACAGCGAGTAGATTGTGGATCCCATTGGTGCTTTTAGGATTGATATTTAAAGGTCCCATCAAAGTGACCTTTGGCTTTCAAGGCACTAAAAGAGCTTTACAAGGATCTACTCTCCCAGTGTACGCAGACACTAAGGCAGGATGGGTTAAGTGTCCTGCTCAAGGGCACAAGAATCTGCTCTTGTCTTCCCACTGTGACACCTATGTTCCAGAGGTCTTCCATCCAAGTACTGACCAGGCCTTGACCTATGGTTTAAATGTTTATTAAGCACAAAGGCAAAGATGCTTGTACCAGATTCTAGCTTACAGTAAATTTCCTGGAGAGGGGAGGCACATTGGACATGTTTTTAGTTGTAGGAAGAATCCAGAGCAACTGGAGGAAACCTACGCAGACACGGGGAAACTCCACCTAGAAAAGGCCCCAGGCGGCTTGGAAGTCGAACCCAGGACCTTCATGCTATGAGGTCAGAGCGCCGCTATGTCACCCTTGACACGGTGGCACAGCCAAAACAAGGAGCTATGGTCACATATCTTTAGGATGTTGTTACTTAAAAAAAAAAAACATACCCAAAATAGCATTTAATTTGTAATTCATGTAATCATTTTGTTAAGCTGTTAACGCTGCCATGTAAAAAAAAAAAAAAAAAAAAAAATCCTGTGCCACCTTGTGATGTCATGAGGTGGTAGTTTTATTGTTAGCCCTTCTAGTCTCAAGTGGATTTTGTTAGTCAATAATAATACTTTAAGAACCTTCAGTTAAAGTGCATATGAGAGGTTGAACTACTCATTTCACTAAGACAAAGTTAAGATTATTATATTTAAGATTTTACAAAACATTTTGCATATGTCATCGTACCTTGGCCATCTTTATAGGATTAAAAATTAAAAATGTACTTCTTGTTCATAAATGATGGGAGTTGCCTATCGACCATGTATTAAAATGGGCCAGAACTCTTCTAATTTAAAATAATTGCTTGACTTAATACACTAGAACACACTAATTTGGTTACATTGAAGTTTACAGACTCATACAATTGCATGTCTACTCCTCAGTGTGATGTCATCCATTTAGAACTCTATTTCCTTTTATTTTCAACGTATTTTCAAACTGTTCTTCAAAAAACGATCATGTTATGAAAATGGCTTCAAAACTCAAATCCAGTAGTGTTCAATTACCTTGCTCTACCAGATATTTGTGAATTTCACAAAATTTGCACAATCCATTTGGAGAAGCTACTACCGTACCACAGTGAGCTGGGCACCATTGTGTTTTGGACACGTTCAAACCAAAACATACATGGAGGAATTACATACTATTTGACGCTTGAAAAAACATGCACATGTATTTTTGGACAGGAAAGACAGTGCTTTTCTCTGGATTAGACTGGATTTAATAAAACAAACATGACAGATGCTTCGACCAACCAAATATTGATATGAAATTTAGTTTTCTTTTTTTTTTTTTTGAGGCAGCGTTCAGTGGCGGTCTATCTAGATAAATGACTCACCTCTGAGTGATACGCCCTGCACAAGCTTTGCTTCTTCTTATATTTATCAAGGAAAATGTAACTAATGTTCTGTTGTGCAGAACTTCTTCTCATTTATGACTAGAGTTAGTCAGACATCAGCAAAGCCTCAGCTTCACAAAAATGTCCAGTCAGCTTTTATGCTCGAAAGTGTACAGAAGCAGATTTGGATTTAATTTGACATTTAGATTTTAGTTGAGTTAAGGTTTCTCAGATGAAGGTTGTACAAGACTGTTCTGCATTGTACCATCCATTCAAACCATCCAATTGTTTTTATTATGAACTTAATATTATTTATTCTTTATCTGAACAATTCTCTTCCTTCAAGGTTCATTGCATAAGGTAAATTCCTGAAGTTGTAATATATGAAATTATAGCCCACTGGCAACTACCCGAATGTGCACCAGGTGACTTCTATTAGAGCAGGCAGCCTGATTAATGTGAGTAATTCAGACCAAATTCTCCTGCGCTGGTCCTTCTTCACTGTTTTTTTCACCATTTGTAAAATGATTATTCAAAAAAAAAAAAAAAAAAAAAAAACTAGAAGAACAAAGACCATAAACATAACAACTACTGATCACACACAAAGTTTTGACATCCAGCTAATAGTGTCAGAATGAAAACTTCCCGTCTCAGTCCAACACAGTTACACACTTTGAATAACAAAGTACACATTTCCCCAAAGACTTACAGTTACGTCTGCTATCCCATTCTGTTTCTGCTGAAAGTTGTAAAAGCCACATTTTAACATATCAAACAATATCCTGCCCATCCTATAATTAAAACATGCCAGCATAAAGCCCGACTGCCTTAATATGACACTATTATGCACACCCCCCCCCCCTCGTCTGTGTCTGAATTAGCATTTCATTTGAGCGTGTTATTGGGCTTTCTTTCTGAAGTGCAGTCCTGGCGGAGCGCGCTGTCTGACCTCGCGAGTTCATTTCGGAGCAGGCTTTTAGCGGCGGCAGATCTGGGGCGGTTTTTAATCACAAATTATATTAAAGAAGACGTCCCGCTGGGCCCTGTCATGAGCTCAAAGTCGCTTTCAGAAGTCTGCCCTTGCACATTTAGGAGTTATTTGGTACGCTTCTATTATTGCTCTACCTGCAGTTCGTGCTCATCAGAATCACTTAAGCGCTTCTGCACGCTATAGTTTTGGCGCGGTGGAAAAGTCTGATTTGTCTCTGCGTGAGTTCAAAAGGTCTCTTCTTTGTTATAATACTTTTGCACATTTACAGTAGGGACAGTATTTTGTTTGTGAAAATGATTATTCTACTTTAAGCTTAGTTTCAAAGTAAGTGGGTGGTTTATTTTGCTTGTAAAGGGGACATATAGGCCCTTTTCACACTGCGGCTTGGCTAGTTATGGTCTGAAAATACCTGTTGAAAGTTTGTTCTCATCCCATTCATTCCCATTTCTGTGCAATTTCCTGCATTTTGGTGAGTTTTGGATGTGACATTTTTATTATGATATGTAATTGTAGTATAATTCAAAAGATAGGTCCATAGAGACCAGATTTAGGTTCCCCACCCCCAGATTCCCTTAGCTCTGCCACTGTAAAACTGGGCTTTAGGAGCGTCAGTCTGACTTACGGGCTTATCCACTACATGCATCTCCGCTCCGCTCCGCTCCGTTCCGACTGCCGGATCAACTGCGCAGCTGTGTTAATGAATGAAGACCGTTCCACATCCTCCGTATGCGCTGCGCAGGGCTCCGCCTCAGCTCCGTCGCTCCGTCGGCGCACGACCAAAATACGCATCAAGGCTATTTTCTTCTCCGCCCGAGTCCGGCCAAGTCAATCTCCGCCAATCAAAACGCACCAAACAGGAAAAAGAAAGTGAACTATGTCCAGATTTACAAAGTAAAATCACTCCGCACGGAGTTTGTATTGATTAGATAACAAAAAGTTTGTAGTTTTACATAAAGTTTCTTTAATATTTGGACACAGCAGACTCTTCACTACAGACTATGTCACTGATACATAAACAGGACAACGTTATTGAGTTCGTGCTCGTAACAGCCTCTTTACCCTCAGCGGAGGAGGAAAGCACGTCCTTCTGTTGTGATCACGTGAAAAGCATGAGTCGTCTGTACTACTGATATAGTTATTGACATTCAACGAGGACTTTTATTTCACAAACTTGAGTTTTTGGCGCATGCTCTTCTTGAACTCCTCGGGGGCAACGCAGCCCTGCGGAGCGGACTGGAGTGGAGACAGTGGGCGAGGGGTCTGCGGCAACTCTCGGAGGCGGACCGGGGCGGAGCGCAGATGCATGTAGTGGGATCCCCGCGTCAGGACTGTCCTGTGTGATCAGGCAGAGCCGGACCTTCCTGTAAGAGACTACGCAGGTTGGAGGGCCCCGCCTTCTGAGCGCTGATAGTTTTTCGTTTATGTCAGTCCTGTCATCATGTCTGTTGCCTTCACCCTGTGGTTTGTGCTGTACATAAACCCTGTGTGAACAATCGTACAATGTGCAGACTGACCAAAGCAGAAACAGGTGTCTGATCATTCTCAGCAAAATCAAGGGGGAACAGTTTCAACTCGCATGTTCTGTATCTCATAAGCTCTCAGCCAATCTTTATTTTGAGTCAATAGGACAAGTTTTGGCTGAACTATGCAGCGGCGAAATACAACGAACTTTTGCACATTTCTGTTGAATAATTTCAAAAGCCACTTAAAACATGTGGCTGTTTGTCCCAAAAAAGTTTCAGATGTTAGTATTTCTGTCCAAAAAGTCCAGCACGATGATGCAGTTTATCAGCTGTTCCAGCGTCAGTGTGAAGAGGAAACAGAGGCGGAGCTCACACGAACAGGGCTGGGGGCCCATTTGGAAACAAATCAAACTTGGTCACTGCATTCATATATTAATATTAATCATAAAATCATGTTTACAATTTAAGATTTGTTGGTCTAAAATAGCTCACTCCAAATTTAGGGAAAATGCATCTGTTTATTCAAAACATTTTTGGGGCAGGATCTTACATTATCTCTTTATTGTGAGAAATATCATTTCTACAATTATTTTTGTCTGTCTCTTTGCTATAAATTATAATGAAAAAATTCAAGCGCTGCTTTGGCTTGACTGAGTAAGGTTCATAGAAAAGATTGGAGGGCCCCTGAAACAGATTTTTGCTTAGGGCCCCCAAATGGTTAGATCCTGTGTTCTGTCGAGATGAGACTCCCGTCGAGATTGGACCCCCTCACTAGCTTTTGTGACTGTGTGTGACGTAGCAAGCCTCCCGCGGTAAATAGTTTACAATGATTTAGGCTAAGCTTAGGCATCATTCAAAGGCTAGGGTTAGGATTGGGGCTTGGGTGAGGGTTAGCAAAAGTAATTTGAAAATAAAAAATTATTACTATTACTAATTAATAATTTCTAATTATTATTTATGTCACATTCATATTCCCGCAGTTTGTGCCGCTGTTATTTTCATATATATGTTACAGGCAAAGTTGATAATCCAGGCATTCTATAGAATATAGAATGGTGTTTTCAGGCAAAGTAGGAAATAGATGTGTTATTATCTACTTTGCCTAGGCATTCTATACAATGCCTAGGCATTCTATAGAATGCCTGGATTATCAACTTTGCCTGTAACATATATATATAATATACACACTCAAACCACAAGATCTGCAGGCTTCGTGTGTACAACTTTCATTTTGCTTTGGGCGAAAACACAGCTTAAATCTATTTCTTAACACACTTTCTACACCAGAAAGTAAATAGACTGCTCTGTCGATAATAAATAATTGACAAATGGATGCTTGTCCATGTTTACTCTTGGAGTTGTTGAGAGAGCGCAGCTCCACTCCATCAAAATGATTGAAATGTTTTAGTTCTAACCTTTCAATGGGAGCAGATTCTGAGTAGGACCCTTCAGTTACACAGACCACCATTATGTTGGACAGGTTTTTTTTTTTTTTCCTCAAATCCAATTACTGTTTTTAGAATCCACTTTGGTAAATTGCCTGTTTATCTTTTTTGGTGATGAACAATACAACGAAAAAAGTACTGTTTCCAACGATTCTAAATTGATGCTATACATGAGCCAAGTCAATTGAAAAATGGACAAAATGAGGTAAACCAAGCAAATTCAGCAAAGAGAGGTCGATTTGTTTTTTCTTTAAATGTTTTAAAGTAACGTTAGCTATTTCTGAGGTTCTCAAACTTGCATTGGGTGCCACTTGTTTGGCTCTTCATGTACCACAAAGAAAAAGTATCAAACCAGGTGCCAAATTGCAGGTCTAAACTGAAAATGAATGTGCTTTTTGTGAGCACCACCCACAATTTTGCATTTACAGTGTCTATGTGGTAAGGGTAGGGCTAAAATTAGACCTGTGTCTTTATCATAGTCCTGAGCCCTGTACTACGAAGCTAGATTTGGGTTTAGCGAGGTAAGTTCGGGGTTAAAACTGGTCTGGCGGTCCTACAAAACTGGATCACGTCTTATCGAGGCAGATCTCTATGGCAACATGCGGCAAACTTATAACCTGCTCCGGACCAGGATAAGTTCCTGAATAAGTTAAAAAGACAAGGCGTTGGCCAATCAGAGTCGAGAATTAAGCCGTTTGTGAAGAGGGGGGGAGGGAGAGCAGCGGAGAAATGAGGAAATGTGAAAATTACGGCGTTTTCTTTTATATCAATGCGATGCGCACAGGCCCGGCACGTAACCTATTTAGTAAGAGGAGGATGAGATCTTAACAGTGACTGAATAATCCCGTTTAATCTGTGTGATGATTAATACATTATTTCATTGTCAAGAAATAAATGACTGCACTTTGTGCACATTTGGCAGAGGATTTTACGCATCACTTTGACTCAGATAAAGGACACAGCTCATTCAGAGAAAACGGTCGATCTAGGCTATTATGTTTCGTCATGTTTGCACATTTATGCTTTAGTCTGTTGTATCCATGCAGGACATTTAAATGAACTCTGCAGTGTAACTTCTGTGTCTGTGATTGGTTGATTAAGCGCAGACTTCATTTGAAGCACAGCGCGTTTCCTTCGCTTAGATTTAATACTCGTATAGGCTATTTCGCTTCATGATTGACGTTTCTTCACGTTAGAAGTCCTCAACTCGGTTGTTCTGATTGGTCAGTTTGCGTTTACCCCGCCTCTGCTCCGTGAACGCGCACGGCTTCATTGAGAAAATCCAGAGTTAACAGATCCAGTTGTGAACTCGTTTTGTAGAACAGCTTATCGAGAGAACCTCATATCTGAGTTAGTCAACCCGGGTTAGAGAAACTTATCCAGGATAAGTTCAGCGACGTTCGTAGTACAGACCTCTGTTCTTGATGTTAGATTTCTTTAGTGATAAAATGACACAACTACCATAAAACAATCTGTCTTCAATTATTCTTTAATGGGATGTCAATGGCACAACATAACAGGCTCTATAGCACAAATCACCCCAATCTCACCAATTTGAAAACAAACAAACAAACACACAAACAGACAGACAAGTTTTGAGATTCAAATTATAGGTTGCCAAATCACTAAAACATGAAAAATAAACCTTTCCATTATGTTCAGACAATCAACAATCAAAAAAACCTTGATCAAAGAAATTATACTTTAAAGGGCAAAAAAAAAAAAAAAAGACCTTATTTCTCATTCAGTCATGCTCCCTGCCTTTTTTACAAGATGAGTGAAGTCTTCAATAAAGCGTGGTCACATTATTTCCCCTATAGTTAGTCATTACAAACAGTGGGTGGCACAACTTCCCCACTGGCACAAATCACCCCACTTTCCCCAACATGGTGATGGTCCTTTTGAAAGCACATACTGGTTTAATCCTGTAGACTGATTCCTTGTCAAAACACAGCCGGAGTTCTGTCTGTGAGATACTATTCTTAATGCACCCAGCAGCAAGGGACAGTCACATTACACATAGGTGAAAGGTCTACCCTCACGACACAAATAACCCGCTCAAAGTCAGCATTCCACTTTTTTCTTTTGGTTTGCTTGTTTTGCAAACTGTAAACTTCAAACACTGTTGTTCTGTTAAAAATTAGAATCCAAAGCCAGCTCTGTGAAAAGATGCAACGCGACGTTCTTCCCTGAACTCCTAATGTGTTAGTATTTCTTGCCAAATTGTCATTGCAATTTGGTTCATTTGGGAGATTTTACTGGGCATGTTTTTCTTCCTAAAGGCTTAATTGTACAAAACTTTACAGTGACCCCAGTGAGTTTGACCAAGGACACGACTTCATAACTTCATCTAAAATGAACACACTGCATTTCAAACACTCTCTGCTACTTGTTATACCAATGCTCCCCAAACACCTGCCATAGACAACTATTAGAAGATGTTAACGCTGCAGTAGATATGTAAGAACAAATCTAAACATTGGGCTTCATTATAGAAAGTGTTTCTAAAAATTTTAAGCAACCTTCTTACTTTACTTCCCAACAGCCTTTGCGCCAAGTAAACCAAACTCCAGCTACAAATAGTTATTTACATAAAATTGAATAATGCAATACTATGTGGCAAATATGGGCCCAACTGTAAGACTTCTTCTAGAGCAAAGTAAGAGAAACAAGCGAGAACAAAGGAAGTGCAACACTGCGTCTTTCGAATATCGCTAATTAAAAATGGGTAAATCCTAACCTGCCCCCAGCCCTATACTTACCCATAGTAACTTGAAGCCTAAACTTAACTGTTAAAACCCAAAGAAAATGTTGCCATATGGCTTCAAACTAAGTTTGGGATTGTTTTACGTTTTAGCTTTTTGTGACATGTTGACATAAAAAAGGCATAAAAACGTCCTAATTTCGGTCATTTTTTGACATTTCATTACATATCTCTGGTTTCTTCTCAGACCAGTGCAAGAACATCTGCAGCTTGGCAAGTGTGCGCATTATTCCAACCTCTGTGTGTACAACCCTGCTGTGGATGAACAGTCTCTAAAATCACATCTCTAAAAGCTTGAGTCCGAAAAAAAAAAAAAAAAACGGAAAGAGGGGACTGTGAGCGCGCAACAAAAATGTAAAAACGTGCTTATTCTACATTTTTGTGGCATTTCGTTGTATATCTACGGTTTCTTCTCAGACCAGAACATACAACTCATAAGCTCTTAGCCAATCTTCATTTCGCGTCAGTAGGACACATATTGGGCCAGTTACGAGGCGAAACAGCAGATGAATTAAGACATCTGCAAATTGGATCTGTCTGTCTGCGGATTTTTCCACCTTTATGCTTTGATTATTTCTGAGAGAAACACTATAAATTTAGTCTATTTGTCCTGACAAAAGTTACAGACTATCTTATTTCCTCAAACTGTAGAGCGAGGATGCAGCTTTACCAATAACATGCATTAGGGTAATATCCTCCAGCTATGGTAGTCCTGACCAAGCCTAGCAATAACATCTGGAGATGGGTCCCCGAGCGCTGCACTGCGGTGATCACTGCTCCTGAGGAGATGCTCCAGAGGCATTGAAGGATGGGTCAAATGCAGAGGACAAATTTCCCTACGGGGACAATAAAGTGTACCTTAACCTTAACCTTAACCTTTACGCTGGGCTGTGTTCAGTGTGGACTGGAGAGAGAACAGTGGCGGAGCAGAGGACAGTTTAGGGGGGCGAAGAGTGCTGGGGCCCCACTGGAAAGCAATTTGGCAGAAATGGACTTGATGGTCTAAACAACCCAGATTTCAAGCAAATGCATCCAGTATTATGTTTAACCCTCTGGGCATCTCTGTCGCAATATTGCAACAAGTAACTTAACCGGAGAAAACTGCCTCTCTCTCTTGTCAAAATCAAAAACTCTGTTTTTACATGCTTCCAGTAGATGGTCGACATCCAGAGCTTTGTTTTAAGCCCAAAATTACTATAGGTTCCTATTGACTCTGCTTTGTAAGTCAGCAGTGAGTGAAGTTGGCACCCAAAGGGTTAAAGAAAGAAAGAAAGAAAGAAAAATGTAGTTTGACTCTCAGACCCTTTGTCCTCAAAAATAGATAAATTTCCAGGGTTGTAACAGCATCATATCAATGACCTAAATATACCTTTTTGAAGAGCCCGATCTAACAAAAAGCGTACATTTACCACGACATTACGACAATATGTAAATGAGGTATGATTAGCACGAGTTCACAGCTGTTTTGTGTAATTATAGTACGTGTCAGTCCCCATTCATTTCAATGGTGATTGTTAAGACGTGTTCTTATTTATGAATATTAATGAAATCCTGATTCTAATCTTAACCTGCCCCAAGCCCCAGACCTAATCTTACCAATTTTAGTAACTTTATGCCTAAACTTCTCCGTTTCACCTGAAGAAAACGTCCCCACGTGGTTTCAACCAAAACTCGTCCTATTTTGACGCTGTGAAATCTCGTGTCATTTTTACGCTTTTTCATATCGTGCTAAATGCACGGCGTAACATAAGTACTAAAAAACAGCTGTGAAGTCGTGGTCAAAATACGCTGTTTTTGTGTCGTGGTAAAAGTACGCCATCTAGTGAGACACTGTTGTTTTGAAACATTGCATAGGGAACCCAAAAAGCAAAAAAGTCAATTTTACAAAACGATGTGCCTTTTAAGCCATCATGAGTTTAAAGCTGATGTAGACCCAGATCATCTTATAATGTTTAAAATTCAGTAAATAAATACATTCCCTCACTTATTTGCACCTGATTACTACTGCGATTACTCGGGCAGTGAGTAACACAGCCACCTGCCAGATACAATCCAGTTTATTTACTCTATTAGGAAACAGGTAAGCAGTCCATTAACATTGATTTGCCTGCCGCACAACGAGAGCCCGGCCGCCACTGAAACTAATGGCTCTCAATTTGCAGATTAAAAGGTGAAGTAGCAGAGTGTGTGATTGTGATGATAAGTAACGCAGAGCGATTTCTATCTGCCCGTTTCAACTTTTGTGGGAACGAATGTGCTTATCTGCGAGTGGAGAAATCTGGATAGGTGCTGATTAGTAGGCAGGCAGCGCTGGGGAAAAAAATGGTTTTACGCCGAGCTTTGTTCTTTGGAGAGGAAGGGAAAAATGTCTTTTATATAATGCAGAAGAGGATGAAAGTTTAACACTATTGAGGAAGTTGGAAAGTGGTTGGGAACTTTTTTTTTTTTTTTTTTTTGGCGTTGTGATCGTGGCTTCTTTTGGACCAAAGCCAAGCGAATGTGAAATTATGGGATGAAAGCTGGTCTGGAAATGGTAAAGATTCATTTAATACAGTGTTTTTCAACCAGTGTGCCTTGAGATGCTGCCAGATGTGACTGGAAATGTGTCAGAATTCAACATTTAATTCATGAAAATAAATGTAATTAGATTTAATGAAATGATTTACCATTTGGGAGTGTTTGGAACAACTTTTACGGCAAGAATGAAAGCGAAACCAATCACCATTTCCAAATTTAAAGAATCATTTAAAGATCAAAAAAGAAAATTTCAAAAACGCTCATGGAAATCTTAAAGCTTAGAAAAAAAAACAAAAAAACAGTTTTATTGTGAGCGAGGTTGTCTTTCCACAGATCTGATGTCACATGCTTCTCTCCATTCAGATAGAAAATGTGTTTTTAAGGATTGTTCAAAAACCAGCATTACAAAAAGTAAGCAACAGCTCCACCAAAAAAGTGACATAGTTTCTGTCATGGACAGTTTAAAAAAAAAAATGAAAGGAGACCTATAGTAATTTTTCCATATACAGTATTTAGGAAGAAACTAATATAATTAATTACATAAGATTTGTTTTATGTTTAATGATCAGTGGTTGAAAACAGAAAGTTTCATATGAGCACAACCCACAGCCTACAAACAGTCCCTGGGGGGTTCCAACCACCAACCTCTCAGTTAATGGTCGAGCACGCTCGCTGATTACGCCACAGAGACAATACCATCACTTACTTTTGATAAGATATCGGAAATTAATGAATTATTATTTTTATTTTTTTGCACATAAGTGACTACTCAAATACATCAAGGACAAAATTGCATGATGTGAGTTATCAAAGAGTCTAAACAGACAGACAGTGCGGGGATTTGAACCTAGAATCTCCTGTTTACAAGACAGGCACTTTAACAAACTAAACCATTGGTTTATTTTGTTTGCTGAAAACAGAAAGCTACATATGAGCATAACTCACATCTTGCAAACAGTCCCTAGTTGGGTTCAAACCACCAACTAGAGACCTGCATCGGGCGGGAATTCCCGCGGGACCCACGGGACCCGTGAGCAAACCCTCGGGATCGGGCGGTTTTAACGTTGCCTCGGGCGGGAACAGGCGGTCAGGCTAAACACCTCGGGTCCCGAACGGACCCGCGCTCTCTTCGCTGTCTTGAAAATATTACGTAGCAAGAAAGAAATACCGCTTTGTGCGCGCTGCTGTTCAACAGAGAGACACAACACGGACACCTGCAAGGTGCAGACATGTAAATTCACTGCTGTATTTCCTAGTCTAGCGTGCGTATCGGAGCATCATCTGTGCGTCCTCGCGCCAGCAGCAGCCGCAGCACGGGCGTAAGCTTTCCCAGAAGAGTGAATGAAGGACTGGCTTTTACGCACGGGGAGATGGAGATAATACACACAGAGTTTGGGCAAGTAAAGTGTTTGTTTAGCAGAAACTGGAGGTGCGAGGAGCTTTGTATTTCAGGTAAGAAATACACAGACATCATGGCTTTATTTAATCATTTATGATTGAATGTGTCAAACGAACATAATTGCCTTGTTACAGATTATTTAGGCTGGTGCCAAATCATTTTAAGTCTAGATGCAGAGAGTTATGCAGAGTTTAGTCATTTGTGTCCATGTTGTTATGCCCTGGGGCCGCCACGCAACCTCCGTGTCACCAAAAAAAAAAAAAAGTCGGGACCCAACGGGACCCGCGGGAGCTTCTTGGGCGGGCAGGCACACGGGGGCGTCGGGATCGGGCGGGAACGGTCACGGATGCTTCGGGATTGGTCATGAAAATCTAGTCCCGTGCAGGTCTCTACCACCAACCTCTCAGTTCACAGCCGAGCTTGCTCGCTGATTACACCACAGAGACCACAGCCTCACCTTATTTTGATGAAGCGACGGAAATCAATGCATTTTTATTTTCCTGTTAGATGTATCAGATATAATATAAATTTAAACCCTTTCTTGTATCTTTGGCCTCTAACATAAGAAAGACTCTGGGATGTGGGATTCAAACCCACAACCTTTGAATGTCTTTACACTTGACTTCCTAGAAGTCCAATGCGCTATCCATTGCGAAACAGAGCCAGCCATGTACATGAGCCTCTAACACTCATCATGTGTATATGGGGTCAAAACTTAATTATCTACTGTTTCCAGGCGTTTTTTGGACATTTTTGTGCAAACTCACTCATTTTGGAGTTATTTGTGGATAAAAAACTTGGCTGTACTGCCACGATGGTCAAACGCTGTCAGTGCATTTTCGATGTCACATCAAAATGACGTGACAGACGAGCCACCCAGGTGGGACTTATAAACTCCTCCCACTGACACCGCTGCTAGCCAGTAGCTGTCATTTGGCTCAGCTTGATCAGCAAGTGGTGCAATGCGTAACCACTTGTACAACGATACACAGGTTCGAAACTTGTGCTGTTGATGAGTTTTTCGTTTTTCATTTTCAATTTTAGAAAATACTCACATCATAAGCTCGTGTGCTTACAAATACTAAAGCAAAGGTTTAATACATATGTTTTGTAAAGTAAATATAAAAAGAAATCCTGACGTGCAAGTAAGCAAAGACTTAGTACTGCAAAGCTCACGTCAGGACCCGTACTGCTCTGACACAAAACTCACATCATTTACCAAGCTTCCCATTTTTCATTGGTGCTGTCCACACCCACCTGGGCGTCTCTTAAAAGGCCTCCGGGCATCTCCCACTTTTGCGAGCCTGTTTGAGGTGCAGATAAAGCCACTCAGGAGACAACACAGACGAGGACTGATCACCATGACTCTACTAGAACTATATTACTTTCAATTAGGCATAATTGTACTTGTAAATACACTATGCTTTGGGGCTCAGATCAGATCACTCTTTTTTTCCACAACAGTTGTTCAACTGTTGTCCAAGTGAGATGATGTTAATAGACATATAATTATAGGTTAATTAACAAATGCAATGTCTATAATTTATAATAACTTGTCATTTAGACACTTTCCAACAGCATTTTTTCCCCCCTTTTTTACATCTGTGGCCTATTAAAACGAACTTTTCCAATGAAGTTCTGCAGTTTTGGAAATCAATAGACCTGTTTTTTTCTAAGTTATTTTACATATTTTTTTGTGTTTTGCAATAAAGAAAATACAAATTATCATTGTGCTTTTGTCATATAAGGCAGTAAGGTGTAATACTGTTAACCCAGAGGTTGGTGGTTCAAACCCACTCATTTTTAAAAAAATGAGTTATCATATGTAGCTTTCTGTTTTCAGACGCTTTTCATTAAATAAATAAATACATGAATACAGTAAATAAATTGAATCTAATAAAATTATATTTACCAATGCACTTTGGCTTAAAAGGTTAAAGTGCCTGTCCAGTAAAAAGGCGATTCTGGGTTCAAATCCCAGAAGTGCCTGTCCTTTTAGACTCTTTGTTAATTCACATCATGCATATTTGTCCTAATGTTCTTGCTGTTTTTTGAGTAGTTACTTTTGAACAAAAAAGGAAACACAAAATCACAGTCACAGTCTATCCTGATAGATATCCTGGGATTAAATCCCAGGTTTGGCTTTCTTTTTGTCTGGTTTGACAAGCCTGATTCAGCCCTATAGGCTTTCTTTGTAGCTTCGGTGATAAATATTTCTTTGAAACGTTTTTTTTTTTTTTTTTTTTTTGTGTGTAGATACGAATGTGTAACTGAAAAAGAAAAAGAAAAAAAAACAAAAAAAAAAAAAAACATCTATACACAGGATTTTAGGACCAACTTCCACTTTCTAAAAAGTGACCAGTCAATTACGATCAATAAGTTGGCACCACATTCATACAGCCTTTTCTATCTGAAGCAGTGTACATTGAACTTGAAAAGAGCCTGGTTTTCTATCACATTGTTATGTTTTACACTTCAGTGTTGAATATTATAGAAAGGCTTCAAAATGCAACATTACCTGCCATTCACTCACAATATTTCACACTGGGACAAGCGTGTGAGATGGACCTTTTTAACCCTAATCACTGCGTTCGATCACTGTTATGCGTTAGTGCTGTCACATCCCTCGTATCTCAAGAGGAGTGGATGATCCCAGTTCTCCAGGCTCTCAGCGAGTGTCACCGGGCCCCTGTATAATCCAATAAAAGCATGTGATGTACGGCCTCCGCACGCACAAGCCCTTTTCTCGTATTTGGGTTAAGTGCTCAGGTGCCGGGGCTCCTGAAGGGGACAGGATTTATCCATCTGCGGGGCCCTCTTATCAAAGCTGTAATGATATTAGAGGCTCTCTGTGATGAATTCTCCCACACATCTTGCACTCGAGCGAACCACAGAAGAGGTCGATGAGCTGTGATCTATGCCCATCGCTGGTGTAATGGATTAGTGTCTTTGTAAGTCCGAAGGCTCTGCAGTGGGAGACAACACTGACTGAAGCCGGGCTGATAGATTTGAAGATGTGTCACTAATCTACATTTTCAGATTGAGCTATGTGCTGCTGTGTAAAAATGAAAAATGAAAAATGCGTTTAAGATATATCTGTTTGAAGATGGATGTTTTTGATTCATATGTTTACACGGTAGCAGAGTGGTTAGAGCTCTGGTTTCCCAATAAGGAAATGTATTTTACAATCACAGTCTCTCTGGGTGATGTTTGAATGTTCTACCTGTGTTGTGGTTGGGTTGTCTAGCTTCTCCAAAAACATGCATCAGTCAATTCTCCTAAAGAATGAATGAATGTCTGTCTGTATGTAGTAGAGCTTTTTTCAATTAGTATGTGCTGGACAATTTTGCCAAAAATAAATAAATAAATACATACGCGTTTGTTTAGTACTGCGGCACTGTTTTTTAATATTATAGTTTAAATTTTTAAGTACATATGTGATCGACGTGGTCAGTACCCGTCCTGAACGGGAGTAAAACCCGGGTCTCCCACACCGCGGGCGACCGACAAACACGTTGCGCTAAAGGGAACGCTCCCGTTAGCCCTGTTTGCCGGTCAGATCTTATACCTGAGGGGTGAGTTTATCCCATACCACCACACACTTCACCGACCTGATCCCTCGTGTGGGTCTACACCGGTTACACATACTTGCAGTAGATTGTTTGCGTAGCTTTGTCTACAGTTCTGGTTGGGACAGTCTGTTGCACCGCTGCTTCTTCCAGATCTCACAGTCTGTTAGCGTTGCTAGTTCTGGTTCGTCAGCCTCGGATCTAGAGCCTTTCACCGTCAAAGTGCAGCCAACAAATGTACGTGTTGTTAGTTATCCTCTCCACACTTTGTAAATCCACATAAATACTGCCATCGTCTTGCTTTCTCCGTCTTTACCTTGGCCTGTTGTGTCATGTTGTCGCTGATCTTCCAGGGTTTTGAAAACTGTTCTCTCTGGCAGCCGCTCGGGATATCTCTAATCTGAGTTACGTAGTCCTCAACAGCAGTGTTTTGTGCCTCCTCGTTTCATCATGATTTGGTTGTTAATTGTGAAAATACCTTCGTTTTCGAACTACCTTTACACTAGGGGTTGCACGACTAGTGAATTTTAGTAGTCGACTAGTCGAGAGCATTAGTCGCGTCGACTTCGACTAGTCGATGACGTCATTAACAAAAACAAAGATCTAAAGGCACGATGATTTTGCCTGGGCAATTGTTAGAAACAGCTTATTTATACTGACCATATTATCAGAAAACATTGGACGTACCCCTGTAATAAAGCTGAACGTAGGCTCTTTGATTTTACATAAAAGAAGAAAATACAGCGTGCATCAGGTGCCTGTGTGTTTGGCTAGACGTAGAGGGAGCGAACAGTCCGAGCGCTTTGAGCTGGGGTGCAGCAGGCTCCAGGTGCCTGTGCGTTTGGCTAGACGGAGCGAACAGTCCGAGAGCTTTGAGCCGCGCGGCTATATAACGCGCTCGGCTAGACAAAGTGTTTTGGGACGGACAGTTCGTGCGTTATTGGAGTGGGCAAAAAAAAAAAAAAAAAAAAAAAAAAAAAAGGAGTGGAGCCGGTGTCGTGCTCGGTAGTGGAGGCACAGAGTGTCCGTGCGCTACGCAAGGCAGGGGTAGTCTACAGTGCGCTCCAGTGTGCCAAAACGAAGAGACAAAGCATCCCGGGGCGGAAGAACAGCACGGGGAGAGACGTAGAACGGGCCGGGGAAAAAGACAGACGAGTTGCTGACATTTATGTGTTAGAAATGCAAGTTTAAAGGTTGTATGGAGGATTTTCAAAAATTGTTTGTTTTCAGTCTTGGTCAAAAACAGTTACATAGATTTGTAACAGCCTTGTACTTATGCTAAATAAAAAAGAAATATAAAAATATATAAACTGTGGACATGATGAGGCCAGTAAAACGTTGACCAATAGATAACGAGGTACCTCGTCATCTATTGGCCTGTGAACTTGTCAAGCAAACCCTCAGTGTTCCTGAGTAACTCATTGGCCAGTTGCAGTGAAGGGTGTGGCCCTGGGAGGAGAAACACATGTGCATCATTTGAAAAACAACAAGCAGCTGTTGGATTTTAAAATCCTCCATACAACCTTTAAAAGAGCTTTTCTTAAGCCAACCCCTGATTTAATTATTCTTCGACTAGTCGACTACCTCTCAAAGTAGTCGCGGTGGACCTTTATAGTCGACTAGTCGACTAGTCGGTGCAAGCCCTACTTTACACATGCAAGTACGCCGCGCTCGCGTTTGTTTGTCTGAAAATTGCACCCACAATGCTTTGCGGCTTGACGTCACAATCTATTTTTAGAAACTGGGAAAGCGCTATTAAAGTGCAAAGAACAAGCCCAAAATATAATGCAAGGCAAATGTAATTGTATAACACAATTCATACACAAAGCCTGAACAGCATGTCCAATTCACTTTCTTTCACCTTAAAAACATTGCTCCATTCATCCCTCTCTTCTGCAGCTGAAACCCTGATTCGTGCCTGCATCAATTCCAGATGAGCTTACTACAATAACCTCCTCACACACATAGCCACGTCTTCCAAAACTCACATAAAAGTTCAACACTGCACTTGCAAGTTTCTTTTACTTACAGACACGGCCACTCAGTCTGAAGCTACTGTTCTTCACATTCAAAATAACATTCTCTTTTCTTCCAATCAAACGCAGACAAAGACTTAACTGTAGAATTGTACTTTTTGTTCATTCTCTCATTCCGAAGCTCGGTTGAAAGATTGCGCAGCGGGAAAATGGCTTTGATGTGCCGTTCCGTTTTTCCACTCGTCCTGACAGAGGGAGACATGGAGAGGGACATCCTGCTGCTCTTTAAGCCCACTGTGACAAACCGAGGCAATGTTTCTTTCTTTCACTTTGCTAAGGCCGCAGCAACACTAGTAGCGTGATAGTGACAGAAGAGAGCAGGGAAGTTGTAAATTACGAAGGGACTGGCTGAAATTTACAGGAAGCAAACTACATATGTCATCACAATACAGTGTATATGCTATGACACACAAATAGCATAGAATTAGCAAGATTTCGTGCCTTTTTTGCATATATGTTACGCCATATGTATACAGTATATTGCATTTGTAACAAACTTGTAACACTGAACCATTTCTTTGTTTAACCATAATGCTGCATCTTATTAGGTTCACAGCAGTCATTTTAGATCCTCCAAGTGGACTCATATTACATTCATGTTGTTATTGCTGCAGTCACTTATAGACAAAATGCTATTAACTTAGCACCAGAAAATGAGACAAAACCATGTAGCAATAATTATTCTGTTAATGCAAACTCACACAGACTGCACCTTTTATGTCGCATGTTCTCAGTTTTACGTTACTTACTTTGGATGTTTTCTTAGACTCACAAATTGGTAATCACTGCTGCGATGTTGTCTGGCTAATGTGCTAGCCCAGGGGTTCTCAAACTATTTCAGTCCAGGGACTGAAAAATCTTCCAAGGACCCCCTGTCACTTTTCGCTCTGGTATCACATTCAAATTTCGGGAAAATAAAGCCAAGTTAGACCACATTTGAACAAATGGTTCATTTCCTATGGTCATTTTCACTGGTTTACTTGTTTCTATTCAAAGCTATCTATCTTTTCTACCAAAATTGTATGTTTAGGATGATAGATCACAAGAAATTGTTGTATTGAAAAAAATGACAAAAAAAAGACAAAATTCCCACTTTGAGAACCACTGTGCTAGCCTACAGCTCATGTTTTCTCTTGAAGCGGCTCTTTCTCTGAGCTCTACAGACTCGTAGCTTATCAGACTGTTGATTGTGTCTTTTATCTCTATAATTCCACAATTCAGATTTCATCTTCTTGAAAGAAGGATGTAAATGTGTGGCGTCACCTGGATCCACCTCCACAGACTGACGCTTAGCCTCAGCAGTGACCAATGAGTTATTCAGAGGTCAACAATGAAAGGTTTATTTCTGTGAGGGAGACACCAGAACTAACATTTGAGCAGTCTAATATGAAGCCATAAGCGCTCACCTGATGCTATACCAGTGCTTATTGCTGTGTGCGATTATCACAGCTATGAAAACATGCCACGATTATTTAAAAGCGTTTTTTAATTATCAGGATTAGCAATTATATCGTGTATCGTCCCATCCCTTGTGTTCAGTGATGACTGGCCAGGAGGATCCAGCTCAATCCCTGAAGGAACTGTGAGCAGTTATTTGTAAACGGAACTTGTGGACTCTTAGTTAAATTTCAACTCAACTGTCCAACATATTTAAGTTTTTTCAAAGGTTGTATAAATAAATATCATAATTGCTTTCTGACAACAAACCTATGTGCCTTAATATCCAGCCAATTGGTCCTGGGGCAACACCCATGCGCCGTTGCTGGTATTGTATTATGGTATCTATTTTTTATTTTTTTTTTTTTCTATAGAAAGAGATTAACCTTAGCTAAACCCAAGAAAGAAGAAGAGTATATATGCTTTCTTGTTTTCAGTTGGACCCAGAGAGGATATTTGACCGTGCCCCCCTGACTGTGAGGAGAGCTCTGAGAATATAGAGTCCGGAACGCTTTGCTCAGGACTGTCTGGTCCTTATATGATCGAGGCAAGAGGTGTGTTTGGCAGCAAGTGAGACCTATTCCCAGTGAATGTTGAGCTGCCCTTTGTCACTGGTCCTGTTCATTATTTTCATGGACTTGTCTTCAGATAAAGCGGGCAAAAATAGATTGATGTTCTACAAAAATGGTACTGTTTAATACAAACTTTAATCTCAGTATGTTTTCATTTTGTCTAGCTTATTTTGACGTTCCTTTCCGCAAATCATATCCGTCTTTCAAACATACTGCCAGAGCGCATAAGTGTAAAGGTCAACGAGGTGCACTTCAGAAGATTGCACGCAAGCCGGCTCCCGCTCTCCGCGCTGACGCCGTTTTGGATCCGCGTGGTGACATCTGGTGCGAAAAGCCCAATGTGTGATGGGCTGTCAGACAGACTTACCCCCGGGACCCACGTGTCAGCACCATTCACCACGTTCCATCCTCCTTCAAGAAATGTCAAGCTTCTGCCCCGGATCCAACAGGTCAGCCCAGAATTCCGGAGTCTCGCTTTGGACAAGGATCATCACAAGGACAAAACATGGAGTGATCACGTGTTGGAGGTGATTTTTTTTTTGAGTGTTTTTAATCTTTATCGATGACCATAAACTTTAGGAAGCACGGCACACTGTCTAAATCACTGTTTGAGTCAATACTTCTGCTCCTATTTTCTCTCCATGGGATTTTAGCAGAGTTGTACCAAAATCTATAAATATTGACAAGTTCCGGCAGTGAACAGAGAGCTGTAACCAGTAGTTATTTGTTTATTTACTGAGACGCAAACAGTTTCCGAAGACATTTGTATTTTATTCATGAGTTTGATTTTTGTTTTTGTTTTAGGCATCATCAAAAATAAATAAATAAAATGCAAACATTCACAAATATGCATGCTAAAATACAATAAATAAAAACAAGCTCATTCATAAACATAATGCGCATTCATAAACCCAAATGTAAAAGCATAGACCTAAATACCAAAACATAGACCCAAATTTAAAACAAAGACCCAGATTTAAAAACATAGACCCAAATTCAAAAACAAAGACCCACATTTAAAAACATAGACCCACATTTAAAAACATAGACCCACATTTAAAAACATAGACCCACATTTAAAAACAAAGACCCAAATTTAAAAACAAAGACCCACATTTAAAAACATGGACCCAAATTTAAAACATACACCCAAATTCAAAAACAAAGACCCACATTTAAAAACATAGACCCACATTTAAAAACATAGACCCACATTTAAAAACATAGACCCAAATTTAAAAACAAAGACCCACATTTAAAAACAAAGACCCACATTTAAAAACATGGACCCACATTTAAAACATACACCCAAATTTAAAAACATAGACCCACAGTTAAAACATAACCCAAATTTAAAAACATAGACCCACAGTTAAAAACATAGACCCAAATTTAAAAATATGGACCCAAATTTAAAAACATAGACTCAAATTCCAAAACAAAGACCCAAATTCAAAAACAAAGACCCAAATTCAAAAACAAAGACCCAAATTTAAAAACATAGACCCAAATTTAAAAACATAGACCCAAATTTAAAAACATAGACACCAATTTAAAAACATAGACACAAATTTAAAAACATTGACCAAAATGCAAAAATACAGAAGCAAATCCAAAAACATGAACCCAAATGCAAAAACATGTACAGAAATTCAAAAACATACACAAAATGTCTAAAACACACGCACACATTTCAAATCATGCTGTGACAGTCATCCCCTCTCTCTCTCTCCAAACCGAGCGTATTCTCCCTCTGCCTTGATACAGCGCATTTACATGTGGCTGTAAAAGTCTCTTCTGGTTTTTCTTCGTTTTATCAGAATATAATCCAGAAATGAGGAATATTACAATGCACAATAGTCTGGTAATCATGGTTTTGTTAAGTTCATTTTGTAGGTAGAGTCAGGCTGGGTTTGGTTGCAAAGGAGAAAACATGAGCCCTCTGGAAGTTAAAAGGGTTCTATTGTGTTTTTTTTTTATATATATATATATATTTGGTAAGAAACTAGAATATATGTAGATCAGTAATTTACCTTTTGTTCATTGTAAAACACAAAGTTGATCTAAAACAACTTAAAAATAGAAACAGCTCCAGTGACTTCCTGTTCAAAACTGCAGAACTGATAAGCCCCGCCTCTTCATTTTAAAATGTAACTGTAAAAAGCAACAGATTTTAAATAACACATTCTTATTGTTGGAAAGTGGCTCTGGGACAGTTTTGAACCATTATACATACTTCACTTTGAGTCTTAATCTTTTGAAATATACCAAGTAAATACAGACAAGTGGGAGGGAATAGGTGGTAGGTGAGAACGGGGATTTCTGAGCACCTGAGCTCCAGCTGAAGAACAATACAAGATTACTCAAACACGCATGAATCAATTCAAATATCATTTTGAGTAAACTAATGGTGAAGGTAGGCCATTATAACAAGGTTAAAATCTTAGAAAAGTGAATGTAAATATGATCCTTTTTTGTAAATAATAAAGTTTACATTTTTGTAAATTGGGATAATAAACTTTTAAAAACTTGATTTTTCTGACTTGACCGATGTGTATGTGATGTGATCCCACAACACATGCACACAAGCTCAAAAACACGCACTAAATTGAAAAACACACGCAAATAGAAAACTGTGTGCATGTTTTTGAATTTAAAAAACAAGCAAAGTTCAAAATTGGAAAAACAGACGCACATTCAAAAACATAGAGGCAAATTCAAAATGCAATTTCAAAAACATCCACAAATTTAAAAACGTGGACACAAACTCAAAAACATAAAAAAAGACAGAGAAAATAAAAAAAAACTTCTGAAAATTCAAGGATAAAATGCAAATTCGAAAACCAAAACACAAATAAAAAATAAAATAAAAAAAAACTAATAATAAAAAAACAAGGACAAATGCAAAAAAAAAAAAAGGCCAATGATAAAAAAATGTCAGTTATTTTTATTTGTGCTTCCAACATTGAAAAATAGACGCACATTCAAAAACATAGACGCAAATCCAAAACGCAATTTCAAAAACATCCACAAATTTTAAAAAGTGGACACAAACTCAAAAACAAAAAAACAGAGAAAAGAAAAACTACTGAAAATTCAAGGATAAAAAAATGCAAATTTGAAAACCAAAACACAAAAAAAAAAAAAAAAAAAAACTAATAATAAAAACAAGGACAAAGGCAAAAAAAAAAAAAAAAAAAAAAGCCATTGATATAAAAATGCACATTCAAAAACATAGACGCAAATCCAAAACGCAATTTCAAAAACATCCACAAATTTAAAAACACGGACACAAACTCAAAAACATAATAATAATAATAATAAAAAAAAAAAAAACAGACAGAAAAGAAAAGAAAAAAAAATACTGAAAATTCAAGGATAAAAAAAAAGGCTAATTCGAAAACCAAAATTTTGAAGTACACAAAAAAAAAAACAAAAAAAAAAAACAAGGACAAATGCAAAAAAAAAAAAAAAAAATCAATGATTTTTTTTGTTGATTTTGGTCTTCAGGGCCACCGTACATACAGTATGAGATCTCTAGGATAAACACAACATTTCTGATTTACAACCCAACAAGAGGCTAGTCCATTCCTCATCACACGCCTCATTAAACTCTCACAGCTTGATCTTTACAATGGATGAGTAATTCTGACTTTGACTTTCTGTAATTTATGCAAATGAGTTGTACAGAGTCGAGGGGCTTCTCCAGGTGAGGCACGTTTGAAACTTCCGCGCTAGTTTGTGACTGACACGGCCCGTGTAATGGCCACATAAATCACTGTCACCATGGCGATGCCCGAGCGAACGCTAAACAAGTCCTCTGAATATGATTTCCTCTCTTTATCAAGCCACTTTTTTTCTGAACTGGAAGTGCTCATTTATTCAGCCGAGATGCCAAATGGAGACGTGGAGAGAAAACACGGACAAAAACAGTGTCACGTTTCAGGAACAATCAGATATTTTGACAGAATTTGAATTGGTTTGAAAGGACGCTAAGCTGTCAGAGTAAAAAAGACAAAAAAAAAAAAAGTACTAATATTACCTCTGCGGGCTGTTACTCATCTCGGAAAAACAACCAAGTGACAGATGCAAATCAGGTTCGGGTCTTTGTGAAAGAACTAGTCGCTGCTGTGTTTTGTGACGTTAAGGTGCCAACAAAGATTGCTTCTCTTTTACCAGGAGTTTCCCAGTTTGATTTCCTAATTGCTAATGATACTTCTTTCTGTCTGTTTTAGTCATGGAGCCAGCAAATGAAGTGGTCAAGCAAAACAGCATACAGAACTAAATGGCCCTAACCCACACCTCCTAAACTCCCAAACCCAAATCGACAACCGAAACCAAACAACACAAAGCAATATGTTAGAGTTTATGGATTGTTAAGTCACAGTGCGGATGCAGCCATCTACTTTCTGCCATGTAACTTGTTGCCCCAAAAGTAGAGTTAAAGAAAAGCAAGTTCTTGGTGTGTTTCATTTCACTTGGTTTGTACTTTTTTGTTTAAACCAGGGGTCCCCAACCACCAGTCTGGGGCCCAAAACCGGTCCGTGAGCCATCTGCTACCGGGCCCCAGAGGATCTTTTAAGATGTATTTTATTTTTTATTTGGTAGTTTATCACTACTTCCTTGTGCTTTACTATGAAAATATTGTGCCATTTAACCAAATAAACTGCAAATTAAAGCAATAAGAGATAAAAATATGCACAATAATCACTTGTATGCATTTTGCGTTGTTGTTATTGGCGCTCAACCGGTCCCCGGAAAAGAAAATTGTGACTGTACCGGTCCTTGCAAGAAAAAAGGTTGGGGACCACTGGTTTAAACCAATCGTTGTAAATGAGTGCAGTACAGGAAGAAAAATGCAAAACACTGCAGGAACCTTACTAATTGAAGGTAGAAAATCATGTTCTAAGTTAATAATTGACACACGGTCAATGGGAGAGAACAGGAACAGTCTGAATAAAAGACAGAATACAGTATGTAGAGCATAGGCGGCGCTACCATTAGGCAAGTGTAGGCGGCCGCCTAGGGCCTCGAGTCTGATAGGGCCTCGCATCGTCCCGAGTCATTCGTGATGCAGCCTCATACTTAGGGCACGCACAGATGGAGCCCTGGTGGTGCAGAAGCACCTGCTCCTTTGGCATAGGCTAAGTGTTCTGGTTAATGTACAAATGTTGTAAACTGTTCAAAACAAATAGGCTACATGCTCACTACCGAAGAATGACACTGCTGCCTCTCTCTTCTCTCTCCTCTCTCTCTCTCTCTTTCCCTCTCGCTGGCCCTCCTCTGCCTGGTGCTGTGCGTCTTTGCTTGCTCTTGTACTCTGCATCTTCCCTGTCCCTTCAGTAACTGCTGCCGTGGAACTAGTGACCCACACGCAGCCTGTGCTTTAAAACACTAAAATAAACCATGGCCAAAGTGTTAAAGGCGTTAAACGAGAAGACTTCCCCTCTCCCTGGAATTAATAAGTCAAGTCAACAAGAGCCAGTAGGGCAAAACGAAACACTGATAGAACAATTTGGACCCATATATCTACTCTACACAGTGTAAGCTTTTAGTCAGTTTTTTATCTTTTGACAATCCGCCTTATATTGACAAAGTTATGAGTAATACAGCTGGTGAAATAATAGGCCTACCTCTGCAAGTTTCGTAGCAGAGTTAACGACGGCGATGCGTTTATTTGAAAAGAGGCGTTGAAAGCAACACAATAAACAAGTCCAGCTATCCAGCAACAAAAAAGTTTTAGACGCATATTTTTTGTCTGTGGCTTCATTCACAAACCACAGACGAGATGCACAAAAAAGTCTGTCTGCAAACCTGCAGGCAACAGTTTCAGGGCCGCAGTGTGAAGCTGCATATCATAGGCAAAGAGTCTGTCTGCAAACCTGCAGGCTGCAGTCATGAGCACCTGCAGTGTGAGACTGCAGCTGGTGTGAAAGAGTCTGTCTGCTGATCTACAGCCTGAAGCCCACTGAGACAGTCACTGGTTTAAAGTAGGCCTTTTTCTAGAAGGCCACAAATGTGAGTTATTACAATAATTCATAGCTTAGTTTTAAAATGCGTGTGACAAGTTTGTGTGAATTTCCCATTTCATTTGAATTTAGTAGATTAACACTAGTAGTAAATATAAATGATAGTTTTATATGAATCAAGAACAAGTTTGTGAAGAAAAGTTTGAAAATAACAGGAAGTTGAGCAGAGACTGATGACATCACACTAGAGGGATGAGGACATTTTACATTTTTTCACAATAAACATTTTAAGGACCCTATAAACAAAAATATAACAAAATGAGCGTGTTGTGTATTTTCATGTCTCAAGAAGTGAAAAGCTGTTACATTAGAGGTGTATAAGTACATTTGTTATTCAAAAAAATTGCAAAGCTGGGATTAACTTTGAAAACTATTTAGTGAAATCTTCAATATTATGATCTTAACATTTTGTTTTAGTGAAATGAGTAGTTCAACCTGTCATAGGCACTTTAAATAAGTTTATTAATTCATTAAAAACTGCTGAAAATAGAACCAAAGCAAAATTACTCTTTAGTCCGATTGGGGGGGGCCACAAACTTAAGTTCGCCTAGGGCCCCCAGAAGGCTAGCTCCGCCCCTGATGTAGAGGTATGACCAACAGCCACTGGTTTGAAATAGGAAGTCAAAATATAATTCTTTTCTGTTTGCTAATTTAACAGTTGTACTTTCTGCTTATGGGAACCTTCTTCACTTTAAGGTTGGGGAAACCAACTTTTTTAGTTGTAAATTAATAAATATTGTGTTTTCCACAAAAAAAAAAAAAAAAAAGGTAAATGCAGCACTTTGTGAAAAAAAATGAGACCTCTGAATTGAATAATAAAGAATTTTAGTGCTTAGCAGCTGAATGTTGTGCTCTGATTGGTTGAGCTTGGGAGGTCCTGTCCAGTTTCACTGTGTTGTTTGTAAAGAGATGTTTATTGACTGTAATTGCAACAAAAATGATTACATGACAATATTATCATGTGTCGAAGGATTTATGAGAGGAAGTTGTCAGATTTAAACCTAAATTGTGTTTGCAGTGTGAAAATCAGCTATCCCACCTTTAATAATAAAAATATATTGCATTTATATAAAACACCCAAAGACACATCATATTTTGCTTTATTCGTTCACTCCACACTTGACGGTTAGCTACAGCTGTAGCTAAAGCTGCCCTGGGGCAGACAGATGGAAGCAAGGCTGCTATTTTGCACCATCGGTCCCCTGACCACCAACAACCAATAACACTCACATCAGATCCAGACTAGGAAATCTGGTACTAGGCAGGGTACTAGTGAATCATAGCTTGGCAGAGGCAGTAGGTGGCACCAGCCTGACTAGGTTTGCCTGGTCCACAGATGGACTGCTGCTGACATCAGTGGTGTTTAGACCTGCTTTGCTGCTGATTGATTAAGGGATCAGATCTTACAATCCCACGCATGTATTTGCATCTGTACTTTTACAAATACCAGACTGATTGGCTACTTATGTATTTATGTAATTTGATTTTTATTTTAATTAAAGCTAAAGAGCATTTTGTGTTTGTTTAGCTTTTGATTTTGCCTTGATGGACACCTTCATTAAACGACAAGCAGGTTTCATTTAAATATAATTAAAATTAGCATAGTAATAATGCTACATACATTCCCAGGGTTTCTGTCGGGTCTTAAAAAAATCTTTAAAAGTCCTAAATAGAAAAGCTTGAATTTAAGGCCTTAAAAAGTCTTAAATTGACTGTTGAAGGTCTCACACATGTTTACACAGGTCTGAAGTTTGTTAATGAAGCAATTTCTCAGATTTCTTGATCAATTTCACACTTCTGCTTTGTCACCTCCAAAACAGTCAGTAAGTACCTCTGACTTGTCCTAAGTGACATGATCTTGAACTCCGATAATGCAATGTTACTAGAAAACTGCGTCTGGACTGTGACCCCATAGACTTTGACTGCATCTCAAATGGACTCGGCACACACCGGCCTCGCTGGCACTCACCCACAGCACGAGCTTGTCCTCTGCCTTCTCATCCGTCTCTTTAATGACATGTTTAGTCTCAGACAGCTGATTTAGCGCCGGGCTTGAGTTGTGGCCACTTGTCACGGCACATTTGCACAAATAACAACAGCGTCGGAGGAGTCGGTTGTGCGGATGGACGCGGTGCCAGCGCCGCTTTCATTTAGCCATCCACCATTTGACTTGACAGATAATGAGGTGAAACGCTCCGTGAGTTTTTAACCTTGGTTCGTCGTGGGAGAGAATAAATGGACTTTGCTTGACGAGCGATCACGTCCAGTGTGGATGTTGACTTTGGGAAAACAATGTGTGTGTCAGAATACATTCTTCTTATATCAGGTTGTCTTAAACGCAGTTGGAGCTCAAGCCGAGTCGGTCAAGACCTGCATTTCAATACATAGGTCTGACTACGTTATATTCCAACCAGATCTCACTGAAATGCATATACATACAAACTTAACCCTTGAACACTTTCGCTATAAAAAGTGACACCATCACTTTTGCCGGGTAATTTTCACCCGTTATAATTTACCCCCAAAAAAAGTAGGCTACTTGTCATAAAAAAATAAATCAAAATATGACAACACTTTTTATTAGAGGGGTTTTCTTTAATTTTCAACTGTGTGGAACAAAATGGAAAATAAAAATATAGGAAGATCCTACAAACATGCTCGAAAATTACTGAACATTTTGGATTTTGAGAACAAAAACTTCCTAAAAAAAAAAAAAAAACTTGGTCTTTGGTCGACTCATTCCTGAGACATGTGAGACTTCCCTCAGACTCCTGACCACGCAAACAGCTAGAGAAAGGAGAGAGGAGCAAAAACTTGGTATTTTTTCAGTGTAAAAATTACCACTTGATTAAAATATTGTTTTCACCATATGAATTCACTTTGAAATCACCACTTTGTGATATATATTCATAATTCATATAAATAGCTAACTACATAATGTAACTTTTGGCAAAAAGAAAAAAAAAAAGTAAACGTACATTACCCTCTATCACTATTGCCGGGTGAAAATCACCCGAAAGCAAACCTGTGTTACTCATGAGCTGAGATGTCAGAGACACTAATCCTGTGACAGAATGAAGCTGGAGTTGACCAGAGACAGTAAATATGGTGAAAATATGAGCCTGAATGTTGTGACCCTTGACATGTGGCAGGATCACTTGATTTAAACACTAACACTATCGCCAGGTGAAATCCACCCAAAACGTACATGACCCTCTTTCACTATCGTCGGGTGAAAATCACCCGAAAACAAGTCTGTAGGAAAAAGTGGGCTTTGGGGAAGGGAAACACCCACACCTTCATAGAAGTCAACAACACTGGTGAAGCTGCCCAGGGACTCATGACACTCAGAAAAATGCAACATATTGAAAATCATGTAAATACATTTGCTCGGGTGAAATTCACCCGGCGATAGTGCTCTAGGGTTAAATGCATATTGTACCAAGAAGGCTGCTGTGAGCCACTTCTGCATTCTTTGCTGGGTGATAACAGAAGTGGGATTTTTTTATTTTATTTTATTTTTTTTCCGAGAGGGCCATATTCAAGTACAGATTTGTGGCAATGGGCCGGACCACAATTATTGATATTGGTATAAAAATGTATCATTGTTCCTTACATTTATTTTTTTCCCCTTTATTTATTGTACACCAAGTGAAATACTATATAAAACATTACATTTTACATTTGCAAACAATTAGTAGACAAAACAAAACCAAAAAAACAAGCAAACAAATAAGGAACTGGGAAGGGAGAGGGAAACCTGTCTTGAACATGTGAATAATAATATATAGTAATGGTTTGTGATAATGTCAGGTGTGTCTCAATGGTGGATTACTTGCTAACATACATTTGTTGACATCACCACTACTCATTTCAATTGAAAGCTAAGGCATTTTCTCAAGCTTGATTAGTTGAATTTTGGTCCAATGACCAAAGTAGTATTTGTTTTTTGTATTGAAGGTGCCAAAAGTTTCCATGAAATTTCAAAGTGTCCGTCTGTGCATTAAAAGAAGCAAGGTTTCTGATGGACAGTTGCCAGGAGGATGTGTCCTTCGAGCACCAGGCCAAACAACACTTTTTTTTTTTTAATAGAATACAAGATATGTATCTATTATTTTGTCAATTTATTTTAAAAACACAAGTACAAACACATGTGTTATAGCCAAGTCAATTAAATAAAAAAATCATGCAATGCAAAAAAAATGTACTTGGATTTTAATGTTTATTTTTTTGTGATGGACCCAGATTCATTTACATTTTGTAAATTTGATTCAAATATCTTGAGAATGTCTTGAAACAAGTGAAATATACTACCAGATAATAGCAATTTTATTTTAATCTGGCTAAAAGTAGTAAAATTAAGATGAATATTTGGAGATCTTTAACTGAGGCTACGACGTTTCGCAGTGTAATGAGTAAAACATGCTGGGGGCCTGATTAAAACAGGTTGAGGGCCGCCCCCATCTGGCCCACAGGCCGCAATTTTTCCCAGGCCTGCACTAGGTGATAGCATTCTTCTGAGCTAGTTTGAAGCTGAAAAAAGCAAGTTCGGGTCAAGGCCTGGACCAGTTCGGGTCAAGACACAGAGCCTTGAATGATCCAGTTTTGTAGAACCGGCCTTGCTAAACACTAAATCCAGTTTAAACATACAACTGAAGTCACATGCATTTGTAGCTTTTTTTTTTTCAATGTTGTGCTAAGTTGTGCGGTCCAGTTGTCAAGAGCGATAAGCAGAGTCCGTGCTGGATTTGTCTGATTTGAGTGCTGCTGTCACATTTAAAGGCGAGGATTTTCTTGGAAGTCGACTTGATATAAATAACGCAACATTTGGAAATGTCATGACTCCCCTTGGGAATGTTAACATTTGACCGTTTTTGGCTCTTGTGAAGAGTTCTAGCAAAGGCAAAGTGCATTTCCAAATTGTGATCAGCGTATTTAAAGTATACTTTATTTCTTTTTGTTTTTTTCAAAGGTAAAAGAGGTAGCAGAGTGATTGGAGCGCTGGCTTTCAAATTAGGATTAACATGTCACATTTCTTTTGGAGTTTGCGTGTTCTCTTTGTGTTACTGTGGTTTCAGGATATCCCAACCTTCATCCCACCACCAAAAAAATGCATCTTTATGAGGCATTTTTCCAAATCTGAACCTTTTGCATCCCATAGCAATACCCATAGCAATACATAGAAAACATGCATGAGTCAATCCAAATACAACTGTGAACTAATGATGAGAGAACACTACTTTAACTAACCTGGCCCGCCAGTTTATCTCACGATATTTGTGAATTCACAAACTCAAGATAAATCTTCTGGCCTTTCAGCCGCCCGATTGGTTTTGGAAGTTCAAACCAGTTTTGGGCAACTCATGCTGTATCACATTGCAGCAGGGCAGGCTAAGACGACTGTTAGCCCCAAGTCTGGTTGAAGCTAAACAAATATGGCTGCTCTCGTGGATGTTCGTGTTTCTGCCGCTTTTGATGCGGTTTTAGCAGAAATACGGAGTAATTTCTTTTTGAAAGAAGAGCAGTGTGACTGACACTTGTTCTGTCCCATGTGGACATTGGATACAGTTGTTGCTGTGATTGGCAAAGCACAAATAAAGTCGGCCCCACACCTAATCAGCTCGACGTATTTCACTAAACATCCCATCTTTTCTCAAACACTTTCACTCAAGTTCCAGATGGAGACTGTGGAAGAACTCAAATCGGAGTTCAACACAGATCCGACTGGTGTGAGCCAGGTTATGCTTTAACATGGTAAAACTCAGAAAAAGTAACATTTACACAATAGGTCCCCTTAACATAAGAAAGGCTACTTTAGTTGAGAATTTTAAATGTCTTTTGAAAACACAGTTTTGCATTAATTTTTAACTCATGATGAGCTGTTTTTTTTTCTTCATTTTATGTCTATGGTTTTCCTTTTGTACTTTTGCTACATATTTTAAATGTATTTTGTAATTTATTATTTCTTTGTCTATCCTTTTTTTATCTAACTACATAATCTGTCCTGTTTTATCTTGTAGCATTACATGGCAGTTTTCTAAATGTGCTTTATAAATAAACTACCTGCTGGTCTCTGTTGAGTTAAATATAACAGTATTCATGTTGGAGTAACTAACATTTTTAGTGATAACTTAGTAACCTTTGTCTGAACTAATAAAGATTTTTAGATCTAATCAGAAGCCCAGTGCTGCACTCTGATTGCTGAGCTTGGGTGGTCCTCTCCAGTTTCGCTTTGCCTTTTGTCAGAAGTCTTTTTTTAAGCCATAATTGCAACCAAAAATGAATAAATATTTATGTTAACCATGTTTTGAAAGATTTATGAGGGGGAGTTGTCAGATTTACAAGCTAAATTGTGTTTGCAGTGTGAAAATCTGCCACTTTATCTTTAAAATCATATTATGGAACATTCCAGTCAAAACAATAAGATATTCTTTGTTTTCTTCCAGCCCAGATCCAGTATGAGCCGCCGCTGCCCAGCCCGAGAGCCTTCCTGACCCAGCACATGCCAGTGGGTCACATGATCAAGTTCATCATCACCTACCAGAGGGTGAGTATAGCACCGCATGCTAACAGGCTAATGCTGTCTTTCTGCTGCTTGAACATGCTAGGTAGTGATGAGTGAAAACTGTCTTTGTGGTGCCACTTTACAATAACTGCATCATTAAACAGTAACAACAAATAAAATGTTTGTGATAATCATCTACAACACAATAAATATGAGTGCCTATTCATCTTATTTTGCCCTGTCCATTTTTATTGGAAATGCCAGTTAGCCGGTTATTTATCAAATCATACGTTTGAAGATTCCATAACAGACCTGTCAGTCGCTGAGTTTATTTTAGCTGTCAGTATATCTACTTTGAGATCGTCCCACTAAACAGACCAGCTAACACATTACCTACCTTTATAACGCTCTTTTCCTTTTTGCTGCCTCTACAAAAGACGCCTTTTTTTTTTTTTTTTTAAAGGATTGCTTTAGGACTAGCCCAAAATCCTTCGTCTGATGTTCAACGCATTATTTGTATAGCACAATTCATACACAAAGCAATTCAAACTGCTTTACAGGGCAGGAAAAAATGCGTCAAAATTGCAAAACAAAACAAAACAACATTATTCAAAAACTTAAATAATCAGCATAAAATGTACTTTAAAAGAAGTAAAGAAATAAAGATTGCACACCAAACATTTCAGTCCTCTGCTCAGATAAAAAGAATTGTTTTGAGCCTAAATTTAAACGCTGTCATAGTGGAGGCCTGTCTTACATCTTCTGGAAGACTGTTCCAGATCTTAGCTGCTTAAAACTGAAACACTGATTCCCCATGTTTAGTCCTGACTCTGGTCCATGTTTAGTCCTCACTCTGGTCCGTGTTTAGCCCTGACTCTGGTCCATGTTTAGTCCTGACTCTGGTCCATGTTTAGTCCTGACTCTGGTCCATGTTTAGTCCTGACTCTGGTCCAAGTTTAGTCCTGACTCTGGTCCGTGTTTAGTCCTGACTCTGGTCCATGTTTAGTCCTGACTCTGGTCCGTGTTTAGCCCTGACTCTGGTCCGTGTTTAGTCCTTACTCTGGTCCATGTTTAGTCCTAACTCTGGTCCATGTTTAGTCCTGACTCTGGTCCATGTTTAGTCCTGACTCTGGTCCGCGTTTAGTCCTGACTCTGGTCCACGTTTAGTCCTGACTCTGGTCCATGTTTAGTCCTGACTCTGGTCCACGTTTAGTCCTGACTCTGGTCCATGTTTAGTCCTAACTCTGGTCCATGTTTAGTCCTGACTCTGGTCCATGTTTAGTCCTGACTCTGGTCCACGTTTAGTCCTGACTCTGGTCCATGTTTAGTCCTGACTCTGGTACACGTTTAGTCCTGACTCTGGTCCATGTTTAGCCCTGACTCTGGTCCACGTTTAGTCCTGACTCTGGTCCACGTTTAGTCCTGACTCTGGTCCGTGTTTAGTCCTGACTCTGGTCCGTGTTTAATCCTGACTCTGGTCCATGTTTAGTCCTGACTCTGGTCCATGTTTAGTCCTGACTCTGGTCCATGTTTAGTCCTTACTCTGGTCCATGTTTAGCCCTGACTCTGGGCACCAGCAGGAGGCCGGTCCCTGAGGTTCTCAGAGTCCGAGATGGTTCATGAGGCACTAGCATGTCAGAGATGTACTTTGGTGCTAGTCCATGGAGAGACTTAAACACAAGCAGAGCTGTTTTAAAGTCTATTCTCTGAGCCACTGAAGCCAGTGCAAAGACCTAAACACGGGACCAATGTGATGGTACTTCCTGGTTCTGGTCAGGACTAATGTGATGGTACTTCCTGGCTCTGGTCAGGACTAATGTGATGGTATTTCCTGGTTCTGGTCAGGACTAATGTGATGGTACTTCCTGGTTCTGGTCAGGACTAATGTGATGGTACTTCCTGGCTCTGGTCAGGACTAATGTGATGGTACTTCCTGGCTCTGGTCAGGACTAATGTGATGGTACTTCCTGGCTCTGGTCAGGACTAAATGATGGTATTTCCTGGTTCTGGTCGGGGCTAATGTGATGGTACTTCCTGGTTCTAGTCAGGACTGGAGCAGCAGCGTTCTGGATGTACTGCAGCTGTTTTACAGCTCGTTTGGATAGGCCGGTGAGCAGGCCGTTACAATAGTCTAACCTACAGGAGACAAATGCATGGATAAGTCTCTCCAAGTCAGGCAATACTTTTAATTTTAGCAATGTTTTTAGATGGTAAAAAGGTGCTGGAGTAAACATCTATGTCACTATGGCAACTACACCATCGGATGTAGCGACCAATGTCAATTTGAGACCAGAAGACGTTAGTGCTTCCCCACACAATATTGTAACATGACACATAAGCGTAAATTAAACTGTAATATAGTACATACGTATAGTAAGTATGTATAGCTTTTGAATTCAACAAAAAGGCTGACTTTTTTTTTATAATACCAAGAGATTTATTAATTGAATTCATACAAAGAAATTTTAAATACCTCAATGGCAGTAACTGGAACAGAATACAAGGACTCATAAATAGTATTAGACTATTAGACTGATTCTTGACAGCTCTGGATTTTTTGGGAGATTTTTTTTTTCCAAGTATTGATTTTTTCAAATGAGTATTGATGAAGTTTTGGATACCGCTGACAGCCTCCACACTTGGCTTGAGTCTGCTCATCACTGATGCAGGGCGATTGGCAGACTGGTTGTGTCTGGCTGTGTGATCACCACCTCCTCCTCTGAGCCCAACACCAAACTCACTTATAAAAGAAGAGCGTGACAATAACCATCTGTCTGTTTGCTAAATAAAAGCAGGAGCACGTTCAGCAGGTTGGGCTCTTATTTAAAAAGCTTTGCGTGGAATTCTTAATGAAGGGACGCACACGGACCAAACACAAACTTCTATTAAGTTGATCATTTCTCATCTGTTTCAGCAGAGATCTCTTTCTGCTTCATCTCTTTTTTCTGCAACTGGAACCATCACGTGTTGTACATCTAAAAACACCTACAAGTGTTTGCTTTCATGGATTTGTTATTCTACATTAATCCTTTCATTTTTTTCTACCACTTAATGTCGTTAGGGGTCGCGGGTGACTGGAGCCTACCCCAGTAACTTTGGGCCTTAGGCGGGGAAACACCCTGGACTGTGGCGAATTCGTCGCAGGGTTAGACAGACAACCATTCACTCTCTCATTCACTCTCTCATTCACTCACATCTCACTTTTTCCATCTTAGAAAAATCTCAAAAGTGAAGAAAATGTTGTCAAAGCCTGATCTGGAGATGATTACCCATGCTTTTATCTCATCACGTTTAGACTATTGCAACTCAGTTTTTACTTGTCTAAATAAGTCGGCTCTTCAAAGACTTCAACTTGTGCAAAACTCTGCCGCAAGGATTTTAACAGGAACTCCCAGAACAGCCCATATCTTGCCTGTTTTAACTTCTCTGCACTGGCTGCCTGTAAAATATAGAATTGATTTTAAGATCTGTATTTTGACTTATCGAGCGTTGCATGGTCAGTCTCCGGAATATGTCAGTGACATGCTGTGTCCTTACACCTCCAGCCACACACTCCGGTCCTCTGACCAAAACCTTCTCATGATCCCAAAGACTCGTTTTAAAACTCGCGGCGATCTGTCCTTTCAGGCTGTGGCCCCCAGGCTGTGGAATGCCCTGCCTCCTGCCCTTCGCCAGGCAGAATCAGTGGACTCTTAAAAAGCAGCTAAAGACTCTTTTATTTCCAAAAGCTTTTAGTTGACTGGGTTGTTGCATTATTTTAATTTCTTCATTTTATACTGTTTCTAAATTGTCTATGTGAAACACTTTGTGATTTTTATCTGTGAAAAGCGCTGTATATATAAAGTTTACTTACTTACTTACTACACGGGAAATTTTCAGGGATGCAAAATTTTCCTAAGCACGCATGTTTTCGGAGGTGAGAAGAAACCGGAGAAAACCCACAGTGACACAGGGAGAACATGCAAACTCCACGAGCCCGATCTCACAAGAAAGCGTACATTTACCACGACATTACACAACATGCAAATTCCGTATGATTAGCACGAGTTCACAGCTGTTTTGCGTAATTATAGTACGCATCACTGTTAGGGTGACCACGTGTTCCGCTTTTGGTTGTACCGTCCCGCTTTTTAGGCTCGTGTCCCGCGCCCCGCATATCACGGCCGTGTCCCGCTTTTTCATTGGTGATCAAACACAGCGAATATAACACTTACATGCGTTGTGTTTAAACGAGAATTCGAGCATCTGTCTGATCTCTGTTTGTGCGCGTTCGTGTGATAAGGGAGAGTTTACAGCAGGTACAATCACTGAAGGAGATGCTGAAAGAGCACAGTGCTGTGCAGTTTGTGTAAAATCAGCTTCTCCATCAACCACAGAGGGAAATCTGACTAAAACAACAGGCCACACACGAAGCTCATCAAAAATAGGCTCAACGGCAAGAAACTTCTTAATCAATGCAAACAATTAGGCCTATCTTAGACCAAAAAAAACACTTGTTCTAAATAGCCTAATATTTCAACAAATAAGACTGTTATCTATGTAGGCTATTAATAATTTATAATATTCACACTGCAAAAAAGGAAAATCTAACTTAGATAAAATGACTTAAATTAAGCATATTTATTAAAGACCAAATTTAAGCTGTTTTCACTTAACAAGACCAAGTCTGACTCAGATTATTTGACTTGTTTTAAATATTCTCTCCTGATTTACCTTATCTAGATATAAAAACTTTTTGTATCTGTTTTAAGCCATAATTGCATGAATCAAGAAAAGAATTGCTTAAAATTTCTGTCAAGAGAACTTAGTCAAGTTTTCTTACTTCACTGGCAGATTATTTAACTTGAAATAAGATATTTTACCTCAAAATAAGAAAACATTTCTTATTTTCTGAATAGCCTTTTTTGCAGTGCAGAAAACATTTTATACATTTCAAAATATCCTATATGCATCTGTATTTATCTGTTTAGTTCAAAACAAGCTTAGTATAAACAATTATATCATTTGTCAAGTCCGTCCCACCAAATCCCCGAACCTGTCCCACTTTTTGGAGTTTTTGAGGTGGTCACCCTAATCACAGTCCCCATTCATTTCAATGGTGGTTGTTAAGACGTGTTCTTATTTATGAATATTAATGAAATCCTGATTCTAATCTTAACCTGCCCCAAGCCCCAGACCTAATCTTACCCATTTTAGTAACTTTATGCCTAAACTTACCTGTTTCACCTGAAGAAAACGTCCCCATGTAATAAAAAAAATTAAAAAGTGACTATAAACCGGAAGTTGTTTCTAGTTTACACCAGCCTGACCCTCGTGTTGCAGCACCACAGGCTTAGTTTAGTTTATTTAGTTTATTTGACAGGGACCATGTACAGGAGCATTAATCAAAAATATTGAAGAGATGCTTTGTACCAGACTATAGCTCTAAGAGTTCCATCTGCAGTCCCTGAGACAAACAAGAATACAGAGCACATACAGCATAAAACAAAGCATTTACAAAATTTTCAATATTAAACTTTTTGTAGTCTTTACATAGCTTTAATTGTATTGGTAATTTATTTCATTCTGCTATTTCTTTGAATGAAAAAGCTGATTGGCCAAGTGCAGTTTTTCTTCAAATTATTACGATTACAACAAACACCCTGGTTCCTCAAGACTGCATTCAATCGGACTGTTGCGTAAAGACACGACAATGAGCACAGTGAGACTAAAACATGGCTTATATTTACATCTATATACATAGATACTGTCTGTGTGTAGGTATCATTTTGTTGAGTCTTTCATATGTTGGCAATGTTAATCAAGTGTCATTAACCTTTACCATTTTGTTCTTTTGAAGTGCACACTGGAGTACACAATAGAACAAACTGACTTCAACAAATAATTCAGACTAAAATGTGTTGCCTTTGCTTTAAGTCGGACTGCTAAATAACCAGAGATTTGAGAGCTGGCTAGCCTTGATCTGAACCCACAATCCTCTTGGCGGAGATCAGAGCTGGTAACCACTGCGCTCCTACAGTTGGATGTGTGTCTCTTCTCTCTCAGCGGTCCGTCTCAGCTCTTCTCTGGCTGTGCAGGTGTTGCAGAGCAGATGGAGCCTGCAGCCTGTGAGGCCAGAGCTGGGTGCAGGCAGAGTTTAGTGGACCAGCGCCTCCTCAGCTCCAGCCTGAGAGTGTGCAGCAGAACACGGTAAGGGGACAGCAGGCCTGAGGGGGATCCATCTGCCGCTCCGTTTACCTGCAACTGAGACGCACTTTCAGCAGACACAACTATCATGTCAGATTAGGTGGGCAGAAATGAAGATCTATTTTTAACTTTTTGTTGAATAATTACATTTTTAGGCGTTCTACAAGTTAATCAATCAATCGTAACCCACACATGACTTTTTTTTTTTTTTTACACATGACTTTGTTAGCAGTAGGGCTTCAGCTGCTCAGATGTCTCCAAAAGTGAAGCTAAAAGGCAAATGTCTTTACTTTTCTCCTCTTGCTCATGCTTGTTTTTCCAAAAGTGAAATGAAACTGATCCAGATTAACATCCAACTGGATCAACAACTCCACACGTTTAGACAAAACAAATACAGTAATATGCCAATGTTGTGCTCTTCTGGTGCTCCGTTGCACTAGCATTAGAGAGCATGCCGGTCATGCAGAATCTTGGTCAGTCACAAAATTTGTGAAAAAGTGTTTTTGTTTTTTTTTAAGACTTACAACAGCAATGATAAGACATTCTTTATTCTCACTGTAACCCTCTTGTTTTTACTGCGCATTAAGAAGTATAGAATAACAACAAATATCTCATTTAGAATCCCTATTGCGCATAAAAGTTTATACGCTCTCTAGAGGTGGATTTTGTTTTATGCACATAATGTCTAAAGCGAATTTTGAAAGCTGGAAACGCAGTTATTCGCATTAACTCATGAAGCGAATTAAAACCTACGGGGCCCCCGGGTTACATACCTGCTGCAGCAGCTCTGGAGGAGAGATTTAGGTGATGAACAAAGCCAAAATAATCCACACAGACTGAGTTGTTTTGTCCAAAATACTCCAGACACGCAGCAACGTTACACCACAAAAACAAAACATGTTTGCTGAGGTCCGCTGATCAAAACTAACCCGGAGAAACACAGCGCTGTTTGATCCAAAAACTCAGTGAAACTTTTTGGTTGTCCAACACTGCGGTGATTCAGAGCTCGTTCCTTCCACGGCGGAGGATTTGTGTTAAAAATAAAGACAGCAGCCTTTTATTTTTGCTGTTAAACAGATCCATCGCATTAAGAAAGTGATAACCGGATAAAGTTTGCAGAGGACGGAGCAGTCTGCCGCTAACAACTTAGTATTAAAGAATCTGCGGCAGTGAGAAAAAGTGAAAACAAACAGATTGTGCACGTAGCGCCCTCTACAGGATCAGCGGTGTTATGACAGCTCCTGTTGCCATAACAACACCCAGTAATGCGCTTTGATGGAAACGGAGATTAATTTGCCTTTTTTATTCGCTTTACTTATGCGAATTTCGACATTATGTGCATTTTATAAGGGTGGAAACATATCAGTGAGACACATCAGATCACTGTTAAACTCTGACAGAGGTGTCTGTGGCAGAAATGGACTTCCTCAAGGACACTTACACCACAGAGAGGTACATGACAGATCAGGAACGTCATTATAGCTTGAGTGTAAACGAATGGGGAGTGGCATGAGAATTTAATTTTTCTCGCGATAACACTGCCCTCGCCTCCTCATCAAAACATACAGTATATGTTTGTGGAGGTGGGAAAAGACTGGAGTACCCTGAGAAAACCCACAGGCAGAACGTGCAAACCCCACCCAGAGCGATTGTGAGATGCTGCAGAGAAAGTCTCTTCCTGCTGTCCCAGAGCACGAGAAACAGAAACACCTTGTTTTTAATGCCACCCTTCCTTTTTATTTTTATTTTTTTTATTGCAATTCAGGCTGTTAGCAGTCCACCAAAAATCTGCCAAAATGTATCTCTTCTTATGTTTTTCTTTATTTACAGGCAATGTCACACATGGCAAATTTATTTGTAATGATACTTCAGTAAAATAAAATTATCTAGACATGTAAGTAACCATACATACAAAGATGTATTTTTAAATACTTTTCAGAATTATTTATTTTCTTGAATTATTAGGCAAATGGTTAAATGAATCATTAGTTTAATGAATGGATGGGGTGCACGGCAGTCAAGTGGTTAGAGCTCTGGCTTCCAAGGAGGTTGTGGGTTCAACTCCCGGGTCGGACCATATCAACATCTCACAATCTCTCTGGATGGAGTTTGCAGGTCCCCCCCGTGTCACCGTGGGTTTTCTCTGGCTACTCCGGTCTCCTCCCACCTCCAAAAACATGCATGCAATTTTTACTAGCCTACCTAAGTTTTGCACTTGACCTAAAGCTAACATCTTAGATCCTAACAATATAGTTCTCATTTTCCCAAGAATAAAACAGCACACACAAAACACTCGGCTGTCTCATCTTGACCCTACGAGCTGCATTTACAACATTTACATTGCTCACCACATGCTAAACCCTCATGTGCCTCTCACTTACCCTCCAGCGTGCTCAGCAGAACGGATGCCTTGTGCTCTCGTGTTGGCCTGTTTCGTTTGCGGAGGGACAGCAGCTTGTTTCGGCGCAGCCCAGAGGGAGGCCCCGGGCAGTCGTCCTCCACATCTGCTGCTCCACTCACCTGTGACTTGCACCGCTGCACTTCTCATCCCGGGTTTACAAGCCGACCCGGACACAGCGTAATGGAGGAAACCGGTTTGGGATGAGCGCCAGTGGTTGTTTGGAGAGGAGATCGGGACGGAGCGCAGGTGTCGGGCCCCCAGGTGGACACGGACTCCAAATTTAAGACTCAGCAAAGAGTATTTTAGTGCTGCACCGGAATGTGATTTGGTGTGAGTGAGCGTTGGGTTTTAAACGATTTATTGAACTGGAAGTGCATCCTTAAGACTTGTGGCTGTGACCAGGCCAAGATTGTAAACCAAACTGGAAACCGGATAAACATCGGATACTTAATGTTGTATTGCAGGGTTTCAATCAATCAATCAATCAATCAAACTTTATTTATATAGCACTTTAAAAACAACAGAGTCGACCAAAGTGCTTCACACACAGATGATCACTAGTAAAAACAAGGTAACACTTTAAAGTACCGCCCGCTAGTTAATAGGTAACTACGGGGGTACTTACTGGTACTTACTGGTACTTCTGGTGTTAGTACCAGTGGTAGTTACTGGTAACTACAGTGGTACTTGTAGTGGTACTTAGAGTCACAAGTACTGGTAACTAAAGTGGCAGTTACCAGTATATTTAGTATTAACTACAGTGGTAGTTACTAGTACTTAATTGACAGTTACTAAAATAGCGCCCACAAGTTAATAGGTAATTACGGGGGTACTTACTGGTACTTCTGGTGTTAGTATCAGTGGTACTTACTAGTAACTACAGTGGTACTTGTAGTGGTACTTACAGTCACAAGTACTGGTCACTAAAGTGACAGTTACCGGCTAGTTAAGTATTAATTATAGTGATAGTTACTGGTACTTTTGTGGAATGATAATTAGGGATTATGGTGGCATCATTTGTACTAATTAGTGGTACTTATACGGGTACCTCTAGTGATACTTAATTGTGTACTTGGTGGTTCTATTTGTGATGCTACACAAACAAGGTAAAGACTGTTATGAAACAAGTTTATTACTGCAAATATTGTGTATAATACAGATTATGATAAAAATCAAACACTGGGCAATCTAATACAAAGAGACACCTCTTTATTATGCTCACAGCCACAATAGATATGAAACACATTAACAATTTACAAAATGTTTATCAATAAACCCCAAAAAATATTTGCATACTACAGCTGGTTGAGCTTTAAACAATAGTTACTAGTAAATAATGTATTGAGCACTAGCTAAATTACAGTAAAAGTTGGTAGTAGTTCCTAAAAAAACACTGACAGCTGGTCTTCTTGTACAGTTTAATACAGTGGTACTTCACTGGTAGTTACTGCATTAATTAACTGTTAATTAACACTGACAGCGGGTCGTATTTTAAAGTGGACAAGGTGGTATTTCACTGTCAGTTACTATAGTAATTGATAGCTAACTAACACTGACAGCGGGTCGTATTTTAAAGTGGACAAGGTGGTACTTCACTGTCAGTTACTACAGTAATTGATAGCTAACTACCACTGACAGCGGGTCATACTTTAAAGTGGACAAGGTGGTACTTCACTGTCAGTTACTACAGTAATTGATAGTGTATCGGGTATGGTCTTACACATGTCCTGATCGGGAGTCGAACCCGGGTCTCCCACGCGCCGGTCAACCTGACAAACGCATTGAGCTAAAGGGAACGCTCCCCTTGGCCCAGTTTGTTTGTGGGTTCCTATACCTGAGGGAGTGAGTTTACTATAGTAACTGACAGTGAAGTACCACCTTGTCCACTTTAAAATACGACCCGCTGTCATTGTTAGTGAGCTATCAATTACTATAGTAACTGACAGTGAACTACCACTGTAGTTAATACTAAATATACTGGTAACTGTCACTTTAGTTACCAGTACTTGTGACTCTAAGTACCACTACAAGTACCACTGTAGTTACCAGTAACTACCACTGGTACTAACACCAGAAGTACCAGTAAGTACCAGTAAGTACCCCCGTAGTTACCTATTAACTAGCGGGCGGTACTTTAAAGTGTTACCAAAAACAATCGCATAGATAAACAAACAATTAAATAATAAATCAAGAACAACGATAAAAAACAACCAAAGTCAACATTTCAAACTGTGTTAAAAGCCAAAGTAAAAAGATGCGTTTTTAAAGAAGACTTATTAAAGTCAGATAGTGACTCTGTTTGTTTGAGACTCTAAGGAAGCTCATTCCAGAGCTTTGGACCCACTACATTGAAAGATCGGTCACCCCTGTTTTTTCTTTTAGTTTTGGGAACAACAAGTAAAAACTGATCTGCTGATCTGAGGGAACGAGTAGGAACATAAGGCTGCAGCAGGTCAGACAGATACTGAGGGGCAAGACCATGAAGACATTTAAAAACAAATAAAAGTATTTTAAAATCGATGCGTGAAGAGACTGGCAACCAGTGCAACGATTTTAAAATTGGAGTGATGTGTTCTTGTTTTTAAGTGCCAGTTAAAAGCCGAGCAGCAGCATTTTGAACAATTTGCAGTCGACCCAGTGATGTCTGACTGAGCCCCACATAAAGTGCATTGCAGTAATCTAAACGATTTGTGATAAAAGAATGAATTAAAATCTCAAATTGATGCCGAGGAACAAAAGGTTTGGCTTTAGACAGTTGTTTGAGCTGAAAGAAGCTGGACTTGACCACAGCACTGATTTGACTGTCAAGCTTCAAAGCACTGACAAACTTTACTCCGAGACTTGTTGCCGTTTGTTTCACATATTGATTAAAAGAACCAAAATCAGCATTGACAGAAAAGGTGTCATTGGGGCCAAAAAGTAAAATTTCTGTCTTTTTGTCATTAAAATGAAGAAAATTAAATGACATCCAAGCCCTGATCTCATCAATGCACTTTAGTAGCTGCTCTGTACACTGATCATTTTTTAAAGGTAAATAGATTTGGCTGTCATCAGCATAAAAATGGAAACTCATGTGATGTTTTCTTAAAATTGACCCAAGTGGGAGGAGATAAAGTGTAAAGAGGAGGGGACCGAGAATGGACCCCTGGGGCACTCCACACTTAAAAGGCACACTGGAACATTCTGCATCCCCGATTTTCACACAGAAACTCCTGTTTGTTAAGTAAGATTTGAACCAGTTTAGAGTGCAACCCTGTATTCCAACCCAGCTCTCTAAACGTGCTAGCAGGATCTCATGGTCCACTGTATCAAAAGCTGCTGTTAAGTCTAAAAGGACTAATGCAACACAGTGACCAGCATCTGCGGCTAAAAGCACATCATTAAAAACTCTGAGCAGTGCAGTCGCAGTTCTGTGACGAGCTTTAAATCCTGACTGAAACATCTCCAGAATGTTGGACCCATCCAAAAACATTTTTATCTGGCCATAAACAACTTTTTCCAAGACGCTGGCAAGAAAAGGGAGCTTTGAAATTGGCCTAAAATTTGCTAAAACTGAAGAGTCTAAACCAGGCTTCTTAATAAGAGGACAGACTTTAGCGTGTTTGTGACCCTCAGGCACAACTCCAGAAAGTAAGCTACTGTTGATGATCTCTAAAACATAAGGTGCAAGAACTGGTAGAACTTCTTTAAAAAGTTTTGGTGGGACAACATCAGATGGGGAGCCAGATGGCCTCATGCTGCCAATCAATTCAATCAAAGTGAGCAAAGTTACAGGTTCAAAATGGTCAAAAATAGCACTACACGAACATGACATAGACAGGTCATAAGTAGGAGGTGTAATGGAGGCCCCTTTGTCTAAAAAGAACTGAGAGAACTTTTCACACATTTCAACTGATGCCTCTAAGGGTGATGTTCGAGAAGCATTTAACACAGAATCAATAGTTTTAAACAGAACACGAGGATTGTTACAGTTGGACACAATTATTTCAGAGAGATGTCTTGTGTGAGCATTTTTTTTACAGTTTTTTGATATGAGTGCCAACTCTCTCTCAACATCTCAGAAGAGACTTGTAGTTTATCCTTTTTCCATTTCCGCTCACATCTCCTGCAGTCGCGCCTAGCAGCGCGCGTCACCTCACTAAGCCAAGGCTCAGATTTAGCTTTTAGAGGTCTTAATTTTAGGGGAGCAACACAATCCATAGTTAAAACATGTAATGGTGGAGCGCTTCACTGGGTCAATCAAAAGTGCAAATTGTAAGATACTCAGGTGCTCATCGGAAAAATTTTTCAATAAAACAAAGACCCTTACTGAAAAATAGAGTGGGTAGATTCAACACCGAGGCACTGCATGAGTAAGATAAAAGTCCTTTAATTCAGAGGGACGCCAACGCGTTTCGACCTAAGGTAGGTCTTCGTCAGGGCATTTAAAAAAAAAAAAAAAAAAAAACCTGATGAAGACCTACCTTAGGTCGAAACGCGTTGGCGTCCCTCTGAATTAAAGGACTTTTATCTTACTCATGCAGTGCCTCGGTGTTGAATCTACCCACTCTATTTTTCAGTAAGGGTCTTTGTTTTACAATCCATAGTTACTTGGCAAACAGAATCAAACTGAGAGCATAGTGACTCAGTGTCTGGCACACAACACTGAGCTTCCACATCAGTCCAAAGTGAATTGTGACAAAATTTTGCTGAAAACTGAGCAGCAGTTTAAGGGTTAAGCATGCGACGCTGCTGCAGCTCAGGAACGCACTGCTTATTAACCATCTTACATGGAACAGGAATCTCAAAAACAACCGGCATATGGTCTGAGAAAATAGCGTCACAGACAGTGAGATTAAAGACATTAAAACCATGTGACAAAACCAAATCAAGTGTGTGCCCACGCTCGTGGGTCGGGACAGTTACAGACTGTGCAAAACTAAAAGAGTCAAAAAGGTTTACAAAGTCTTTAGCCATCGGCTTATCAAGGCAACAGACATGAATGTTAAAGTCCCCTACTATTAAAATCTGGTCATATTTGGGCGTTATATCCGACAGGAAATCCGCAAAGTGTTTGTTGTACTTCGGAGGTCGGTACACCACAGCGCACAACATGCGTGGAGACAAGCCCAGCTCAAATGCGTTTAGCTCAAAACTAGAGTAGGCTTGTTGCGAAAGTTGTTTGCAAACTAGTCTGTCTCTGTAGACTACAGCTACACCACCTCCTCTGCCAGTTGCCCTCGATGAGTTAAAACATTTGGGTGGTAAAAGTTCAGCAAAAGCAGCAGACTCATCGACAGCCGTCCACGTCTCCGTTACGCAGAGAAAATCCAGCTCCTGACACAGGAAGAAGTCTTTCAGAATAAACGTCTTATTAGCTAGCGATCTAGCATTTACCAAAGCCACCTTAGACTTGGCTGATCCCGTTGAAGTCGTCGAAGAAGCCCGACAGAGTGGGCGCAAATTGGAGGAATTTATGCCACGGCGGTGAAGAATCCGGGAGTGGCGAATGTTGTGCCGTGCCTGAATCTCTGCGTCAGAGGAGCCGACTACGGGGATCAAACAAGGACTGACAGGATCCAGAGAGCGCCACGGAATAAACCTGCGGCATTCCTGTCCAATATTTCCAAAAGGATAAGCAGAAGAAGCGATTTGAGCTCTGAGTTTGACCAGCTGCCCGCTTCGTTTCCCACGGCGACGTCTGCGTTCTCTCCGGGAAGGAAGATCCGGGACACGGCGCAGGTAAGCCGGGACGTCCGAGAGTAGATTGTGGCAAAAGGTTTTGTGTCCATTCTGACCAAATGTGATCAAAGTGTCATGCAATGGTCGCAAGTTTAAAAGCGTCTGGCGGTCGTACACAAGTAGAGAGTTGACTTTAGAAGTGATGATCGATATAAACAATATAAAAACAAATAAAACTCTCAGAGACGGAGAGCGGACCACAAACACTGGCGCCATCATCGTCTCGCGAGATCAGGGTAACTATGGCAACTTCAAGGCTGGTGCCTTCACAACATTCTACAGGTCAATGTTATTTTAATCAAGTGTTATTAATATGATAAACTGCCTCATGCACCCAACCTTCCTATACACAAATATGAAGCCTGTTTATGCATATATCTTGATTTAATTTGATTGCACGTTAATGCCACCTGGGGGGGTGACAATATAATATAATTGTGAGCATTGGGCTTTGATAACTGGCGATGCAAACAAATCCTCCAACACTCTGAGATCTTGTTTAAAAGTCCATTATTATCAATCATTATAACCATTAGTAGCACATTTACATAGACAGATGTCTTCCAAAGTGCTATACACATAACTTTCCCTCAGTCAGTGATAGCAAGCAGCCCTGGGGCAGCTCAGCACAAATAATTTGCTTAAACACCTGGCACCTCAACCTCCAACTACCACCAAGTGTTTCCTAACCTGCCCGGAGGAAACTACTCGCTATCTCGTGCGAGAGTGCTATCCGCTCTGCCAAATTATTATGTCTAGACTATAAATACTAGTGCTATCAAGCGATTAAAAATGGAAGAGATTAATTAATTATGATCTGTAATTAATTCATCTAATAATCAATTTTAATCTCCTAAAAATTGCTGAGAAAAACACTCAACTTAAGTGTTTTTGTTTTGTTTTTATCTAATTTAATTAATGACATTATTGTTGCAGATGGAAATATACTGAAGACTTTAGGAAGTGTTTTGTTGCTAAGTTGTCAAGTTGAACAACCCTTATGTCACTTTGTAACTCACATATGGAAACAATAAAGGTAAAGATTTCAAAATAGATTAATGCGATAAAAAAAATAAACTCAATTAATATGTCTGTAATTAATTAATCTCAATTAATGCACTAATTTGACACCTCTAATAAATACATAAAAAAAATAATTTTAAAATAATAGTAGAAGTCTTCAAAGTAGTCATCTGGACAGTGTTTCCGAAGATCAAGACATTTCGACTCTCATCCGAAGCCTGTTTATGCATATATCTTATGCATAACGTCATTGAAAATGACTTTCGGATGAGAGTCGAAACGTCTTGATCTTCGGAAACACTGTCCAGATGACTACTTTGAAGACTTCTACTATGGATCACTCCTGATGAATGAGGGACTACACCGTCTATTTTAAAATAATTTTAATCACTTTAAAAATTATACAATAAGACACTATAAGCCATGCAGAGCAAAAACTTAAAAAATGGTGGATGTGCAGTTATGCCATGACCCAGTTAGCATACTTTTCCCTAAGCCCTGAACTTAGGGTTAACGCTAACCCTAAATTATGTTAGCCTAAGCCAAAGCTCACCTAGACTTTAGAAAAAAAATAAATAAATAAAATAAAATACAAACGTTTGCTAGCATAGCCACCAATACAAACAAATGACATAACTTGGTTCAAGGCAGAATATCAGGCCACTGACAGCGTGTAGCGTGTAGCCCGTACATGTCCGGGTCGGGACACTTACAAAGTGCCTGTGCCACACAAATTCAGGTAGATTTCTGTGAGAACACTGGTATAGTGATCAGACCGCTGTGCTCTCCGGGAAAAACTTCATTTGGATTCTTTCCACAGACTCGCGGGGCTCTAACACTCACATCTGAACTCCTCGGAGGTCAGTGCACTCTGGCAGTCCAGCGTGACCCGCACCAAACTTTCACCTGGAGTACATGTTTCTTCATGGGAGCTTGGTGCAGGACAACAAAAAACATTCTTGCTTTAATTTGCCTGTTTCGATGCCTTTAAATATTAACTTCTTCTATGGCTTCATTGCATGTTGCAGTGTAGTTTGACACTGTTTTGTTAATTGTGTTTTCAATTGGGAGCCAAAATGGATTCTGGGGGATTTGATTAAAGAAACATTCTGGGGAAAACAAGTTTAGATTCCAGTCTGATGAAGGTTTTTGCTATTTTTCATCCAGTATTTTTTTTTTTTTTTTAACTAGAAGTGCTGGTGATGTTTTGGTGTGTGAGATTGTGGCGATAGGAGGAATTGTCTTGTCTGGAACAGTGATCAGAGTGTCCACTCCTTCAGCACGATGCCTCAATTTCCGCTGTCATAAAGTCTGCAGACAGTAGGACAGAAGAGCTTCGAAAAAAGAAAAAAAAAAACAAAAACTGAACAATATTGATCTTGTAAAGTAATTATTGCAGCATATAGTCATTTATTTTTTAGAGTATGCATCGCTTTGCCTGGAATGCTAATCAGTTTCTCATTAGCATTTCCTACTTAGCATTTAGTTCAGTTAACTAAAACAAATGCTTTAAAGGTGTATTGTGTAACTTTCTCCTTGTCTCCGTGGCGATGTATTGCTTATTTACTGTAGCATATTCTCTTAAACATGTATTCAGACTCATACATCTGAGTTTTATCTGGTGCCACATGCTTTTTTCCATGGAGATATCTAAATTTGAAGCCATAGAGAAGTGCTAAAGATCTCATACAAACTAATGACTTTTTCACTTCTACACTTTGATAATTGAACCTTTTCTTATTTGTACATTTATGTATGTGTATGTTCAAGCAAACTAATGTGAAAAAAATCTTGAAAATATGTTATTATTATAATGTTTTTTCTGGCAATGAATTACTGTTTTGGTGTAAATATCTCTTGTTCATGTGGATTCCTTGTAGTAGGTTTAAAAGTTATGGTTAACTAACATGATTTCCATGTTCATTAGATTAATTCATGGTGGAATTCATGAAAGTTCTTTATGAGTCATGGTGAACTAATGCATGAATACATGATTATCAATGAATTCATGTCCCCTTATTATAAAAACTTACCAAAATAATTAGTGATGGGAAGATTACCTGATTTGCACTGATCAGTGTGTTCCTCATGAATTGCGTAAAATAGCACGCCATGACAAATTGCGTGTCACGACAACGCCCTCTGCCTGTTTTGGCGTGCAATTACACACTCGTTTTTTCGAGCGTGGTCTGGACACTCCTAGTGGTTGACGACAAACACGAGGTTTTTCAAGGGATTAACGGCAAAATTTAAGCCTGAGGTTACAAAAATGGGTAAGTTTAGCTCTTTGGCTTGGAGTTGGTTAAGGTTAGGATTAGGATTGTGTTAGTTTTCATGAATAATAACACCTCTTAACTTTCACTATAGAGGGATTTTTTGTTTATCAACACGGGCGATGCGCGCGCACCCCGCCTGTAGAAAGAGCCTCCGCACATACACACAACAGTGGAAACAAGTCTAAAAAGCTCCGTTGTCAGCCAACGTCAAGAGTTTATCACTTTGCGAAAACAAAAGGCATGCTGCTAAGCTAACATTTATGGATGAACTTTGATCCTACGACCCTTAGAAGTTACTTTAAGGTAAGTGAGAAAAACGGCGAGAAAAACGCTGACTCAAGCTTTAGGGACAGACGTCTATCAGACCGGTTCATACCTGATGAAAGCAGCTAGCTGTCGTCCCGTTTCGTTGTTTAATTCGAACAAGTTTCCCAATGTAAACAAATGGGGAGGCGCGCTTTCTGCAGGACGCAAGCGTAGTAGGGCGGAGAGTGACGTCGACCCAAAATCCCTCTATTGAAATGAACTAGGACAGAAACGCGTCAAATACACACGCACAAAATAGAAGTTGCGTTCATATGACACGCTGTTTACAATAGCATGGTATTGACACGCTTATCCATGAGAACAGGCTGCACCGATACATCGATGTAAACATGCGCGATGTGAGTGCGTCGGTAGAAAGGAGCTACATCGATGCAGATTGTGTGACAAAAGCAGCCTGCATCGGATTATCGGACTATTGCCCCCGATGAATCTAGATTTTTCACGATTCACTGACAAAAGTGTTCTCCTACACGGACACGTATACACTCGCTCACAAGCTGACGCTGACACTGCTGCGAACGCTGTGTATTTCTGACATTCCTTATGTATGTTTGTGGTTTATTTTCATCTGAAGATGTGTCAACAACAAATAGCTCAATCTGTTCTGGCGTTTGTCTCTTTCAGTCAAAGCACGTTTCATTCTCACAAAGCCTGCGTAATAACAACAAAACAGTGTCCAGCGCCTTACCAATGTAAAGAAATAGACAGGCAAAGCAAATCTTCCAAAGCGCCTGACCCCGCCCCTTGCTCTGTGTTGAAGATTTGCTTAGTCCAATGAAATTTGTGTGTTCAGAAGAAAACACAGGACTGCTGTCCAAGCGTCTGCGCCCGGTAAAAGAGAGCTGTCCTTTCCGTATTTAAGTCCAAATCTAGGCGATCTGCGTCTTCCCAGCGCCCTGGTCCTCGGTCCTGCCCGCACTGGTTCTAGTCCTTGCTGTGTTTTCTGCCGTCCCTCTTCGCACTTCGTGCCTGGAAGCGGCACCTCTAACGCTGCACTCAGTCTGAGTTTGGGCCGTAGCCGCGTTTCAGTTCCACGTTCACTCTTCCAGCCGCACTGACAAACTACATCGGCTTTTTCATAAGCTGCAGTCGGCAGGTTATGATAGACTGAAAAAAATCACTCCAGAATGGACTTACTATTTAGCTTTCATCCACATATTTTTCAATTTCAATTTATTCTGATATAGCCCAGATTCACAACAACAGCCATCCCAGTGGACTTTCCAAGAAATATAAATCAATAACAGTTTTGAATTAAAACCAATTAAATACAAATGCAAAGATAACAATAGTTAAAATAATTAAAATGTCAATCCTCCCCACCCTTTCCACAATTAGCTAAAAATAGTAATAAATAAATAAATAATTACTGATTTAAATAATAGTGGCCTACCCAAAGGCAGCTGCAAAAAAAGTGTCTTGAGCCTAATCTTAAATGAAGAGACATTATTTATCATAACATGTTGGCCTCTGATTTGCCCCGCCTCCACAGCAAATCTGTCCAATGAGAGCGCTGGGTCTCACACACGTAGGCTACGTCTGATTATGCTTTTAAAGTCCGATTGCACACAGCACTGTGAAAAATATGATACACAGCGCGATCTTGCCCCATCAGCCTTCCTCAGTCTAAGCGGGCAGTCTTAGTTATTCCTCTGTTGGCCTCTAGTGCGCTCTCTCCTAGAGCTCCGTTGTGAGTGCAGCAGGTGTGGTGCTCGCCAGATGTGTGGGGTACAATTTCAATTAGTGAACCATTGGCCTATGTGACACGTCGGTGACACGTGAGCATTGCAATAAGATCACAGGCAAAAGTTAGGTAGCAGCAGCTTCAGTTTGGAAAAAAAAAAAACTCTATTAATAAAAATCTATTTGGTAAAAGTCCATTCAAATGACAGACTTTAACAACTTTGTCTAAAAATGTGTCTTTTCTTTTACATAAAGCCTGTTGACTTAATATAAAAAAGAATTAGATGCAGAGTGAACATGAGACTGTGTTGATGTGAAACTGTGAATGCAGCTCTGCCCACGACACAGATACATGAGCTAAAGCCAGGAGAGCGCGGTGCTGCGTGAAGCTCCGGTCCCTTTTGGGTCAGAGCGGGCCGCGGCACGTGCACCAGGCCGCTGGACGTTTCTGACCAGAGGCTGTCAATTTTACGGCGGTGACCACTATGAGTGAGCACAAGGAAGCTACACGGAACCGTTTGGCACAGTCTGGACCAGAGCCCCGCTTTACCTGGACCACCGCGCGCATCCAGACACCAGACGGATGGACACAACCCCACGCTCGTTTGTTCAGGGGCTGCAGACGCGGTCACGCACTAAGGACCCTCCGCGGGAATCACACCGGGACCGGAGCCTGGTTACCGGTAGTTGTCTCCTTCATAAAGATTATGACAAGGAAACGCAGCGGCTTTTTTTAATAAACTTTTCACGCACGGATCAAGATTCTCAGGTAAGTCTTCGCACAAGAATCACTGAATTATTATTGCCTAATTCAATAATAATTCTGTTACTGTGTTTGAAAAAGGCACGTTAAATGCCGTTATTGAATTAGGCCATATATTTGTAAGATAAAATGAATTCACTTTAGTCAGACTTGGCTTCAATAGGCTACGTTTATGTTTTTCCTTTAACAATATTCTGTTTTGTTGACCTAAAGTTATAATAAAATGATCTGATGCTCGTGATAAGACTTACCTGAGAATCTTGATCCGTGTGTGAAAAGTTTATTAAAAAAAGCAGCGGCGTGTCCTCGTTATAATCCTTTTGAATGAGACGATAACTGCCCATAACGAGGCTCCCGGTCCCGGTGTGATTCCCGCGGAGGGTCCTTAGTGCGTGACCGCGTCTGTGGCCCCTGTACAGACGAGCGCAGGGTTGTGTCCATCCGTCTGGTGTCTGGATGCGCGCGGTGGTCCAGGTAAAGCGGGGCTCTGGTCAAGACTGTGCCAAACGGTTCCGTGTAGCTTCCTCGTGCTCATTCCCAGTGGTCACTGCCGTAAAATCAACAGCCTCTGGTCAGAAACGTCCAGCGGCCTGGTGCGCGTGGCCGCGGCCCACTCTGACCCAAAAGGGACCGGAGCTCACGCAGCACCGCTCTCTCCAGACTTTATCTCATGTATCTGTGTCGTGGGGAGAGCTGCATTCACACTAACACTGAATGAATGAATTAATGAATTTATTTGAGCAGCATGCCATTATCAAAACAAAACAGTTTCAACAGTTTCAGTAATTTGATCAGTAGAAATTCTCAACCTGTACAAGATCAAACACTGTCTCATGTTCACTCTATAATCTAATTCTTTTTTATATTAAGTCAACAGGCTTATGTAAAAGAAAAGACACATTTTTAGACAAAGTTTTTAAAGTCTGTCATTTGAATAGACTTTTACCAAATAGATTTTTATTAATAGAGTTTTTTTTTTTCCAAACTGAAGCTGCTGCTACAGTAACTTTTGCCTATGATCTTATTGCAATGCTCACGTTTCACAGACGTGTCACATAGGCCAATGGTTCACTAATTGAAATTGTACCCCACACATCTGGCGAGCACCACACCTGCTGCACTCACAACGGAGCTCTAGGAGAGAGCGCACTAGAGGCCAACAGAGGAACAACTAAGACTGCCCGCTTAGACTGAGGAAGGCTGATGGGGCAAGATCGCGCTCACAATCCGAACCAAAAATAATAATATATTAGTATTTATAATTTTAGAAAGTTAGTAATTGAAGTGACTGAAAGACACTTTTACATGGCTTGAATTTATCTGGGGTATTAGAGGCCCATGAATGATTAAAGAGAGTAAATATTTCTAAGTATTTGATAAGAAAACAATGTTGAGTGAATCGAGATGCATCGTGATCAGGAGCATATCGAACTGAATCGTTTCGTTAGCTGTAACACATGTATCTTTAAAAAAACGTATCGCTGCAAGTGTATCGGGATGCACAACGTATCAGACAAAGATCTGTACCCACCCACCCTACAGCTGAGAGGGATCCAATTATATGAATAAATAAATATTCCGCTGTTTTAGTTCAAGTGCAACTGACTTCAGCCATTTAAGACAATCTCTGTTCTCATTTACACTCTATGCTATCCTTAATCAAAGCTTGATTCTGAAATATAGTCTATATACGGCCCTATAGGTTAAACGACCCCTTTGTGTGTTGACTTGATTTGATGGTCTGACAGATTACTATGTCTATCTTCAGTCCATCAGTGGTCTTGTAATTGCACAGTCCCGGACTAGACTAGTCTCCATTTTGGCGTGCGATAATTACATGCCATTCACTCACTATAACCTTCACAGTGGTACGGTTTAATTCTTGGTGATTACGCAACACTCCATTAACTTTTAATAGAGTTTCCGTAAAACCCCGGAGTGTTTTCAGACTGGGCTGAATGTTCGAATGTGCCTGCTCATTTTGTGGCGTATTAGCAGTGACTCTGATGGTGTGTGTGTGTGCAGGCTTTCTGGAAGGACAAAGGCTTCTCAGGAGAGATCGTGAGCGGGGCGTCCACGGGCTCTCCCTTCTGCGTCACCTTCGATGCCACCAGCTCCTCTGGGAACCCTGCTCTGGTGGGCTTCATCGCGGGACAGCAAGCCACGCACTGGACCAACAAAGAGGTACGAAGCGCCCTCTCTTCCACGGGACATTTCAGTTTCATCCAAAGATCTTCAGTATGTTTTATGTCAACATTTGTTACTAAGAAACAGAGGTGTGGCCAGTCATGACATGGACTTAAGTCAGACTTGAGTCACTATTTTGATGACTTGAGACTTGATTTGATAAAATGGACCTGTTGGACTTGAGGGTCAGTGACTCAGGACTTGACTGGAATTGTGTGACTTGAGATGACTTGATGCTTTTCTTAAAAAAAAAAAAAAAAAAAAAATGACAAGGACTTGTCTCTCTTTGACTTGGACTTGTTTCTCTTTGACCTGGAATTTGACTTGAACTTATCTCTTTTTGACTTGGGACTTGACTTGTCTCACTTTGACTTGGGACTTGACTCGGATTGACACTTGCCTCTCTTTGACTTGGACCTGTCTCTCTTTGACTCGGGACTTGACTTGGACTTGTCTCTCTTTGACTCGGGACTTGATTGGGACTTGTCTCGCTTTGACTTATTTCTCTTTGATTTGGAACTTGATTTAAACTTGTCTTTTTGAGGACTTGACTCGGACTTGTCTATTTCTGACTTGGACTTGTCTGTCTTTGACTTACGACTTGACTTGGACTTGTTTCTCTTTGACCTGGGACTTGACTTGAACTTATCTCTTTTTGACTTGGACTTGTCTCTTTTTAACTTTGTCAAAAACTCAAAAAGAGGCAAGTCACAGACAGTGCCAAATATGATTGGACACTGTTTTTTTTTCTGTTCCGAACTTGGGAACACAATGCAAGCAAGATACTTTTCTTATTTTATTTTGTTATGCTTTTGGGGATGTATTCCATTGATTTAATAAAAATAACCTTAGTAATACCTTGATTAAAAGCGGTGATACATGTATTATTCTCCACCACTGGCCATCGCTCAGTAAATATAACACACTGGACTGCATACTTGACTTTCCTCTGAACAAAGTGACTCCACAGTTGGAGGTGTTTGCCTTTTCCATTTCCTGTGCAGCACTTTTTCACTTGTGTTGGAAGCAATGTTGATGTATAGTTTTAATTTACATGAGGTGAGCTCCTGCACAGCACCTCACCCTCACACTGGAGCAGACTTTAGACTGAGCAATACTGTACTGTGCCACAAGATATGTCAAACTTTTATTTATTTTTTATTTATTATTAATATTTTATTCATTTATTTTCAAGTTGTTGAACGTGTAATGTTTAAGAGGTATCTTGTTGAAAACTACTGGGAAAGGCATTTGAAGCTATTTGGTCGATTCATCACAACAGTAGAAGAGTCTGAGGAGAAGTTTTGGCAAAACACACAGACATCTTTTTTTTTTTTTTTCCCACCAAAACACAAAGCAAAAGCCAAAATTCTGCTAAAATCAATCTAAGTTTGTCTGTCAAAGTTTCACTTTGAGAATGTTTTGTGTGACCAAAATGATGTGAGGTCACATGTAGTGCGCCTCAGGCTCAGAGGACACTTAATAAAGTTGAATAGCTGCATTTATGGATCTATGCATAAATAAATGCATCTTTTACCATTGTCAACTTAGGTCAGTCTTTCTCAAATAGTGGGGTGGGCCAACACCGCAAAAAAGGCCTATGAAAAAATAAGAATTTCTTATTTTGAAAAAAAAAAATGTGAACATTTCACTAAACTGGTTGTTTTGAGCAGTAAAAGTTAGTTTCAATTACTCTTGGCAAATTTGTTCTTGGTTCAAGCAATTATGGCTTAAAACAGATGCAAATTTGCTTAAAATAAGTTTTTATTTTTAGATAAGGTAATTTGTTTCTAAACACGATAATTTCTCTATACCCTCACCAAGATTCAAATTGTTTGGGGCATTAAACATGGTATGCCGTCATATCAGCTTTGTGTTGTAACTCAGTGAATATGTGTCCTATTGATAAGAAAAAAAAACTAAAATTAAAAAAAAAAGTATCTAATAGCTTTTTTTTTTCTTCTTCCTTTAGTTTTTTTTTTTTTTTTATGGCTTCATTTGGGCGCCCTTTCCACCAGATGGCGCCCTTGACAACAGCCTAGTTTACCTATGCTCAAAGCTGCCCCGACTCATGAGTTCTGAAAACAAATGCCATAGGATCATTTTCATACTTATGTTCAAAGCTTATTTTACACCTGATATATCAAAGTTTAATAAGACTTAATTAAAAATTGCAATATGTGTATTTTATAGAACGTTTAATGACATAATAGAATTGAACTGCCCACTAGGAAACATGTTTAAATACATTGATGCAACACTATTTTGTCAACTGCTCTGTGACTTTGATCTAACTATTCACCTCTGTTTCCTTGTCCTCTGTGGCTTTGCCAAATTCACACTTTTTGTGTCAACACAGCACTTGTTGGGATGAGAGAGGTGTAAGAAAAACAGACCTTTCTTGCAATGGCGACAGAGGTGACTGCGTTCACAAGTTTTATTAGGACCCTCTCCATCTACACATAGCAGCCAGCTACTAAAATACACACATACATTCAGGGCTGGAATAATTAAAACAAGAAAAAGTTTCAAGCCACCTGTGCAGTGTTGCTAGGTCTAGAAAAATCCCCAAAAATCTATCAACATTTTTAACCATGGTACTTTCATTAAACCCATATTATTTTAACCGAACAATATTATTTTGAGGGCCTTTTGAGGAGATTTCCGTCCAAACTCGCTCATTTTGTAGTTATGTGTGCAGAAACTATGCTGGTCAAACACTGTCAGTGCATTTCAGTTCACGCCGCCGTCACAGACAAGCCGCCCAGGTGGGACCCATAAACTGATCTACTCGTACGTGTATGTAAAAATAACTAAATGCCTGGTTTGTTTTGAAATGGTGACTGCTTTTACTCTTTGCAACCCCACTGGAAGCTGCTGAAAGACTAATTGTTATGTTTTGATCATTGGGCAGTATTTTGGGAGAATAATTAGAATGGACAATCTTTATATATGTTACACTACAAATCTCTGACACTAGGAGGTGGAAATTTGTCTGTGTTGTACCCAACATAATTTTCCTTCATGGATTTAGGATTCCAGGTTCTTATGGGTTAAATAAAGCATAACTCTGGGAAAACCTTTGTTGATGTAACATTCTTATGTGGTTAAACGCCAAATTAGAATGACGTCAAATTAGCATTTAGAACTATTTCAGAGCTAACTGTATTTCTACTCAAATCTGCATGTCATAGTTGAGTAAGTTTAGAGCAAATATTTGATCTTTAAAATGAAGAAAAGACGATCCTACTGGACTAGGACTCTGAGGAGAACGACATATGCAGTGAGTCTAGAGGAAAAAAAAACAAAACAAACTAAACTTCTTTTTATGTGAGCGATCCAAAAGTGTCAGAGTAAGTAAAATTACTGTATTTCTTCATGTTTGAGGGGTTCAATATCTCTCCTCCATGAAAGAGGCAGAATCTATAGAATCTGAATCAGAAAGTGGAAAAGTCAGCACTTTTCTACTGCCTTCTCGTCTGTAACACTGCTTTTATTGGTTTAAAGATGAAAAAGACACTTGTTCTCATTGTTTTAATTATGGAAACCTCTTTTTTTTTCATCCTAAAGACATTATTTTATTGTAGTACTTCACTTGCCTGACCAGCCAGTCCCTACATACTTTGACAGACACTTTACAAAGACCTAAGTGTCTGGGATTAGAGCGCCGGGTTTCAATTTCAAGGACTGGCTCCGCAAGGACAGGTGCGGAGTCAACCAATCACAGAAAAAGTAAAAATTCCACTGAAACAGCGACACGCTAAACCGAATGTTATTGTAAATATGTAGCTCAAGAGTTTTTTTTCAATGGAGAATTGACCTATGTGAAGGCTCTCAACACGGTTTGCTGCTCCGGTTTGATTGATACGTTCCAAATTGTTCAAAACTGAAGCTAGAGTAAAAAAAAAAAAAAATCTATCAGCTACATCTACCATCTTTAATGTTAGAAACGGTTAGAAAAACGGCCGCCCCTCTCTGTTTCTTGTCTCTGTCTTTGGTTTCAGACTCTTTTGCATTCAAACAAGAATGTAGGAGGGGCTGACTGGTCAGGCAAGTACTTCACATTCTTTCACCAAAAAGTAGAACAGATGAAAATAACACTGTCATCTCAAAAGTTTCTCGTCAAACGCTGAAAATCTATTGAAAACAAGGAATTTCAAATACCTATAAAGGGAATAGATTAATGTAAAATAACAGTTCTTTTTTTAAAATGAAAGTAGACGCTTGTAGCTCTCATTTGATGTAAAACATGTCATGATTCCAGTTGTCCAGCGTTTTTTGTTTCTGTGAATATTGCTTAAAATTTGCAAAAAGGCCTGGCAGAGAAGAAGGGTCAAAGCTTGGATTGGGTTGATTACAGCCTGTTTTTTACCCAATCCGCAAAACTTCAAACGCGGAAAACTTTGGCCAACTTCATTCCAACCCATGTTATTGGAATCTCACATTTGAAAAGTCAATTACAGAAACCCGTGCGGCCTTATTTAAAGAAACTGCCTTATGAATATTCCCCTGTTGCCGGCCCCTGAGATTATTCATGCTCGCTGGCTTTAAAACAATCATACCAGCTTTCCCTCTGGTCCTCTCCGCCACCGTTGACCTTATCCCATTTACTCTGTTGTTTTGTTCACGCTGTGCCGAGCTGCATACACTTGTAAATAATTAAAATGCAGCGCGCTAGCCTGAGCTGAGAGAAATGGTGTAGGAGCGAAAGGAGAGCGCTGAACTCGGAGGTTAGCAGACATATTGTTTCTGTGTCAATTTGCGCTTTGTTATATTACACCAGGGGCTCGGCTCGTAACTCCTCTGCATGACTGAGTGATGCAGCTGCTGGCTAAACGTGGAAAGTTATGGAGCCTGCGATCAGTTGTGTTTATGTTTTAGGATAAAGCTGCACTGCGCAACCTTTTGGCCAAGAACAGAATTGAATAAATTCACGCACTGCAAAAAACTATCTATCTACACATGCTTAAAGTCATTTCTAATCATCAAGCTGCCGGCCCAGATGATGGTGCAGTTTTACACGGCCATCATTGAGTCCATCCTCACCTCCTCCATCACCGTGTGGTACGCTGGAGCCACAGTCAGGGACAAACAGACTGCAGCGCATTGTGCGCTCTGCTGAGAAGGTGATTGGCTGCAGCCTTCCATCTCTCCAGGACCTGTACGTCTCCAGGACTCGGGGGCGTGCAGGTTGGATAGCAGCTGACCCTTCTCACCCTGGACATGGACTTTTTGAGCCACTCCCCTCGGGCAGGAGGCTACGGTCCATCCGGACCAGAACCTCACGCCACAAGAACAGTTTCTTTCCCTCTGCTGTAGGACTCATGAACACTCTATAAACCTGAGACTATGTTGATCTTCTGCATTGTCACTTTAACAGTCATATCATCACCTGTCACTTTATTCATCTTTGCCCTATTGTTCTGATGACTGTGTACATTTTTAATGCCTATTTTTATTGGCCTATTTTGCATACCCTTACTTTTGATTTTATATATCCTAAATATTTTTATTATCGTTGATATTTTTTATTCTTTATATATTTTTTATTCTTTCTGTGTTATATGTTGCACATTGGCATCGTAGCAAGTTCCTAGTTTGTGAACTGTTTGTTCGTTCACTAACAATGGCAATCAGGGGTTAAGGTTAAGGTACACTTTATTGTCCCCGTAGGATCTTAGAAGAGAAATCTTTTCGGATTCTGATTTCTGATTCTGATTTCTGATTCTGTCCTTTCAGCAGCCTTATTAATGTGGGAGTCCGAACCGTGGTGTTTCAGCCCAGTCACATCACAATAGCGTGTTTTTGAGGCCCAATCACGTTGTAGCAGGGCGCACTAACACGGGCTGTTAGCGCCGCCGCCGACTCTGATTCAACAAAGATGGCTGCTCCTGTGGATGTACGTGTTTCTGCTGCTTTTGATGTGGTCTTAGCAGACTTTTTGAAAGAAGAGCAGTGTGAGTGACACTTGTTCTATCGGACATTGGATACACCATTACAATTTGTTGCTGTGATTGGTTAAGCACAAATGAGGTCGGCCCCACACCCAATCACCTCGAAGTATTTCACAAAATGTCCCACCTTTTCCCAAACGCTTTCAGCCAGTCAAGTTCCAGATGGAGACAGTGAAAGAACTCAAATCATAGTTCAACACTCTCTGGTATGAGACTGAAAGAGCATTTGGCTTAAAATAAGACAAATAATAATAATAACAATACATAAATAATGCCAATAGAATAAGAACAATGAGCCATATTCATGAAAGTGTTCTTAAAAATTGTGAGTAACTTCCACTTAAAGAAGCTGTTGAAGAAAACTATTTCATAACTACGTAACTACTGCAGCTACAAATAGTTATTTACAGAAAAATGAAGAATGCATTAAGGAAGCTATGGCAAATCTGGGCCAGTCACAGGATTTCTCCTGGAGCAAAGAGGAAACGAGGTGGAGGCACAACAGCGCGTCTGACTTTCGCTGATTCAAAATGTCCAAACACATGAACACAGTCAGAGGAAACATGTTCAAGTCACGTTTGTATTGCGTTTGCGTCATGGTACAAAGCAGATTCGGTGTGTTGGTTTGTTGGTCCTGAGTCTTCTGTGGTTTAGAACACATATGCTGTCTGTTAAGGTCTATTTTTTAGCAAAACTGATTTTTTTTTTTTTCTAAAATTACGTTACATACAATAATTAGTATACATAGGGCTGGGCAATATCGTGATATAAATCGAAACGTGAGCTCATTTCCATGACAATCTGCTTTTTTGATGAAATCGTCACATTGTGATTTTTTTTTTACTCTATATGATGCATCTGTCTGTTCAAATATAGATTTTTTTTTTCCAACCTCTTTGCCATAGAGTTGCCAAATCCAAATCTTTACAGCGACTTTGGGCTGTTTTTTTTTTCAAAGTCTCTTCTGGACTGTGCTTTTAAGTCATAAAAGGAATGAAGCTTAGCAATTTTTCAGGTTTGATTTGTTAAAATATATCAATTTATATGACTGGAACATGAATTTTTAGAATGTTTTCATGTCTAAAAGTCGATAAAGTGAGAAAAACACATGTAATGGCAAAAACACAATCAATTATTTTATTAACTTTTGTTTTAAGGGCTGAGTTTGCGTGTTTCTCTCTAAAAACCTGGCAACAATGGTCAGATTTTGACAGCGGGATTTAGCTGTTGATAGTGAAGTGTGTTTACCTCAAAGACTGAAGGAAAATAAACGGTCTACAATAGGGATGGGACGAGACAGAATTTTCACGAGACGAGACGAGACGAGCCACGAGATTGGGTCCACGAGATCGAGACGAGACAAGATTTTTAAATAATTTGCATTAATTGTTTCAATTTAGAATTTAAACAAGGCAAATAAAAAAAATGATTTGTATTATTTATTATTGTTAGTTTATATTCTTTTAGTTTAGCTTTACCTTTCATTATGTGTATCACCTTGGATTTTGATTATTTGAACGATCAGTGTTTTGACTGAAATTGATCCACTCCGTGTGTAGCTCAGACTCCGCCCCCTTTCTCCTGCTTCACAGCGCTGCCGCTGCTGACAGGGACCAGACACACACAGATGAGGAGACTTTCCTACTTTTTACAGTTATTGATGATATAGGCCAAAATATCTCTTTGTGGATCTATTTTAAACTATGTTTAAGTGTGAAAAACACTGCGCTGTTCCTGCGATGTCCGCGCGTATATTTGACGATTATATATTTTTCGCACTAACTTTTACAATGTTTAGGACTAATTATCTCTGTCAATATTGGTCCTATCTTTACCAAATAAAAACTGAGACAGAGTTTAGACAGTTTTCTGTCAGAATAAGTCTGCTACAAGTCTGTGTGTGGAGGAGAATATTTACTACAGCTGCTCAAAGAAACAAAACTTAATTTCATGACCATGGAAAAATCTCACGAGACAGATCAGTACGTGTGCGCACAGTATCGTGACAGTTTGATCTCGCGAGATCTCGCGGCACGAGATCTCGTCCCATCCCTAGTCTACAGGAATCGTGATAAAATCGAAATCATGATCTAGCTCCAAGAAAATGGGGATATACATTTTTTACCATATCGCCCAGCCCTAAGTATACATAACTAACCTACAGTCATGTGGGGATTACAATTTTTGAATGAAATATATAAAGAAATAAAACTGATTTGAAATCAAACAGATCTGAAACAGAGGATTTTTTGTTCCTGCGAGTGCTTCGGAGTGTTCTTAGGACATTTTACGTTAGGAACAAATGTTTGTAAATGTCAAAAATGTTCGTACCAAACCACTTTGTTTATAAAAAAATTGAATGAGGTCCAGTTTTTTTAACCCATTGGCAAAAAACATTGGCAAAAAGTAATGTGACTCATCTGTGTCCAGGGTGAGATGAAGAAAGAACTCATCAATCACCAAACATTCACCTGGACTTCTCTAAAAATGTTGACCATAAAATGAACATAATAATCTGCATTGATGCGCAAAGCAGTAGCATTTACCTACCTATTTTATGTTCCATCAGCAGACTTTATAGGTCCAGAGCCACAGAAGAGAGACGTCAACTCAGAAGACGTTTTAGTTTTTGCCTCATTTATTCTACTTGTCCACAAAATGGCCTCAAAGCATTTACAGCACCACATTCACTTTAGTTCACTTTAAAAAAATACATAACTTCCTTCTTTTGTAAGTTTGTGAAGTGTAAATGGCGGCGCTGGGAGCCACAGTGGAGATGATGGAGAGTTGCTGCTGCAGATGGGAGTGTGCCAGGTCCACTCCGGAGCATAAGTCACACTGAAGTACGGCTCCACCTCGGGCCAGCGCTGACCACGGCTGACCTGGATCTGAGCTCATCACAGTCACAGCGCATCTGCACAGCCTTAATAACAAGTTTTGTTCAATATACGAATTTCACAAGCTTTCTAAACCACAATATGTATTATCTGCAGTGGTCTTGTCTGCTAAAATGCTCTTAAAATGTTACGTTATCAGTATGGAGCAAAAGCATGCGTAACAGTCATGTCAGAAGCTGAGTTGAAGCTCTATCTTCTACTGGCTGCAAAGGAGATGGCAAATTAAACAACAAACAAACAAACAAAACAAAACAAAACAAAACAAAACACACACATACCCTCCTAAAAAAACAAAACAAAACCAAAAAAAAAAAAAAATCTTGGTTGATGTCACAAGGCAGCAGAAATGCTCAAAGAAGTCTGGATAAATCAACTGAGGTTAAAAGTTGTTTCCTCTTCTTCTTATAATAAATAAATAAATAAATATAGAGGGTTTTTGTTTGTTTCTTTTTGTCAACACGGGCAATGTGTGCCTTTACACAGAAAGAGCTGATTGACCAAGCTGTAGCAACAACTCGAGCCAGAGCTGTTGTCAGCGAACTACAAGAGTTTATCGCTGTGCAAAAACTAAAGTTCTGCTGCTAATTTAACATTTGTGAATCAAATTTAGCCCAATGATCCTTAAAAGTTACATTCAGGTGAAAAAACTGCGAGAAAAACACCGTCTCAAGCTTCAGGAGACAGACGTCTGTCAGACCGGTTCAGACCTGACGCAAACAGCCGCTCTCGTCCCATTTTGTTGTTTTTTACAAAGAAGTTTCCCCAGCCAACTAGATGTACAGCATCTCTTTCTGCATGGAGCAAGTGTAGTAGATGATCCCTCTATAGTGAACTTGGCATTACATCATCAAGTTGTTGCAGTCACAACATGATGTGCCAACAATAGTAAAAATATATAGATTTACTAGAAGAATTGCCGCTAGACGCGAGGTGAATGATTTTTAGATGACATTTTACAGGAGCTGACTACTGGGTCCAGACCACTACAAAATAAATACATATAATAATATTGGTCAGATGGCGAGCTAAGAATGTGAGCCTATAAGGGTCATTCTCGGAAAGTAGGACTATAAAGTGTGACATCCAGGCTGACAATTCAAACTGCAGCAATTGTTTTATTTTTAGGTTAATTTCCATCTTTGAGAAGTGTATTGACAGGATCTATAATGGTCAAGTAAGATGCACAACTATTTTTTCCAATATAGCCATTTCAATTTCAATTGCTCTCAATCCAGCATAATTCTGCATGTAGCATGGACACCAACTGGAACACATTGTTTAGCTGAGAGAGTTGCTACATACTAAATAAAATGTTGATTTTGAGATATTATCTCTGAATACACACATTAGTGGCGTTTATCCGCTGCAAGGTTCCTGAGCGTTGAAAAGTCTTCACTTGCTGATAAAACTGATCAGGTCCGTGTGTAACTTATATGGACACCAACAGTTACATTCGGATACCCAGGAATTCATCTGTCATTTTCACAAAACTTAATACAAAAAGTAGAAAAACGAAATGCAAACATATTTTCCAACATTATTCTTCATTTTATTGTGTTTCACTGCAGTATTTTATCGAGTTTACATGAGGACATTACATCATGTTTATTGCTGGTTAAGAATGTCACACTTTTGGTCATGATTTAAGCTATTTTTTTGAAAAACAGGTTGTAAAAAAAAAAGTTCCATCTTATCTTGGGTTGCAATTTTTTTTAAATCGTTTAGAGGCACATTAGTGGTATATATTACATAAAAAATTTAAACAAAATTATTATTATTTACTTAATAAAAACTTGTCAAATAACCAATGGGCAAAATGGTCCCACTTTCAGAGAATGACCCATAAGGAAACTCGCTTGCAGAGTTCTCTAGCCCAGTGGTTCCCAAAATGGGGGTCGGGACCCCTCGGGGGGTCGCGAAGCAAAATCTGGGGGTCGCCAGATGATTTCAAAATGTACTTTTACAAAAATTGCTCTGTATTTAAATACTTTTTTTTTTTTACATTGAAAACAGTATGTTCTAGTGAATTCCAATCACATAACCCAACAAACTACTATATAGGCCCAGTTTTTAATGGTTTTACATCATGAAATCAATACAAAATTTAATTTTGCTCTGGGGGTCGCGAGTTGCTAAAACGGTTATTTTGGGGGTCCCGGTCTGAAAAGTTTGGGAACCCCTGCTCTAGCCCAGACTCACTCTACTCAGGAACCTATGGGGTCAATGTAAAAGCCTAACATGATGAAAAACTTACATTTTTGTAGCCACAAGTTTGTTTGTTTTCCCAATTAAAGAGACTATACTGTTGTTGTTGTTTTTTACAGTAAAAAATAAAAACAAATCTCTTGTTAATGTATCAATCCACGTGGAAATGAGTCTGCAATGTCCTGTCTACATCTACTAATGTCCTGTTTAAACCTAAAGTGTAATGGATAAAGGAGAATGAAAAGCGGGTAATACATTTGTCCAAAGGAGTCTTGTGAGTAAAACGTACCATCTCTCACCTCTGTGACTGACTCGTGTTTGTTCTGCAGACGCTGGAGAGGAGAGAAGCCGTCGTTTCCAGTCTGGTGCAGTACCTGGGACCTGAAGCCAGCTCTTTTATCCATTATGAAGACAAGGTAAGCGCTGTGGCTTTGTCTGACGTGAGAAAACATAAAGAAAAACGAAAAAAAAAACAAAAAAAAAAACATAAAGTAAACACTGCTTTGGAGCCACTGCAGCCAAGTCTGTGTGGAGAAAGTTTGCAAAATGCACAAGAACACAAGATAAAAAGACTGTCTTTGGACTGTAACAATAAAAATGTATAGTTGTGTTATGTTTTTATGGCCCCTAAAATTGAAAATTCATTTAAAGTGATGCTAACCCCCTAAACTCTTCCCACAAAAACATTTCAAATGAAGATTTTAGCTGGGAAAGCATGAGGAGAGGGTGAAAGGATGGGCTGAGGGTGGCGAGCAGCAGTGTGATTGATTGGTATGACAGATAGTATAGTAGAAGTATTTCAAAGAATGAATGAATGAATAAACAAATGAATAATTTATTTATAGAGCACATTTACACAGACAGATGTCTTCCAAAGTACAGCAGCAGCCCTGGGGCAGCTCAGCAGAGACGATTCACCTAAACCTGGGGTCTCATTTATAAAGCCTACTTAAACACAAAATAAGCCTTGAAAAGCACTGAGCAGCTTTTTACGTAAAACAGTATAAAACGTTGCGTGACAGACTACTTTAAAACACGACTCAGACATGTGAGAGGAGAGGACGGCATGTTTGAGGAACATTTGAACTGGGCAAATATGACTTTATCTAAAACAAATAAAAGGAAAAAAAAACAAACAAACGTGGCTATATTTTCTGTTTTGTTGTTTTTTTTATATATAGTTTTTCCAAAGCGCTCACAAAGCTAATGTAGGTGAAACGCTGAATGATCCCCGCAGGAGCAGTATCTAGTTTCTATAATAAACGTTCACTAGACACCGTCTGACTCGCGTTTCGGGAGCACGCGCGTCCCGCCGTCTTATCCTCATGTCGCTGCTTCTTCCCAAACCCCGGGCCACAGCGCAAACACGTCCTTTACGCACACAAACCCCTGCGTGCATGTGACTGCAGGCTTTACAAAAGCGATATGACTTTTTCTCCTTTCACATTAGTTTAACGATCTTTACAGCTGCACCAAAGCAGCTCCGGTAAAGTGTTCTACCAAAGTGTTTAATATGGCAGTGTGTTTTCAATGACAGTGTGTAAAAGTGTCTCAGAGAAGCAACGATCACTCTTGAATCAACTTCCTCTGAGTCTGTGCGATGTGTCCAGCTGCAGCGTGTCTCCTCTGCTCCTCCCTCTGTCAGTCAAACTCACTCATTATGCTCATGTTTATTTAAATCGCTCATTTGCATATCCGTTTATGATGAGACTGAAGTGTGAAGGGGGCGTGGCCTGAGGCGAGATCCTGGCTGCAGATTTCTGCTGCTCAGGGGGGAAAAGAGCGCTTACGGAAGGTTGTATAAATCTGGATCATTTTTCACTTTTGGTAATATATCAGTTTTTTTCGTAGTAGCTTTTCCAAGTAGATTTTTACACACTCTTTACGTAAATGAGACCCCTGACGCCTCAACTTTCTGACCAACACCAAGTGTTTCCTAACCTGTTAGTGGTTGGTGGGGAAACCAGAGTGCCTGAAGGAAACAACCCAAACACAGGGAGAAACCTGCAAACGCCACAGGGAAAGGATTGGGCGGTAGTCGAACCTTGCTGTGAGGCGAGAGCAAGAGTGAGACTGCTTCTACTGCTAGACTTTAGAAACAAGTCAACGAGTGTGTCCATGTTGGACGTCCATAGACATCAACTCAATACAGAAGTGGGATGAGATCACCTCTGAACTGTAAATGGCTTGGACTTTGAACTGAGAGACAGTTTAGCAATTGACCAAATTGATTGCCCAAATGGAAGAAGAAGAAGAGGTGGAGACCAGACTTTGGGGAAAAAAAAAGAACATCCCATTTATTGATTTCCTTTGAGTAAGCAAAAAAAAAGAAAGCAAGTGACAGGAGCAAGGAAGCAACCCAGAGCAGACTTTAGGGGTTTAGATCTGTGGAGTGACTTGAATTCATTGAATCTGTTGAGTCGGAGTTGTTTTACAAGGATTCCAGTTGGGGATACATTTTTCTTTATTGTTTTTTTTTTTTTTTCTTGAACACTAAGCATGGGTCAACCCAAGTCTAAACTAATACAAATCAAACAAAAACAATTCTATTTTCTAATGGGTCTGGATTTGATTTGAAATGACTGGAGGGTCTGATCTTGAATCGCCCAGCTTTAGACCTTATTGCGACAGCTGCAATCAAAGTTTCATTTCTCTTTCCATCCTCAGCAAGGAGAAAGGAGACACGACTTTCTGAAGTGACGCTTTCATATAAATGCTCAAATTATGTCTTATGATTGTCTCTTTGCTACGTTTAAAATATAAATGGCCTCTACTTTGAGATATCCCTCTGAGACATCCCAAAACATAACTTTCACTGCATTTGACTATGGATGTATTAATATTGATCACATTCCTTGAACATTTCATATTTATTTCACCAGTCTAAATAGGGTCATGCATGTGTCGCAGTGTACACTATATTTTGACAATTAATAAATTATTAAAAGTGTTTATACTTATATCTGACTTTGCTCTATTAAGAATTTAAAGATACACTAAACAATTAATCACGTTTTTGAGCTACAAATGGTGTAACTAAGCTAATTACCAAGCTTCAGGTCACACTGCTCCTCGCTACTCTCACCCCCTCCTCTCACCATTCCAATTCTGTTCAAAATGTGTTGGTTTAGCGGTTTAGAATCACTTTCAAAACTAATTTCATCTTCTGAAATACATGATTCCAGTTTTCACTTTAAAAGCTGATGAGGCTTTGGATATTGTGCTGAGCTTAAAGTTTTCCTTTGAAGAAAAGGTGATGGTGGCTGTGTCTTATTTACTGTGAACATTGTCTCTTGACAGTAGGAGCATTATTAATTTACAATGAATTTGTTAAAGGTTGTATGGAGGATTTTCAAAAATAGTTTGTTGTGAGTCTTGGTCAAAAACAGTTGCATAGATTTGTAACAGCCTTGTAGTTATCCTAAACAAAAAAAGAATTATAAAAATATATAAACTGTGGACATGATAAATCCAGTAAAACGTTGACCAATAGATAACGATTTACCTCGTTATCTATTGGCCTTTTAACTTGTCAAGCAAACCCTCAGTGTTCCTAAGTAACTCATTGGTCTAGTTGCAGTGAAGGGCGTGGCCCTGGGAGGAGAAACACATGTGCATCATTTGAAAAACAGCAAACAGTTGTTGGATTTGAAAAATCCTCCATACAACCTTTAAAGTTTAATCTGTCGCTCGGGAAAACTTTTGGTTATACAACTTCACGATTTACACATTTAAAGGTCGGGTAAATAGTTTTCTACACAGTAAACACAAGTTAGGGTCTAAATCCGTCTACTTCCTCTTCTAAATCCTTCCACACATGGTTAGTGGCTCCTCCTTGCTTCTTTGGGCGGGGGGGGGGGGGGGGGGGGGGGGCTGTTGCTGTGGATCCTCTGCTCACTTTACCTACCCACTCCACTTTACCTATTTATTTATTGTCTTTAGTAGTATTGTCTTTTCAATATTTGTACTGGCTGTGAACATTATGGTTGCTTTATTGTATTGTATTGTATTGTATTGTATTGTTTTTATTGTTTATTGCACTAGCACTACGTGCCCAAGACAAATTTCCCCCTAGTGGGACAATAAAGTTTATCTTATCTTATCTTAATCTCAACATGTATTCTTTTTGGTTGCAATTATGGCTTGAAAACCTCTTTTTACAAATAGCAAAGTGAAACTGAAGAGGAGTACCCAAGCTTAACCAATCAGAGAGCTGCATTTGATTCCTGATGAGAACGAAAATGATTTTGTATTCAGTTTAGACTAGGGATGGAAAATCGATCAAAAAACATCGAAAATCGATCAAAGTTTGCACCGATCGAATCGAAAGACCAGAATCGATCAGTTTTGCTGATGCAGCTGACTTAAACACACACTCTGTGATTGTATAATACACACAATAATACAATAATATTTACTATGTTTGAAGAAACAAAGCCTGAACTTGTGCCAGACCTGACTGAATGTGTTTTATTATGTTGAGTTAACAACTGATGGGTTAACAACTCTAAATATAAACTGTTTTCTGATAAAAAATAAAGTTCTGACTCAAACAGTAGTTTTAAACATAAATTAATAGGGTTTATTTTATGTCTTAAGGTAAAAAAAAAAAAAGTTAATATAGATAAATTAACAAAATCGAAAAATTGTAGCTGCAAAATCGAAACCTGAATCAAATCGTGACTTAAGTGAATCGTCCCATCCCTAGTTTAGACAGTCTCATTTTCTCACAAAAGTGCTTCATTTATCCTAGACTTTTCAAAGGAAAACACACAAGTTAATAATTTATAGTAGAAAAAATTAGCTACCCGAACTTTAAAGGTGCACTGTGATATTGCTCTCTTCCAGGCAGAGTAATAATCCATATTGTGACCATGCAAGCTCACTGAATGTTAAAAAAAAATCCACAGAGATTTGTTATTTATTTAGAGCATCAAAATCTACTAAATGAAAAAAAAAAAAAAAACGTCACACACGGCTTTTTTTTTTTGGTATGATATCTATGATTTCCTTTAGATTTGAATGAGTTTGAATTGAAGTGTTGAACGCAGTTACAACAGTTGAATAAATTGGTGCTTTTTTCTGAAATGTTATTTTCAACAATAGCTAATAACTGATGTGTTAATTAACAATTATTAAGTATATTTTTAGAAAAAAATTAATAAATATTTTTCTAAGCATGAACCAGCCTTCTGCTGGTGGTTACTTTATAATTGTAATACATTATATATCACTAGCTACAGGGAGAAAAATTGAATATATTTGTATTACAATATTACTGTTTCAAAAATGTTGCACGTGCGTTTAGACATTGTACAAAACTAATCCTGTTACATTTACACTTGGTTACTGGTTAATTTATGGAAATGTGACGTCACAACACATTTTCTTCATAATATTTGATTCACCTTTATGCAAACAGACAGTATGTTAGTGGTGTTTTGGTCCTGAAGTGTCATTTTTAATGGAGTATAAAAGCAATTAATTTATATGAAAGTAACTTGAGTTACTCAGATTGTAACTAGTAATATATTATCAACATTTTATAAGTAATGAGTTACACTACTTAGTTACTGAAAAGTGGAATAGATTACAATAACAAGTTACTTTTATAACTAGTTACTCCCAACACTGGTCAGGACTAAACGTGGACCGGCCTCAGAGTCAGGACTAAACGTGGACCGGCCTCAGAGTCAGGACTAAACATGGATCGTTCTCCTGCTGGTGCCAGAGTCAGGACTAAACATGGACCGGCCTCAGAGTCAGGACTAAACATGGACCGACCTCCTGCTGGTGCCAGAATCAGGACTAAACATGGACAGGCCTCAGAGTCAGGACTAAACGTGGACCGGCCTCAGAGTCAGGACTAAACATGGATCGTTCTCCTGCTGGTGCCAGAGTCAGGACTAAACATGGACCGGCCTCAGAGTCAGGACTAAACATGGACCGACCTCCTGCTGGTGCCAGAGTCAGGACTAAACATGGACCGGTCTCCTGCTGGTGCCAGAGTCAGGACTAAACATGGACCGGCCTCCTGCTGGTGCCAGAGTCAGGACTAAACATGGACCGGCCTCCTGCTGGTGCCAGAGTCAGGACTAAACATGGACCGGCCTCCTGCTGGTGCCAGAGTCAGGACTAAACATGGACCGGCCTCCTGCTGGTGCCAGAGTACATGTTACTCACTAAAATTGCATCCGTTTCGAGTTTATTTTTTTTGTTTAAAAGCCGTATTTTTACAACACCTCTGACGATTACGCAGAGCTGAGACTTTGACCAAGCTTCCCAAGACGACCCAAGTTTGCATAATTACAGGTCAATGCATTTATTTTGATTTCCTCTGGCCTATTATAACAACGCTGCTCCGCTATTATGGATTGAAAAGACCTACTGCGGCAGCAACAACAGACAAATCACCACATTGTTTCAGCCTAAAAAGCTTCGTCAGGTGCAGAGGAGAGCGGCCGGGGGTGACTTTGGGTTACATTGTCCCGCTAATGGACGCGGCGGTTTTCACACTATAGCCAGGCGTGTGCGCTCACTAAAATAGCAGCTCATTCCTTAAACTGTCCGTGTCTGAAAGCATAAAAAAACAAATAGAATACATTAGCATAAATCCCCAGACCTGGAAACGTGCCTGGAGGAAGGTGCAGGTGAAGCTCAGTGAGGAAGGTGCAGCCATCCGTTACACCACCAGCAGCAGCAGCAGTCGCAGCAGCAGCAGGGGGGTTCGCTCTTGTCCGAATCACTTTTGAACTTGTGTCTGTAATGGAAGTTTGAAAGAATTTGCATAGAACATTTTAATCCAAGTGAGGTTCATTTGTGTCCAAAAGTATCGTCATATGTGGAGCAGTGGTAAAATTTGAATTCACACTCAAACGTGGAGACAAATAATTACTATAGCCCTGTATTGTAACTTTTGCAATCACTGGTTGTAATTGTATTGAAGTTAAAGGAGACTTATTGTGTAAATTATATTTTTATGTTTTTGTTTTTTTTTTATGTTAAAAAAAATACATAAATACATGTTGTAATAAGATGGTGTAATCCCTCATTCATCCAAGAGTGATCCAGAGTAGAAAGTCATCTGGTGTTTCCGAAGATCAAGACGTTTCGACTTTCATCCGAAAGTCATTTTCAATCTGATTGAAAATGTCTTTGAAGACTTTCTACTATGTTGTAATAATACAATTCATAATACATGTTTTTGTATATCTACTGGAGACTAGGCTGGTTTGTCAGGTCTAGCCCTGGCCCTCCATTCCAGTTTTTGCTGCAGAAGCCTCTGGAAAGGCCAGCCTCCTATTTACAATGGCATTGTAGCAGATAGGATATAAAAAGATGCATTTATAATAGGTACGTTTTTGTTGTTGTTTTTTTGTTTTTTTTAATAAATATATACAAGGATGTATGGTGCATTTCACATCTCAGTCTGGAGCAGATGCCTTGCAGACAGGTAAAATACAATAAAATATACAGTTTTCTAAAACACCATCTCTCAGTGCCACTCAAGCATCTCTGCAGGAGTAGTAAATGCCACTGTGCAGTGCTCTGGGACCCATCTCCAGACCTTCAGGACTACTGCAACTAGAGGGGAAATCACCAAGTCATACTTTTTACTAGTTTACTCAGCTCAATCTTCAGAGAAAATGTAGATATACAACGAAATGTCCAAAACGTACAATAAGCTCGTTTTCACACCTTTTTTTTTTTTTTTACATACTGTATATATGTATATTTTATGTAATTTACCTACAACTAAAAATTATACCGGTTTGGCTTTTCGGAACATATTGACGCAAAAAAGGCTTTAAAAAGTGCTTAGCGTCCTTTTTTTATTTTTTACCTTTTGTTGACATCTAAGATTATTACTGAAATAATAGACATCTAAGATTATTACTGAAATAATAACAAATGTATTTACTTAGGACTGAGGTTTCTTAAGCCTATAGCTTTAAGTCCAAGTCTATAGAAATAGATTCTTGTAAGTGCTACTTTAAATCAGTTTGAGAGCTCTCCAATGCTCAGAAAGCTTACAAAATAGCTTTCCTTACCTTTCCTTTAATGTCACTTCCGTATTGCTTGATGGACGGCATACATTAGAGAGCTATAAAACACTACATTAGTCATGCAGACATATGATTCCGGTCCCCAAACCGCATTTTCATCACATAATGCTCAGGTAATGCTTACAATAGATTACTGGGAGCCATATTTGATCCATTTTAGTGAAGGAGACCTTACACTCTAACTGCATTTTCTATGAGCCTGAGGGAGAGCTTATACAACAGTTCAGAGCATATAGAGAACATGTGTATGCTTTCTGATTAAAATGTACCTCCGACTCCAATCTAATGGAAGTGCCTGTTTGTAAGTGATAGATGAATTTGGGACAAGCTAACGTCTGCTAAAACATGATTGTAAGTTTAATGTGTTTTAAAGATGCTGGTTTTAACTTGTCAACACCATGCAAAAACTATAAAAGTACAGTACATAAGGAGTTGTTTCCATGCACATCAAGGAAAAAAGAAACGCAACACTCACTTCTCGGATTTTGGGGGAGGCAGAATAAATTTATTTTTGAGATCCGCCTGTTTCATATGAACCTTACATCCATTTCTAATCCTCAGACCAACTAATGCGGCGTTTACACATTTTCGAGTCCAATAACACAACCAAACAATAGAGCAACCCCCAAACCAAAAGTGACAAGAGTTTCATCAGACTGTCAATAGTTCACGTGACCCGCGTTGGCTCCTGGACAGCGGTTATTCGTCGCCTCATGTATCGGCAGTAGTGTCTGAGATGATCCTGTGAAATTGCCGCCCATTCTTCCACCAGCTGCTGCTGAGTTTTGAGAGGATGTTCACTGGAACATTTTTTTGTCACTGAACCTGACTTGGAACCACCTCTGCAAAGTCCAACGACAATGTGCAGTGCACCATTCTACCCCAGCTCGGCGATGTTGGGGAGGTAAGCACTGATCCAACATATGGCCAATATGGTCGAATACAGGTCAGCGCAGAGGCATTTACGGATGGTTCTGGCCGATACTGGCCTGTGGTGTGTCCCAATGGTCTCGGCTGTGGACCTGGTGGAGGATGAACCTGTCATGGAGATGTGCAGGGCGGTTGGCGCGGTCTTGTGCAGCGGTCATTACACGGGGGCCACCGGTACGAGGGCGGTCGTTAGAGGAACCAGTGACCTGGTATCGGTCCACAAGACAACTAATGGTAGAGCGGTGACTCCAAACACCCTGGGGACACAAGACAACACCGTCCAGCTTGGAGCAGCCAATAGCTTGATCCCTCTCTGGTTGAGACAATCGTGAAAAAGTGTGTTTTTGGCTTCATACTGGTGCCTTTTACAGAGAAGCGGTAAAAGTCAACTCTGAGTTTCAAACATGACTTTGTGTGAATAAACGACCATGTAATGCACTCTTTATTGTTCTCACAATTAGTCAAGCCAAACCAAGAAATCTACTCACCTGTCTTCAGCTCACTGTGGACTGAAATCATGATGCTAACCCATTTTTACAAATATACTTGTTTTCTTCGGAATTTTCGAAAGGGTTAGGGTTAGGGTGTGCTGTGTTTCCTTTTTCCTTGAGTGTATAATAAACCAGAGCTATATAACATAAACCAGATTAGGCTCTCCAACCATAAGGACACATGTTATGCAAAATTAACTTTTTTGAGTTTTTATTCCAATTCTAAAATTGCTTCTTTATTAAAAACACCGGCGTTTTGTCCGTGAGAAATGTTTCATTCCCATATACATACACACACTTTAAATAAGTAAATGCTGAATGACAGTACATTGTTGCTTTTCCAGGACTGGGCTGAGGAGTCGTACAGTAGAGGCGGTCCTGTGAACGTCATGTCTCCTGGTCTGCTCACGTATTACCTGCCCGGTCTGAGGAGGCCCTGTGGAAGGTAAACAACACAACACAGTCTTTCACACAATGTCATTTAAAGTTGGGCTCCTTGGATTGGTTTGTCCAAATCAAATAATAAATGAACTCATCAGTATTTAGTCATTTGTGCTGCATTTGACGTTCTGTTTTTGTTTTTTAAATACACATTCAAGACTTTGTTTACCGCGTTATTGGTTAGCATTAGAAACAACTCAATTCTAACTCAAATAGGAAGATACAGCAATTCTGTGACATTGGCAATAAAATGCTTTTGACAGAACAAAGTCATTCAACAATGACACATTTTGTTTAGTCATCATGTGGTCCATTTTAGAGCAAATGTCACAGAACTGCTGTACCAACCTATTTGGATTATACTTGTGCTCTTCATAATCCTAACCAATGGGGCTATAAAGGAAGGCTTGAACTTGTATTTAAAATGCAGCACAAAAGACTAAATACTGATGAAATTATTATGAGTTCATTACAACAAGTTTTACTAAAAGGCTAGATTCTGCTTTGTTTGAATCTTTGGTGAAAGAAATGATTAAAATGATTTCATGCTAGTTCATTGGATAAATTGATGGTAGATTTTCATTATGAAATCAATCAATAAATTAATGTCCCCTTATCATAAAGCCTCCAGTTTGATGCATGCAACATAGAAAGTCGGGATTTTGTGAAAAGTTGGTAGAGACTGTCCCAGTTGGCTCAGAATTGAGTCTTGTAAATGTATGCCCTTGGTTTGAATGATTTTAAAGACTGACAGATCGCCATTTTGATGAAAAAAGTAGATATGTGCAGCTGAAAGTGAGTTAAGCTTGTTCATCAGGCTACAGATATATTTTAATCTGGTTAATAATTTAAATATTGTCTTAAAACAATTCCAAATCTTTCCTATTGTACTGGCGATCCCCTTTAGGCTTCATGTTTTCACTTTATGTCTCACGACCAGAATGTTTAAGTGGTCCATATGAGTAAACACTTTAGAGTCAAACATATTTCACACAAACATCATCAGGGAAGAGTTTTAATGATACAGGAAGGTGAATAGTGAATCAGATGTGCACGGTAGCCAAGTGGTTAGAGCTCTGGCTTCCCAATAAGGAGGTCGTGGGTTCGACTCCCGGGTCGGACCATATCAACATCTCACGATCTCTCTGGGTGGAGTTTGCATGTTCTCCCCGTGTCACCGTGGGTTTTCTCCGGTTTCCTCCCACCTCCAAAAACATGCATGTTTAGGTTAATTGGGCATCACTGTAAATTTCCCTTAGTGAGTGAATGAGAGAGCGAATGGTTGTCTGTCTAACCCTGCGGCAAGTTGGCCACTGTCCAGGGTGTTCTCCGCCTAAGGCCCAAAGTCACTGGGATAGGCTCCAGTCACCCGCGACCCCTAACGGGATTAAGCGGTAGAAAATGAATGAATGAATGTCCACAATGGCAGATTCAGAGTGTGGTTTATGCTTCTAAACTTGTGAAAAGCAAAGTCGGGCCACAAAATGGTGGCTAATGTTTAGTTGCATTGTATTTCAGACGTATGAATATCTACGGCCTAATTTAATGCCACAGATGAGCCACAGAAGCTACATTTCTCATTAGATTCAATGGTAGTGACACTTCCATAAAGGCGGCCACTGCAAATTTAGTCATGTGGGTGCAGGAGCTTTATAGCACCTTTATAAAAACAAGTGAAAATGCTGGAAAAAGCTAAAATAAGCAGCATCAAAATGACACAGATCAGTCCCACTCATATTAACACGACTTGCTCCAGGCTGTGGATATTTTTACCCATGAAAAAGACCATTTCCGTCCTGTTAACCCCTCGCTTCAGCGGCCGGTGCATACAGATTATTGACCTGGGTAAGTGGAGTGATTATCCTTTGCACTGATTCGTATTAGCTCGCTACTGAAGAAAATGGCAGGAGGTCGAGGAGGTTGGCGTTCTCCGAGGAAAAACCCGCACATAATCCATTTGTGACGTCCTTGTTCCGCCGTACGCGCCCGGCACAGCTAGCTAGCGCGGCCCAGCTCTGGAAGGATGGGAGCCTGATTTCCATAATGGCATTAAGTCCGAGGGGAGAACCGAAAGGAAGTGGAGGGAGGAAGGAAGTCGGACTCATTGCGTAACTTGACTTAAACAGGAGCGCTATAACACACCTCCGCACACGTCCGAGCTCCGCGGCAAGAATGTCCCCGGGAGGACGCCGTATTCGACCTTCACGCGAATATGGCAAGCGGAATGAGGTCCTGCTCTCGCTCAAAGCACAGAGCACTTTTAGAGAAATGGCAAAGGAGGACGGAGTTGTGGGTAGTGTTGGTTTTTCCTTGTTTTTTATATTTTAGTTTGCAGTGAAAAGTAGAAATGTGTAAGAGGTTTTTAATATGCCGTACGGTTTTGTTGATCTTGATCGTTAATTAATATGTTAAGTTACAATTGCGCACATATGACTTGAAGCGAGAAAAACAAGTGACAAAAGTATTAATTGAATGAAGTATTTCTTACTTACAGTCTAAACTCAGGCGTCCTCAGGTCATTTAGTGACTTTGTGAATGTGTATGTCTGTGTTCAATCTCTAAACTGAATTCATAATGATTCTGTATCTATTTTAACTTCAAATTTGGTTTTATTGCTATTAATAGCATTGCATCGATCCAGCTTTTATTGTTCCAATATCAATTCCGATACTTTGACTTTGAGTATCTGCCTATATAAGAGCCAGCAGCAGGACAAGCCTGGCCCAATCTGCCTTTTCATATCAAGCAATAAAGCATTGGAATACACTCCACACTGAGCTGATCAATGAAAACAATATTCACACCTTCTAGAGAAGTTAACAAGTGGTTCATTGTAAACCAGAGATGCATACACTATTACAGTTGTATTACCTATAATGTAATGTAATGTTAGTAAGTTATTATAACTGAAAAGAAAACAATATATAGTATAGTAAGTATGAATTAACTGACATTTCTCTTTCAGTCCTTCAGATTACTGTGCTCATAATATTACTGTTGTATAATATTGCAATTATGAAAAGTTTTTTGGAAGGCAACACTATGTTAAATAAGGATGTCAGCTAAAGGCTGAAATGTAAGTTTGTGTCTTCTTCCACATGCCTTTTTAAGGACTGCAGTAGGAAACTAGCTTTCTAGCTACACAGTAATCTGGTACAAGCATCTTTCACTTTTGGCATTATGTAACTGTACATTGTCCTGTTAAATAACAAAATGAATACACAATGTCACCCGATACTAGTGTAAGGACTGAAATATCAAATCAAATCAATTTATTTTTGTATAGCCCAAAATCACAACAACAGTCGTCTCTGAGGACTTCCCAAGATTATTAATTTTAGCAAATATGAATAATAGGAAATCAAAATAAAACAATACATATTCAATGAAACAATTGATCAAGAAAGTCAATGCAGATTATTAGTAGAGCAAATGCATGATTGTCCAGAGCAACCCCTGTCCTTAGACCCTCCTTCTCGGCAAGAAAAAACTAAAAAAAAACCCTAAGGGAAAAAGAGAAACCTGGAGGAGAACCACAGTGAAGAAGGGATCCACTCCCATGGACGGACAGGCTGTAGATGTAACTAAGACTAAAGTTATAGAGTTTATGTTTGTGGAGCCAGAGTCCATAAGCAGAGGGAAACGACTCGTCTAGCAGGACCAGGACAGGCCAATCCTGGAGAGGGAGGTGGGGCGGAGGTCCAGGCATCAGTGGTCCGGCTCACGTCACTGGAACAGCAACGATCTGAAACAGTTAGACAGGGGACAACGAGTGAATAGCAAAGAACAGACTAGAGATGAACTGTAATTTATTATTCTTACTAAAATACTTTATTGTCTTATTAAAAACATATAGTGTTATGTAACTATGATTTATTGTGCAAGTCACAACTTTAATACAACAATACGAGACATTTTGGATCAACACCAGCCAGTAAATGTGTCTCATAATGTCCAATTAAAGAAACAAGTATCGGCTGAACAGATATTATTCGCACCAATATCAAATCAAAAACAAAACAAAACAAAAATCTGCTTCTCATCTAGTAAGATGTCTGAGTTACATTGTTATTTTGTCATGTTATTTACAGTATTTCTTTTGCACGACCATAAACGCACTCATCCATTAACCGGCATGACTAAGTGCACATCAAAATATGAAGTGTCCAGCGCGGAGGTACAGCGGAGTAGTAGTTATGCTTGTTGTAGTTTCTATTACATGTGCACGTTATACATGTATATTTGTGTTGCTCAAATAAACTAAACGGAACTAATAAAAATAAATAAACAAACTAAAGTATCGGATCGGTGCATCCCTAATTGTTAATATTAGCCACTGATAATGTTCCAATTCCACAATTAAAAAGCCATACATTAAAAATCGCTTCTTCCGCAACCAAAGCATGGGTCACTGTTCTGTTGAGCTACATTGCTTTGTCTATGGGCCAGTTTTAAACAGTAAACTTTTAATTTGACTAAATAGTTCTGCAGACTTAACAGTGAATACCAATATAACAAAGCAAACACATTTATCTGCTGTTATTCACTTACTGAATATTAAGAGGTATTTTTAAGTTGAAAGTCTGTATGCATTAAAAAGAAACACTTGAATTCTTATTTTTCTCCGCTTTTCATTTTCAAGCAATTATCCTCCTTGGAAGCTAGCCATCAGCCCCTGCAAGTTTTCTCGTCAAACTTGTGAAACTATTTGCGGCGCGCTAAAGAAGCAGGGTCAGACAGGGAGAAAACTGGTACAAAAATACCAGAACTATGAATAATTTGGCCTCCTGTAGACCTCTGCTTTACCGCACAAATGGTGGACCCTGAACGCCACCAGATCCACCAGAGCGCTGACAATGTTCAAAACACAAACACAGACTTTGTATTGATTGGGTGAAAACAAGGAGGACTCTGATGCGAGGAGCTTAACAAGACAAAAGTTGTGTTTTTGACTCTTTGACCTTATTAGATTGTAATTTAGTTAAAAAAAATTGTGTGTTGGAAGGAAAAAATTCAACATGTTGTTTACATATGAGATTCATAACCTACATTATGTTTTTGCATTGCTTTGTGCAGATAAAACATTGGGTGTTCTTGGTCAGTCTGTTAGTGTTATCTTCCACAAAGACATGCTATTAGAGCATCACTCTGAGCAAGAGATCCAAGAAAAACTCAAATGTCACAAAACAATCTTAGCATCTGTCCTTATGAACAATTTTGGCATTCATAAAATATGTTCTTAATGGAAAATGTCCGTCTGTAAGAACAGATCCCAAGAAAACTTAGCAGCAGATTTAAGAGCACATTCTTTTCTTATTAAAATTCAGTCAAACATTTTTATTTCTTACATGATTGTTGTTGTTTTTTTATTTTTGCAAAAAATATTGTATATAAGATAATTTTAGAAACAAAAAAGTCATCAGTTAGGACTCCTTAAATGGACCTGCAGCAGCCTGTGTTCTAACCCCCACAGGCCCAACGTGTTCTCATGGCTTGCATGTAAATACCACGCCATGACAAATTGCATGTCCTGACGACACCCTCTACCTGTTTTAGTGTGCAATTAAACACCTGTTTTTTCTGGTGTGGTCTGGACATGTGATGTGGTTGAGGACAAACAAGTTTTTTGGGGTTAATGGCTAAGTTTAGGTCTGAAAATGGGTAAGTTTAGGTCTGAGACTTGGAGTTGGTTAAGGTTAGGATTATGTTAGCATTCATGAATAAAAACACGTCTTTACATTCACCATAGAAATGAACTGGGACAGAAACGCGTCAAATACACACGCAAAAAATAGAAATTGCGTTCATATGACACGCTGGTTACAATTGCGTGGTATTGACACGCTTATCTGTGAGAACAGGTAGACAGGACTCAGGACCCTGTGTCATCGCCCAGGACCAGAGTGCACTGTGCACCCCCACTACAGCCGCCGCTCCCCTCCCCCACTCCCTCGCACGGACGTTGTACTGCGACGCAAAACATGATATAACAGCAAAGCCCTGCGTTATTTCTATCCATCTGTGACACTAAAGTTTTGAATCAGATAATCAGGAGACGCCCTGTTGCACTTTCTCATTTTACTCCGGGAGAAGGAAGTAGCATCTTTAATGCATTATTCATTTTTATTAATAGAGTGTGGTGAATTTTGCTTAAAGGCTGTAAAGAAGACGTCTTCTTATGAACACATAGTGAATCTGACGTAGAGTTTTCTCAGCGTTTTCTTTAAGTGGAAGTTATACACACTTTCTAGGAACACTTTCATAGATGAGGCCCATTATATCTAAAGCAGAACTAAGCAACTTCAGCAGAAGTGCTCTCCCTACAGCTTTCTTGTGTAATAAAACTAGCCAGCTGAATCAAAACTTAACATGTTTGATTTTAGGGCTGTTAGTTTTACCGCGTTTTTATCAGATTTACTCAAAGCTATTTTAATGGTGTTAATTTTTCAAAGCCATTTTTTGCTACTGAAAAGCTACAATGGTGCGAGGTTCATAAGAAAACACAGTACACAAGCAGAAAGAGTCCAAGACAAGGCTCTGTTGGGTCACTTTTATAGACTTCGGTCACTTTTCCAGTCGGTCGCACCACTGCCTGAGTGAGATGTGTTTGTTTACCTCGGCTTGGTCTGTGTGCAGCTCCATCAGCGATTAATCACTTGACAGCCCTAATCTAAATCTGATCTAAACACATTTTGCACAAAAAAAAAAAAAAAAAAAAAAAAAGGTTTTTTTTTGTTTGTTTGTTTTTTTACAAAATACAAACCAGCAGTAGTTATTTTATCGTTGTTGAACCAGACCTGGTGTTGGAACTATTTGTGTGACCTCAAATTGTATTGAAACTTGTTACGAAATGTGAACTTTGGCCCCTGCAACATGGCCCTCAGGAAAAGTTAAATAGCCCTGCCCTTATGTGATGCCAACCGTTTAGAACTCTGCTCTTTAGAACTCTACTTCCTTTCAACCTGTTTTCAAACTTGGAAAACTCGTGATTAAATTCTGTATCATCAGTTGTAATACAAACTAACATCTGTTTGGACTCACCCGGCTAAAGCTAATTCAAAATCTCAAACTGACTGACAGCTTTCACGTTCCTTATCTTGGTCTTATTTAAAAGCAGCAGATCTAAGGCTTCTCAGGTGGACTCAGGTGGTCCGTGTTTGATATGAGCAACGCCGGGGCTCGACATGACTGGATTATGTGCGTCTGCTGTAATATGCACTTCAAAAGCTGGTCCGGAGACGCCGCACAACAGCTCGGCGCGGTGGGGAAGGTGCACCGCGGAGATGATCTTTGACTCACTGCCGCGTCTCACTCTGCGGGGATCACAGCCGCTAATAGTACGAGAGGAACGCACACAGAGAGAGGGGGAGTCCTGAGGTGAGTCTGCTCAGGGCCAGGAGGGTCGGGCTGGTGTGGGAAACAGAAGGGTTTTAGATAGATAGATAGATAGATAAATAGATAGATAGATAGATAGATAGATAGATAGATAGATAGATAGATAGATAGATAGATAGATAGATAGATAGATAGATAGATAGATAGATTAATTAGAAAATCTGGGAGTAATAATGAACTCAGACATGAACTTTAACAGCCACATCAAGTAAATAACATCAGCAGCTTTTTACCATCTAAAAACATTGCCAAAATTAAAGATATTGTGACAAAGCCTGAGTTGGAGAGACTTATCCATGCATTTGTCTCCAGTAGGTTAGTTAGACTATTGTAACGGCCTGCTCACCGGCCTATCCAAACGAGCTTTAAAACAGCTGCAGTGCATCCAGAACGCTGCTGCTCGAGTCCTGACCAGAACCAGGAAGAACCATCACATTAGTCCTGACTAGAACCAGGAAGTGCCATTACATTAGTCCTGACCAGAACCAGGAAGTACCATCACATTAGTCCTGACCAGAACCAGGAAGTGCAAGCACATTAGTCCTGTGCTTAGGTCTTTGCACTGGCTTCCAGTGGCTCAGAGAATAGACTTTACAACAGCTCTGCTACAGAGATTCAACAAGGGAGTCCGTACTAAAACAAGAAGTGGGATTAGCCTTTTTTTCATTGCCCCAAACGCTTAACGATGATCATTTAAAAACAAATTTCATTAAAATAGAGCTGTCTTCCCTAATCAGTAAACCACCATGAAATGCTTGTGACTGACCACACTGAGTGTGGCACTGTGACACTAACACAGAAAGTCATAAAAGGACTTGACACTGAGAATGCGCAGAAAAGTTGATGAATGCAAACATTCTGAATTAACAATATGGATCTAAAACTTACAGAAGAGACATAGATACTGGATTTATGCTTTGGGTGTATTACATTTTTCCCTGTGTTCTGTGGTTTATGATGCAATGAGACTTCTGGTAGTCAACATTATGTAAAGGTCAGTATATTCTGCAGATGAGACGTGACTCTGGAGACGCTAAACCAGAGTATTGAAATCTTTTCACCCTGGGACCTGGTTTCGGAAATGTTCATTTTTAATGTCCATAAACTCCTGCTTCATTTGGCTGATGTGTGGTTCAGGTCAAATGTTTGTTCTGAAACGCCTGAGTTTGAAATTGTGTGGACAAGTCATTCAGGCTCTGCCTGCGCTATCTTGTCTGCCCCTGCTTTGGCCACCATCAGAACTGATCACGTCGTCACCTTTCTGAATCCACAAGAGTGGGAGGCACTAGTTTGTATTCAAGAAAGAGCACGGAAGAAAAAAATCGTTTTTGGTATCAGTGCGCCACTGAGCTTGCTTGACCAGCCATTTGACAGACAACTTTGCAAAGACGTGAGGGTCTGGAATCAAAGTGCCAGGTTTCAATTTCGAGGGCGGGCTTTCCGAGCGCTGAGTCAAGCAATAACAGAAAAACGGAAATCACACCAAAACAGCGACACGCTAAACTCGATGTTATCATAAATACTGTATGCAGCACAATGATTTTTTTCAATATAAAATCTCTCAACACAGTTTGCTGCTAAGGTTTTAAGAACTTGATAAGTTCCTTTTTTTTTTTTCAAATCCAAAGCTACATCCGCCATCTTGAATGTTTTGAAACGGTTAGAAAAAAAGTTTTGAAAATTAGCGAGGGGTGGAGGGGGAAAGCCGCCATTTGAGATTGGATTGCCCTAACTTTGGACGACAAAGTGATTGGCTCTGTCTTTAGTTCCAGACCCTTCTGCCTTTGAACAAAATGGACTGGCTGGCAACTCAGGCAACCACTGAGCACAAAGCAGTTCCACTTGGGAACTGATGGTCTAAATCATAAAATATCTTCTTCTAGCTCTGTATAGATTAGTAAGCAATTATTTGATCACTGAATTAGATGACTATAATTACAATAATTGAATTGCTTTTTTTTTTTTGACTTGTTGCAGGCCTTACATGGTTAAAATTAAAATACCAAAGCTTGTCATTTAAGCATAGGTGCACAAAAGACAAAGTTTCCCTCGACTTTATTAACGTCAACTCAGAAACCTATTTACTCACCTTCTGCTTGTAGCGACTTTAATAAACCTACACAATTAATCACTTTGCTGTGGCCTTGGTGCAGATCTTAAAGGCAGAGAATTCTCCAGGTACAAAAAAAGTATATAAATAAACAGAGCATCGGTTTCTGTTAAAGGATTGTGTAACAAATCCACCAAACGCCCTTCGACATCGACTTCAAAGATGCATTTTAACATTGAAATCCCCGAGGAGGTCAAACAAGCTCGCACATCGCTCATTGTCTGGACTCTCCATTACAACAGTCACTTCACATCACCGGAGGCTGACAGATTAAATACTACAGGAGTGTGATGAGACTGTTAAGTGGGAAGCAAACTGGACAAGCAGGAACTGATGCTTTTGCAAGAGACAAGAAGGTAAATGAGAATTGAGAGGTACGTCATGTTAAAGAGAACAGAAAGGTGGATTAAAGAGAGTTAAAGATTGTTGGTGGAAATTAATCAGGTATGGGAGAAAGTCTCAAGTAAGGATGCATCCACAATACACTTTTGATTTGGATCAGGATTCGTTTGCCTGGATAGTTTGGGTTGATTTAGTAATTGTGAACGCGCCAACGAACTCTGATCCGGTCCAAAATTTAAAATGCTGGTCCGGTTGGAGAGGTCAGTTTCAGCTCGGTTGAATCGAGCATTGGAGCGGTTCGTTTGCATTGTGAATCCAAATGGATCAGTGCCGTGAACAAACAACACGTAAGAGATCGATAACTAGACAAATATTACGCAAAAACACATGAAAGTAACAGGAGGACAGGAGATGATTCAGGCATAAATAATTGTGATCACACAGCCGTACATACCATTGTCATCTCCCGTTATTTACAAAAATTACAAATCTTAGATGGAACCAAACTAAAAAAAAGTAACACTACAGCTCATAATATCAAGGGGAAAATGGACTATACTCGTCCAATATTTAGTTATAAAACTAAATGAGCAGATGGCTAACTTTTCAGAGTCAGATTTATTCAAATACAGTAGATGAACTTTTTCTTATGTTTCCATCTTTACCCTAGGCATTCGGAACAAAATCCCCAGTCCTTTTCTCTCATCTCTTCTGAAGCGAAAGTCCATCTTGTCTTTTTTCCGACACTTGGTCTGTCACTCACACTGGGCCTGTTCATGTGAGTGAAGTTGTAGGATAGATCCGTAAAAAGGGTTAGGGTAATATGCCGACATTTCCATAAAAGGACATGTCGGCATATGATTGGCAAAATTTCATGCCTTTTTTTGTGTAAATATGACACGCGTTGCAGTCAAAGTTCATTTGGATTTTAAAAAATGTGCTAATATCTATGTATATTTTACAAACTCCTTATCCTAATCTTAACCTTACCCAAGCCCAAGACCTAAACCTACCCATTTTAGTAATTTGACAACTAAACATACCTGTTTAACCTAAAGTAAATGTCCCCAATTTGCTTAAACCAAAAGTCGTTTGTATAGTCCTCTTATTACTATTTGCTGTTTTATATCAGTTTTGCTAACAATGTTCAACAAAAATTAAAGTTGGGGTGAATAAAAAAATAATAATTTTCTCCAGCCCGAAGCAGCACAGTGCAAACTACAGAAGTCTTACAGTATGTAAGGACAACACGGTCTCACAAGAAGGCGTACATTTAGCACGACACAAAAATAGCATATTTTTAGCACGATATCAGTCCTGTTTTGCGTACTTATGTTACGCCGTACATATAGCACGATATGAAAAAGCGTAAAAATGACACGAGATTTCACCGCGTAAAAATGCCACGAGTTTTGGTTGAAGCCACGTGGAGAGGTTTTCTTCAGGTGAAACGGTTAAGTTCAGGCAAAAAGTTACTAACATGGTTAAGATTAGGTTTGGGGCTTGGGGTAGGTTAAGATTAGATGTGTGATTTTGTTCATTTTCATGAATAAGAACACTTCTTAACAACCACCATTGAAATAAACGGGGACTGTGACGCGTACTATAATTACGCAAAAGAGCTTTAAACTCGTGCTAATCATACGCAATTTACATGTTGCGTTATGTCGTGGTATATGTACGCTTTCTTGTGAGATCGGGCTGGTAAGGATGATTGCCCTCATTCATTTGCACAGAGTAAAGTTGAGATTATGGACTAATTCCATAAAACCCTGAACATTCCTAAAAGATGATGACATTTACTTAGTTTGACAAATCACAGGCAGCCTTAAGATTCTCATTGGGTTACATCCTTCCAAAGCATGTATGCGGTAAAAACAGCACAAGTGGATTTTAAAAATAGATATTTTTGGGCGAGCTTTGGCTAAAGAGGAAAATCCAAGTGAGTAAGTAAGTAAGTTGTGTCCCCGAGCTCTTAACCTTGCACAGCAAGATGTATTCTTGCAGTATTTGTGGGTTTACAAATCCATGAAAAACCCTCCTGAATGGCTCAAACCGAGTGTTGAATGCTCGTACCAATCAGAAAGCTTCTCTACGAGGAGGAGGCGGGGTTTGACAGACATGCTCACAGCAAAACAACAAAAATGTCGACGTGGGCAAACGCAGGTACCGGAGCAAAGAATACTGAATCAGTTTGAACAGAAATGCTGACAATTTATTTATTTTTTAAAGAGTCAGAAGAAGTGCTTTGTACATTTGTGAATGGGGAAGATGTGTGTGACAGAGTGTGTGTGCATTTCTTTCACCTGGATTCGGCAAGAGTCTTATTTATTATGTATAAGAATGGTCTTATGCTCATATAGAAGCTAATGCTAAATTGGTTGGATCATCATATTTGACATTTATTTATTTTCTTTCTTTTTTTCTTTCTTTCTTTCTGTGTGTTTTCCAAATGTCAGACCTACTAAGACTTGGGACACGATTTGGAGCTTTGTGACTTGAGATGACTTGACGTTTCTCCTCAACATACACATTTTGATTTTCACATTAGCAATCTTCTTTATATATACATATATAATGATCCCTCTCACCCTACCCTGTGGTCTCATCCGCTTTCCAAGCTCGGGTCCTCTACCAGAGGCCAGGGAGCTTGAGGGTTCTGCGCAGTATCCTTGCTGTTCCTAGGACTGCACTTTTCTGGACTGAGATGTCGGATGTAGATCCAGGGATATGTTGTAGCCACTCATCCAGTTTGGGGGTCACGGCCCCCCAGTGCACCGATCACCACGGGCACCACTGTTGCCTTCACCTTCCAAGCCTTCTCCAGCTCTTCTCTGAGCCCTTGGTATTTCTCTAGTTTCTCATGCTCCTTTCTCCTGATGTTGCCATCACTTGGTATTGCCACATCCACCACCACGGCTCTCCTCTGCTCTTAATCCACCACCACGATATCTGGTTGGTTCGCCATTACCATTCTGTCTGTCTGTATTTGGAAGTCCCACAGGATCTTGGCTCGGTCATTCTCTACCACCTTGGGAGGTGTTTCCCACTTAGATCTTGGGGTTTCCAGTCCGTACTTGGCACAGATGTTCCTGTATACTATGCCAGCCACTTGGTTATGGCGTTCCATGTACGCTTTCCCTGCCAGCATCTTACACCCTACAGTTATGTGCTGGACCGTCTCCGGGGCCTCTTTGCACAACCTACACCTTGGGTCTTGTCTGGTGTGGTAGATCTGGGCCTCAATGGCTCTGGTGCTCAAGGCCTGCTCCTGTGCAGCCAGGATGAGCGCCTCTGTGCTGTCCTTCAGCCCAGCCCTTTCAAGCCATTGATAGGATTTCTTGAGATCAGCCACTTCAGTTATGTTCCAATGGTACATCCCATGTAGGGGCTTGTCCTCCCATGATGGTTCCTCCTCCAGCACCTCATCTGTTCCCCACTGTCTGAGACATTCACTGAGTACGCTATCTGTTGGGGCCTTGTCCTTGATGTACTTATGGATCTCGGATGTTTCATCCTGGATAGTGGCTCTCACGCTCACTAATCCTCGGCCTCCTTCTTTTCGGCTAGCGTAGAGTCTCAGGGTGCTGGATTTGGGGTGGAACCCTCCGTGCATGGTGAGGAGCTTTCGTGTCTTAACATCTGTGGTCTGTATCTCTTCCTTTGGCCACCTTATTATTCCTGCAGGATATCTGATCACTGGCAGGGCGTAGCTGTTTATTGCCCGGGACTTGTTCTTGCCATTGAGCTGACTTCTGAGGACTTGCCTTACTCGTGGGAGGTATTTGGCTGTTGCCGCTTTCCTTGTTGCCTGTTCAAGGTTGCCATTTGCCTGTGGTATCCCAAGGTACTTGTAACTGTATATATATATATATATATATATATATATATATATATATATATATATATATATATATAATATATATTTCAAGTAGAACAATTGCCTACATACAAGGTGTATTTGGTTACTTGATATAAAAAAATGTTAAAAACGGGATTGGACGTGGACTTGTGGGGCACTGACAAGGGATTTGACTTGGGGCCAAATTTTGCAACTTAGGCTACATTCACAATACAAACTGAACCGGACGATTGGGAACCAATGTTGCAACGTTGTCTTTTTCTCTAAACTGGCTCAATTCTGTTCATAGTACACTTTTATCAATCCAACCAGCGCAGTAGAAACCCTAACCCTATACCTATACACTTTCTTGTGAGATCAAGTTGCCCATTGAGACCAGCAGTTCTTGACACCGACTCCTTCGGTTGCACAAGGTTCAATCAGTTCTGCAGTACGTTTTGTATTTTCTACACAAACACCACTCTGTCAGCTGAACAAATGAGAGAGAGTTCTCTGCTTCTCTCGGTCTTACAGTGACACTCGACCATCACTTGTCCTCACTTCGAAAACTATAATCTGACATTGAATAGGAGAGCCCTTGTGGCACGAGAACACTGTTGTGATAAATACTCACAATACTGTTTTCAAATTCAGCCTTGTCAAGATTCAAAGTCTTGTTTGTTGTGGAAGTTGTTGAAGGACACCACTTCATGAGTTTGTGTGAATCAATGGTAATGGAAACGTCATTGTGCCAACTGCAAACAAGTTGTGCTTCTAGGAAGAACAAAAAGGCATAAAAGGTGAAAGCTTTGTCACAAGTTTTCATCTAAGACTTAAAGAACTAGCACTGTAGTTTTCTCAGCTTAGCCCCGTACACTTGCATCTTTCAAGAGTAGCTGGATCTGCAGTCACATGAAGCACACATTGTGTTTAGAGACCTTTTAGTCTCAAGGTTGTACATCTCAGGAAGAATAGACCCTCGTTCACCTCATACTTTTGTCATGTTTCCATTAGCCCGGCTCTCTCAGACCAGTTTGGGATGCTCAATATGTTAATGATGGTTAGCGTTTCTACTGCAGGTCCAGGCTCTCGAAGGTCTGCTACCTGAAACCAGGTGGGTTAAAAAAATCAACTTCAGAGGCCCTCCAATCTTTTCTGCGAACCTTAATCAGCCACGTCAAAGCTGCATTTAAATTGACTTATTTTATTATAATTTATAAATACTAAATACTCTGCTCTCCATGTGCTCTGACGCTGTAACGTGAAAAACATCTTCGTGCTGGAATTAATGGACAGAAATACACAAATCTGAAACGTTTTCAGGACAAATACCCTCATGTTTCATGTGGCTTCTGAAAGAATTAAACAGAAATGTGAGGTTGTTTTCGCGATTAAATCTGAAGACATATTAGTTCTTCAGCTATTTGTGTGCGTAGTTCAGCCAATGCTTGACTTATTGATGCAAAATAAAGATTGTCAGCTTAGGTAATTATTTGTTATTTGTTGTCCAAATTGTTCTCAGAGTCTGTGGACAGAGGAGGAGACGGCTGATCACCTTTAAGCTTGTAGATTGGTCAAACAGGGTATATGTACAGTGCAAACTAGAGGGTGAGGTCAACAAGCATGATGACTGATAAACCAACACGGTCTCACAAGAAGGCGTACATTTAGCACGACACAAAAATAGCGTATTTTTAGCACGATATCAGTCCTGTTTTGCGTACTTATGTTACGCCGTACATATAGCACGATATGAAAAAGCGTAAAAATGACACGAGATTTCACCGCGTAAAAATGCCACGAGTTTTGGTTGAAGTCACGTGGAGACGTTTTCTTCAGGTGAAACGGTTAAGTTCAGGCAAAAAGTTACTAAAATGGTTAAGATTAGGGTTGGGGCTTGGGGTAGGTTAAGATTAGATGTGTGATTTTGTTCATTTTCATGAATAAGAACACTTCTTAACAACCACCATTGAAATGAACGGGGACTGTGACGCGTACTATAATTACGCAAAAGAGCCTTAAACTCGTGCTAATCATACGCAATTTACATGTTGCGTTATGTCGTGGTATATGTACGCTTTCTTGTGAGATCGGGCTGGATAAACTGACATAAACATGAAAAACTCTGTGATCAGAAGGCAGGGCCCTCCACAGATACGGGGCTCTACGCAACTTGCGCTGCGGAAAGCCCAACTTTGTACGTGGGCAGCTGATGTCACTCACATATTACACTTGGTTTCTTAGGAAATACAGTCTAAATTGAAATGAAATTGTATTTTTTTTTCACTGTTTTGCAAAGTTTCTGCATCTCGTTTTATTCAATGAATTGAGGTTGGATTATATTGGATGCTTTATGCAGAGGATTTACAATTTGCCACGACAAACAGGAAACAGCTGATGCCAATGTGCTAGCCTATAGCCTTGTTAAATTGGAACAACAGACAATATTTTCATCCCTGAAAACGCAGCGGTTTGTCACAGGATCAAGGTAGCAATTAGTGAGAACCATTATTTCATCATTCTGTCTACTCTATTTAACCATGGGTCGCTTTGCGGAGTGGAAAGAGCATAGGCCTGTACTGTACCCCCCTGACCTGAGCCATGGAATTAGGGCTTTTGACTAGTGGAGCCAGCATATTTGTGACGCAGCAACCTTCTGTTGTTCCGTTGGGGGACAAGGACACGTTTTACGCCCCAACACGCTTCGTTCCCACTTTTTGGAAAAGGCTTTGTTTTGCACATAGGCAGATCACGTTGAGAAAGAGAAGGAGAGAAAGAGGCTTGCTCAATTTTCTCCTCCTCCGGGCAATGTCTTTTTGCTGTCTCTGTGCTTCTCTGTTGTTACATCGCACAGCAGTGGTTGACGCATGGCAACGAGCATTTTTATTCAATTCATGTGAGATTTGCGTCATTCTATATCATGTCTCTTATTATTTGTCTTGCCAATTCAAGGTTGCCAGATTTTTAACTGAGAGCAACAAATGACCAAACCTTTGAAAAAAAAGGGACCTTTCGAATAAAAAAAAAGTTATTTAAGACTTCAGTTAACAGGCATTCTCGTCACAGGGGAATAATGTCTGATTGGTGCCTGATGGAGCGGCCAAAGCGTTCGATGCAGGTTGGAGCAACTACTTCGTAAGGCACGGCGTCAGCAGACGGCCGAACAGTCAAATATCGACATTAGTTTCTGAAAACTTTTACTTTTCACGCACAGAGTGTACTTGCCCCAAAACCTAAACTTACCCATTCCACCTAAACAAAACGTTCAAAAGCCTGCAACCAGAACTCATGTCATTTTTATGCTGTAAAACCTCGTGTTATTTTTACGATTTTTCATATTGTGCTAAATGTACGGTGTAATATAAGTACTCAAAACACCTGTGGCGTTTGTGATTGGATCGTCCTAACTTTGGATGACGAAATTGTTGGATCTCTCTTCGGTTTCAGAACCTTCTGCATTCAAACAGATTGTAGGAGGGGCAACTGTTTTTGTGTTGTGGTAAATGTACGCCCTCTAGTGAGACTGTGTTGGACTACCATTAGTCCTCTGCATTTGACTTCAGGAGCTGTAAGCACCACTGTGCAGCATTTGAGGACACGTCATGATTGTCTTGCTCAGTCAGAACTCCTGGTCAAGACTGGTGCTGGAGGATTTTTCCAATACATTTCCCTTTGGTTTACACATCGGTGCAGACTTGCATATGAGAATCTTAAGTAAGTAATTAGGTGCTGTTTTGTGTGGAGATCTGCCAGTGTGAGAGGAAAATATTTGATGAAAATAAGCTTTGATGTGAGTAAGGTCGCTTTTAAATCAGTGGAGGCAAGTAGATTCGGCAAAACAATCTTTAGACTGTACAAAGTTAATGCAAACAAGTGTCTCTCCTTATGAAGGAGACAGACTCAATATACTGGATTACAAATTGTTACACAACTAAGTGCGTAATATAACTCTCATATTTATGGATGAATCAGATGTGCGTTGTCTTTGATGCTCAATCAAGCTTTCTATTGGGAATAACTAAGTCCTCGCCTCCTGCTGATGTTTGTTCGGACTCCAGCAAGCTTCGAAAAATAATAACAGAAATACATAACAGAGATTATGAAACCTCTGTGTGTTGCCTGCAGAAACTTCTTATCAAAGGTAGATTTTTAGTAATAACTTTACGTTTAAAAGAGGGGCAAAGCACTAGCCACATATTACAAGTAAACTATACAAGCTCTGGGGCCTCATTTATAAAGGTTTGCGTAGGATTTTTGCTGAGCAAGTGCGTACACCTAGTGGCCACAGGTGGCGTGCGTCACGCAAACCCCATATTTATAAAAGCCTCCGTGCGCTCTCCTCCACGCAATCTGTGCTTGCTTCTAGAATCTGCGCACGTGAAGCAACGTCAGACCACGCCCTCTCCACACAGGCCACGCCCTCTCCACACCTCCAATTCACCATGAAAGGTGACTCATGAATAATATTTTAATAGACATGAGGCGATAATCAGTGGGTTTGACACACGGGGAAAGGCAAAGAGGGAGGAGTCAGAGGGAGACGGACCAAGCAGCAGCAGCAGCAGCTTGTCACATGTGGGGATTTACTACTAATAAAATGTGAATGAAAAAGACTCTTCTCCCTCAAATTAGGCTCACGTTTTGAATGAATCAGGTGTGTTTAACAGAATGTGCGTGAGATTTGGCCTCGTTCACTCACATAGGCCTATACACGTGCACGCGGAAGTCTGCATAAATGAAACGAGGCTCATGAGCGCGCGAGGGTGACACAGATGCCCTCCCTGAACGAGCAAAAGAGCGAGAGGGAAATACGCTGGAGCCAGAGAATTGACAGCGTTACAGGCGAGAACGGGACGTAAAACTCCTGTTGCTTCTTTGCCTGCACGTGCGCGCCCGTGGCACAGACACTTTAGACATTTCCTTTACTTAGACAGAGAGGGTAGGCGCTCCAAAGCTCCCCGTTGCCAATTAATAAAATGACTCGCCTTTGGTGCACCCCGGTTCGGGCAGGCTTTGTAAGGCGCGCGTTGTGTCAGAATGATTTCTGTCTATCTACATTCTGGCTCGTGCTGCATAAAAAGTTGGACCTGCGTCTTGTCCGAGGCTTTAATTATTTATTAAACAAAACCTTGCTAATGTGCTGAGGGAGGAGTTTTCTCTCAGGTCCGAGCGTTGTTTCATAAATACGTTCATAGATTCAGCGGCATTCTCTCTGGTATTAGAGCCATAATCAACACACGCGCACACGAAAGCCACGAGAGCGCACGGGCTTTCATACATGTGTTGTAAATAAAAATGAGAGGAATAAACAGCCCTTGTCTGTGTTGGTCAACATCTGCTTTAAGGCGTAAATATAAATGTAATATTTGTATAAAATGATGATTTCCTCCATCAAGAAAGGCCGTTCATTTCATCACTGTCACATTTTGGCAAAACATAAGATACTTAGTTTTGATAATTTGATTATGTATTCAAATGTTTGTCTAGTGTACAAGATTATCCATAATACTGCTGCTCCTCCACTTAAAAACTTCATTCTTCTGAGCTCTGAAACAACATCTCGAGCCACTAGATCCACTGTGCGCGGGGAGTGCAGGATCCCTAAGCGCAGAACAACATTTGGAAATTCTGCCTTCTCCTGTGTGGCGGTCCGTCAGTGGAATACTTTACCAACAGAGCTGATAACATCTACAAATAGCAGCACATTTTCACGCCTGGTAAAAAAATGGCTTCTTTCAAACCAGACTTGCTCTCATTACACAGACTGATGTGTGTATGTATTTTAAAGTGACTGTGTGAGAGAATGAATGACCTGTAAGAAATGAAATGTGATTTTATGATGTGAATGATGTGGCAGATTTTTAAGATGCACCGGTCACTTTAGAACCATTTTCATTAAATGTTTTCCTTTTAGCTGTTGTTAAATCAACCTGCCCAGGGACTACAGGTGGAAATTAGCACTTGTGCTATAACCTGGTACAATGCATCTCTCTTATGTAAGGTTAATGTATATTGTACATTGTCCCTGTTTCATTAAATAAATAAACTAAACTAAACTAAACACTTTCTCAAACTCTCTTCACTTCTGCTTCTCTCCACGAGTGTCGTCTTTTCCCGTGTCTCCAGCCTTTGCGTACAGCGCACGCATGGGTTCCAGTTTGCGCAGTCAGTGAGACGCGAGAGGTTTGGGTTGGTAATGGCACAACTTCTACCATTCTACTGGGTTTATGACTGGCACAAGCAGTGGTGGATGAAGTACTCAATTTTCCTACTTAAGTAAAAGTACAGATATAGGGGCAAAAATTTACTCAAGTTAAAGTAAACGTATCACATACAAAAATCTACTTAAGTTAAAAGTATTAGTTGAAAAATGTACTTTTAGAGTAAAAAGTAAAAGTATTTTCTATAGATTTTGAGGTGAACAATCAATTAAGCAGAAACTTACATTTTTACTTTGGAACATTCTTGATTGGGATATCTACTTTTTATGCCTTAAAAATGTGGCGTAAAGAGCCAAATTATACTCTAATTTGTACATTTATTTATTTATTTTTTATTTTATTTAAGCCTCCTTTTGGTCCAAAAGTGACTAAAGTTAGATTATTTGGTCAGATGAAGCAACAGAATTGACAACTTAGCTTAGCCAGTTTAATTTTGAACATTTTGGTCAAAATTGTCTAAAATGTATAATATTTAGGGAAGTTGTGACCATTCTCAAACCTACAGAAAAGTACTTTTACTTTTTAGTCCTTTTAAAAAAATTTAGTGAAGTAAAAAGTACAGATACCTGCTCTCAAATTTAGTGAAGTAAAAAGTACAGATACCTGCTCTCAAATGTAGTGAAGTAAAAAGTACAGATACCTGCTCTCAAATGTTGTGAAGTAAAAGTAAAAGTATCCAGAATAAAATATACTTAAGTAAAGTACAAATACCATATAAAGTTACTTAAGTACAGTACTTTTACTTTTGTACTTAGTTACTTTCCACCACTGGGCACAAGACATGAGGATTAACCCCAACCTTAACCCTTAGAAGTAGAGAAGAGATCAGGCTTTTTCAATGCTGGCCTTTGCCTCTGGAACAGATTGTACAGCCCAGTCTCTGAAGAAAACGTAGATATACAATGAAATGTCAAAAACGTATTATAATAATAAGCATGTTTTCCAACCACAGAAATAACCATAAATTTTGGTTGAGGCCACGTAGCGACATTTTGTTTAACAAATAAATCTTAAACTACCCAAAGTCCCAGTCCTAAACTTACCCATTTGGTAACTTGAAGCTTAAGCTTACTCATTAAACCCAAAGAAAACCAAAATTAGTGATTGTTTTACATTTTGGCTGTTTTACATTTACATCATACATTTTCTTCTTTTAGTTTGTTGTATATCTAAGTTTTTTTTTTTTTTTTTGTTTTTTGTTTTTTTTTGGAGACTGCTGGTTTGTACATAAGACTTTTCACAAAAAAAAAAAAAAAAAAATGTCAGTGTGTTGGTCAATATTGTTGTTTTTAAAGAACTTTCTACATAAAGTTGTGTTTGTGCTGCAAACTACTGTCTTAGTCAAGACCCCTCTCGTGACCAAACCTTTAAGGAACCACAAAGTTCCAACACCGAGTCAAGTCCAAGACCACTTAGAGTCAAGACCAAGACTTATATAGTTTGAGACCGATACGAGACCAAGACCACGGCCCATCGAGACCAAATCAAGACCATCTAATTTCATACAATTATCAGTGTTTAAATAATCTCATTGTGCAGTGCCTATTGCAAACTTTGCCTGGGACAAGTCAATGTGCTCCTGCTGCAAGTTTAGCAAAGCACAGTGGTAATGGAATGTGGTCTCCCTGTCCAAAACAAGACCAAGTCCAAGACAAAATCGAGCCCAAACATGCTCGAGTCTGAGATGAGATCAAGAACTTAAAAAGACTAGTGGAGCAGTACTCAAGATGACTGGTCGTGAGTACTTCTACACTTCTGCAAACCCACTGCTCACCACAGCGATTGCACATGTAAGCTTGTTGCAGTTTTGTTGGACCTCTGGTTAGATGTTAGACTGCTTTTTCACTGAACTGTACTTGTACAAGTGTAATGACCGTAAAGAAAAAACACTTTATTACAACGTGAAAGCCAATCAGACTTGTTTATTTCAGTGGTGCATGTCAAACAAAGGAGCTCATCTGTTATTTATTCAGTTGTGGTTCTCCTCATCCAACGTCCTGGAGTTCTGGACAAAGTCAAAGTGCACTTCACAAAGGTTTTCTCTGCAGTCGGAGGCTTGAGTTAGAGAGCGTGTTAGGAATGGGGAATCAAAAGTAGTTTTATAACCCCTTATCGTTCCGGCCTTTTATCACTCAAATTCAAACTAACTTTTATGACATTTCATTGTATATCTTTGTTTTCTTCAGACACTGGGCTGCCTGAACATTACCAGCTGCTATTCCATCAGGCCGCTATTTAGACATTGACGTCCAGTTGTTGGTATAGCGCTCCTTACCTATTTTTTTAAACGACCCAGTGTTACGACTTTAGATAGTCGACTTTAGATAGTCGAGTCTGGAGGAATAAGTGAGCTGGTTGCCATGTACATTTTTCCTTTCAGGTGCTAAACTGGTCTAGACTGGCCAACACTTTCATTGTTCTTTGACCCAATCAGATTTGTTTATTTCAGTGCTGCATGTGAAACAAAGGAGCTCACTGACCGTCTATTATTTAGAACAGAAAATACTTGTTTAATGTAGCAATACTTGTTTAATGTAGACGAGAAGTGCAGTTACACCCATGGGGAGACGAAACTGTATCCAAAACCATTGATTTGTCCCAGTTTTACACAAGACATGTTCCAGCTGTCCCAGTTTTTAGCAACTTTGAAAAACAGCTGTGGTAAAACTGGAAATGTATTGTTGCTTTTTAGTCAAAATTGAGAAAGAAGGAGGGCGCTAGCGAGCGCAATGGAGTAAAGACGCATGGCTTAGAGCTCCTGCACATTTCAGCTTAAATTCCATCAAAATAGACATTCTGCTTGCCTCCTTGCGTTATATGAGTTTTCTAAGATTGCGAATAACTTAAAGTGCACGAAAAGTAAATTGAAGTTGCATTTATGGCCGCAAATCTACGAAGATACAAGTACGAGGCCTCGTCGAGCACAAGGACCAGTGCAGCCGCGGCAAAAAGTTCTGATAGCACCGCCGCTAGCCAAACAACACCAAGCCCTGCACCGATAGCTAACATGGATGTAACGGCTATCAAAGCGGACATTCTTGTTTCACTGCGGCAGGACATTTCCACTATCATCACGCAAGAAATCAAGAACGCATTTGCGGACAACTTTGCATCACTGAAAAATGATATCCACGATGTGAAAATTGAGATCAACAACAACACCGCCGCCATTCGGGCGGAGCTGGACCAAGTGAAAGCCGATGTGAAGTCTGTTGGTGATGGCTTGTCAACATGGAGCGACGAGATGGTGGCTGTGCAAGAAACCGTGACTTCTCTTAAGAAAGAAATGCAAGTGCTTAAAAACAAATGTGAGGACTTAGAGGGGCGAATGAGAAGAGGTAACATCCGGATAGTCGGCGTGGCTGAAATCCAGGGATCCAGCACACCGGAGGCTATCTCCTCACTCCTAAAGAGGTGTTTCGACTGGACAGAGAAGTGCGGGTGGAACGCTCTCACCGCAGCTTGACCCAGTGGAGGCCAGGAGATGCCCCACGCGCAATAATCGCCAAACTAAACAGCGAGGGTGATGCCGCGGACATCCTGAGAAGAGCGCGCAGAGGTAAACTCCACTACAGAGGAAGCCCAGTCGCAATTTTTCCGGACTACACCGCCAGCGTGGCAAAAGCCCGAGCAGCCTTTACTGATGTCAGGAAGATGCTCCACGACAAGCCTGGAGTTCGCTATGGGATCCTGTATCCAGCTAGATTTCGTGTCACTTACAACAACGTGGAAAAGGAGTTCGTGGACGCTTCCAAGGCCATGAACTATGTTAAAGAAAACATCCTGCAGTCCACAGAAGAAGGTGAACTGTGACTGTTGTTACCTTGAATGCAAAATAGGAGGTAAACGACGTCATGAGTGAGTATATTTCACAGTGTGTCTATTTGTCATCTAGCTTTTAGGCAGGGCCTTGGTTAAACTGTTTTATGGACAGGTCTGTCTTGTTTATTTTTTACTTAGTGATTGCTCACCCAGCCATTTGTCCTGAACTGCTTTTGAGCATGTATCACTTGGAAAAACTAAAGTTTAAGCTTGCAGTGCTCAGGGCTTTTTTGATTGGATGGTTTGTTGTTCCTGTTCAGATCCCATTGTTCCCCAGGGATCGCTTAATAAGGAAAAAACAAAGTTATTGTGTTCCTACAAAAGTTCATTTTTTGGTTATGTATTTATTTTTAGTTTGTTTGTTTGTTTATTTTGGTGTTTCTTTCTATTCCCACTATGCAAACAAACTTGGGATATAACAAAGAAATTTTTTTCTACTACCTATATCTAAAGTCTAAAAATGAGCTCTCTTAAGGTCATAAGTTATAATATTAAAGGACTGCACAGCCCAATAAAAAGGAAAAAAATTCTAACCCAACTGAAAAAACTTAATTGTCACATTGCATACCTGCAGGAGACACATCTATCTGATGTAGAGCATGACAAACTTAAAAAGTCATGGGCAGATAAGGTGTTTTATTCATCCCACCCTTCTGGCAGGAAACGAGGGGTTGCTATCCTAATACATAAACAGGTGAATTTTACAGTACTTGATACTTATAAAGACCCTGATGGAAGGTTTATTCTGGTTAATGGCTCAATTGATGGAGTGTCTGTCTCCCTCTTTAACATATATGCTCCCAATGAGGACGAGCCAAATTTCATCCATAATATTTTCAATGTAGTGGTTCAAAAGTGCTCTGGGATTTTATTACTTGGTGGTGACTTTAACTGCGTCATGTCACCCCATGTGGACAGACAGCCAAGCTCTAGAAACTCACCATCTCAAATGAGTAGAGTTTTGAAACATTTAACAACAGAATTAGGTTTCATTGATATCTTGAGAAACAGGTTTCCTAGAGCACGGGATTTTACCTTCTATTCGCATAGACATGCATCTTACTCTAGAATAGACTTATTTTTTACTTCTAAAGCAGATGAACATAGAATTGAAAGCATTAAAATTTTACCCATCACTTTATCTGATCATGCTCCATTGGAAGTATTATGGGATTTAGGGCAGACACCAAAAATAAAACATTGGAGACTAAATGCTTCCCTTTTAAATGACAAGGAATTTTGTGATTTTATAAATACTGAACTAAACACTTACTTGGACCTGAATGATACTCCAGGGATGTCACCCCTCATTGTTTGGGATTGTGCCAAGGCCTATCTCAGAGGTCGTATAATAGCATTTGCAAGTGCAAGGAGAAAGAAAAAGGAGACTAGGCAGCATGAATTAGAGGTTAAAATAAAAGAATTAGAGCAACAACACAAAAAGGCACAGACGGCTAAATTGCTTAGTGAGCTTAAATCTTTGCGCAGAGAACTTGATAGTCTAATAACTGAGAAAATTGAGGGCAATTTGAGATTTATTAAACAAAAATATTATGAACATGGCAATAGAGCAAGCAGGCTGCTGGCAATAAGGCTTAGAAAGCAGCAATCTTTTAACATGGTTCAAAAATTAAAATCTAATCAAACTATAATTTCTAAGCCAAGAGAAATTGCAGATTGTTTTGCCAACTTTTATGAATCACTGTATAAAAATGATGACACATGTAAAGATGACAATTTACTATCACATTTTTTGGAAAATATTAAATTAAAAACCCTTCCAGAACAATTAGCGAAAGAACTGGATGAACCAGTTAAAGAACAAGAAATTTTGCAGGTGATTTCAAACCTCAAAAGCAATAAGAGCCCAGGACCTGATGGGTTCATTAACGAATTTTATAAAATATTTAAGGGTAAAGTAACCCCGCTATTGTTGAAAGCCTATCATCATGCATCGTGGGCTGAAACCATGGCGCCTTCCTGGAATGATGCCACAATTGTTGTTATTCATAAGGAGGGCAAAGATCCCACAAATTGTCAATCATACAGACCAATTTCATTGCTTAACACTGACTTGCGTATTCTTACCACAATTTTAGCAAAACGAGTCAGTAAAATTATTACAGAAATTATAAACCCAGATCAGACGGGGTTCATAACAGGAAGGCACTATGGGGATAATGTTCGTAGGTTGTTGAATTTGATGTCTTTTCATAAAAATAAACAAGAAGAAGTAATGATCCTGTCTCTTGATGCTCAAAAGGCATTTGACCGGGTATCCTGGCAATACCTGGACCATACACTTCAACGATTTAAATTTGGGCCCAATTTTATTAAATGGATACAAATACTATATTCTAATCCAATGGCCGCTGTCAGGGTAAACGGTACAATGTCTAACAAATTTGCACTGGAAAGAGGCTGTCGACAGGGGTGCTCTTTGTCGCCCCTGCTGTTCAATATAAGTATTGAACCGTTGGCGCAGTTAATTAGAGATGAGGAAAATATTCAGGGACTAACAATTCATGGTGAACAACACAAATTGTCGATATATGCTGATGATGTATTGTCATATGTGTCAAACCCAGTAACAACAATGCCTCTGTTAAAAGAATTAATTAGTAAATATGGTCACTTTTCTGGTTATAAAGTCAATATTGACAAAACATTAGCAATGGATATTGGGGGAAATATTTCACAATCGTTTAAGGATGAGAGCGGCTTTAAATGGCCAAAAGAAGGAATTAAATATTTAGGCATTCAGATCCCTCCTGCATTATCAGAATTATACAATGTAAATTACAAAGTTATTATTGGGAAGATTAAAAAAGATTTGGAGCGTTGGTCGGTCTTGCCTTTGTCCTTCTTGGGTCGTATAGAGAGCATACGTATGAATGTATTACCAAGACTTTTATACCTCTTTCAGATGCTGCCTATTAACATTCCAAATTCTACATTTGTCGAATTGGACAAACTTGTCTCCAAATTTGTATGGCAGGGCAACCGCCCAAGAATCAAGTGGCAAATATTAAAATTATCAAAATCACAAGGAGGACTTGCAGTCCCAAATTTTAAATACTACTTCTGGGCAGCTCAAATGAGACCCTTGATGGTATGGATGCAAGATTTGTCTGATACGCAATGGCTTAATATTGAAAAAGGTTTATGTGACAGACCATTAGGGGCGCTGCCGTTTTCAAATGCTTCACTAAAGGGTGTGGGTGAATGGACTAGGGCTACCTTAAGTATTTGGCGTAAAATTAAACAGTCATTTAAATTACCACAAGCAATTTCAGTTTTATCTAGTATTTCTTTCCTCCAGGATTTTGCCCCTCTAGTTACTGACGCAGGGTTCAGAATTTGGTCAAATTATGGGCTTAGTAAAGTTTGCCATATTGTAAAAAATGGTCAACTGAGTTCTTTCGAGCAGTTGAGAGGTCAATTTCAGCTTCCCTCTTCAGACTTTTTAGATACCTTCAACTAAGAAGCTTTTTGACAAAACACAGAGAGTGGGAGAAAATTTTGGAACCCTCACCCATTGAGGTGTTGCTTTTAAAAATTCAACAAGGTAACATATTTCCAAAAGCTGTGAGTCAGTTTTACAAAGCATTTTTAAGTCTAAATATAAATTCTACTACTACTATAAAAGCAAAATGGGAATCTGAGATTGGCACTCAAATTACTAATGAAAAATGGGAGGAAATGTTCATGGAAGCACATCTTGTGTCTAATTCTAGTGTGTGGAGAGAGTTCAAATGGAAAACCATCACAAGATTCTTTAGAACTCCAGAAATAACTGCAAAAATGAACCCTGTAAATCCTGATACTTGTTGGCGTAATTGTGGCACTGAGCTTGGAACTCACACTCATATATTTTGGACTTGCCCAAAGATCAATGCATTTTGGAATGATGTATTCAATGTCCTCAATGTAGTGTTTCAGCAATCACTGGTTAAAGACCCACAGCCATTTTGGGTATTCTTCCAAATGACTTGGTAGGGAATGATAGAAAGTATCTCTTAAGAATTTTGTTGACGGCTGCATTGAAATGTATTACTATCAAGTGGTTGAAACATGACCCCCCACATATAATATTTGGATTGCGAAAGTAAGAGAGATCTATCAGATGGAGGAAATAACATATTCTCTGAGAATTCAAAGAAACCTGTTCAATAAGAGATGGCGTCCTATGGTACCTCTTCTGTTTCAATAAGCAGTGCATAGTGGATGTTTTATTTGTGTTATTTGTCATTAATTTTATTTGTAATAATAATAATATCATTTTATTTTTATTTTATTCTTTTATTTGTCTGTGTTATCTTTAGTTATTATTTAATTGTTTTTAATATTGTTTTGATGTTTTTCTGCTTGTTTCTAAATTCTGGCAAGCGATATTGAACTTGTACCTGCTTCTTAATTATTATTTCGCAATGTCTATTTTACTGTACAAGTCATGTAATTATAAAAAAAAACAATAAAAATTGAGTTCTAAAAAAAAAAAAAAAAATTGAGAAAGAACACACATCAGAAAACACATCAGAATTCTTTCATTTCATACTGACTCTCAAATTATGGGCTCAAAAAAATGACAGCGACTAGTGCCCCTCATTTAAAATCAAACAAATGGGCAGCACTGGTGGCAGCTTCACATGTTGCTCCATGCTTTTGATTAGTAGGGATGTAACAATATTGACGGTATTGTGATATACCAATAGCAAAATTGCTACACTATATTAGGGCTGGGAAATATCGTGATAAAAATCAAATCGTGAGCTCGTTGTTGTGACAATCTGCTTTTTTGGGTGAAATTGTCACATTGTGATTTCTCATTTCTCTATTTAATCATTTCCAACCTACTTCTCTTAGCCTCAAAGTTGCCAAGATTGTTTCTTTATAACAAATCTGGGCGTCTGTTTTTAATAGTCTTATGAGTTTGGAAGGTCATGTGTTGAGGTATTTTGTGCTGCCGCTTCAAGTCAAGTGCCAGGTGAATTTTAGCAAATTTTTAGCAAAAATTGATTTACAAAAATATACCTATTTATATATTGTAATATATATGATACAATATATATTGTATATAAAATTTATATATTGTATATAAAATGATACAGTAAATCCATGTAATGATACATGGATTTGAGAATATTTTCAAAAGCTGTTATTAGTGTTAGAAATGCCAAAATTGTATTATCACGCAATGTTCTAATGAATCGATTTTTGAATAACTTTATTTATGGGCTGAGGTCGCTTTTCTTTGGATTTTCTTCAAGAGCTTCCTCACATTTTTCTCTGAAAGTCTGGCAACACTTTGGCAACAGTCTTTGTTCTGCTCTGAGTGAGTGGCAGCTGGATTTAACCAATCACAGTTAAGTAAAAACTTTCAGAAAAAGCAGATGGTTGTATTTACCTCAAAGGCAAAAGACAGCCAACACTAAATCGCCGTGAACACCTGACAATATTAAATAGCATGACTTGCATTAAAAATTGTTCTGTGTTTAGAGCATTAACACACATTTTATGCCAAAAAAAAAAAAAAAAGTCAAAACCTTATAGTCTTTATGGTGAGAGAGCGTAATATGTATGGGACGTTTAAAAATAAGAAATGCTCGTAAATACTTTATATACAGTCCAGTGTTGTTAAACCTACAACTTTCTGTGACTTCCAGGATCCACTGGGCTGGCACGGAGACGGCAACCCGCTGGTGTGGATACATGAGCGGGGCAGTGCAGTCCGGAGAGAGGGCGGCTCTGGAAGTCCTGTACGAACTCTGCCCCGACACCCTGAGCGAGGACGAGACGGAGGAAGCGAGGAGGAGCTACACCGTCAAGGACCCTCGGACACCGCTCACTCCGGCCAGACAAACCACACTTCAGCGGGCCGGGGCGGTGCTGGCGGCGGGCCTCGCTCTAAGTGCTGCCATGGTTCTCCTCATCCAACGTCCCGGAGTCCTGGACAAAGTCAAAGTGCACTTCGCAAACGTTTTTTCTGCAGTCGGAGGCTTGAGTTAGAGAGCGCTGTTGGGGTGGAAACATGTTAAGAATAGAGAATCAAAAGTAATTATTAAATCCCTCATTATTCTGGTCTATTTTTCTTCACACATTTGACTAAAAATACAACATGTTTATGCACATTACAGAACATTTTAAAGCGTAATAAACATTCTCCTGTTCAAAACACAGGAAAACAGAGATATATAAAACAAATATATCATTTCTCTCCCAAAAATAAGGCCGATGTGGCAGATATGCAAAAACAATACAAAAACAATACAAATAAGAACACAACGTAATTTTCCTCCAGTAGATGTGACGACGCAAATCAAATGAACACAATGGTAGAAGTTGCACTTTTATGGATAAAACGAGCTTAAACAAGTGGTTTCAGCAAAACCGATTTGTGCCTTATGAAGCTTTAATAAACAACATTGGCAATGTTCTATTGTGTTTCCCAACTGATACATTCATGGGCTGGAAATGCAACACAAACTCCATCATTCACTGATGCAATTTATTTGGTGATGTTTATGTTATTTTTTCTGCTGTTCTCCCTAGTAACATGTAAAAGAGGATATTTATTAGAGTCTTAAATGATCAACGTGTTCTCATGAATTGCGTAAATAGCACGCCATGACAAAGTGCGTGTCACGACGACGCCCTCTGCCTGTTTTGGCGTGCAATTACACGCTCGTTTTTTCTGGCGTCGTCTGGACACGCCTAGTGGTTGACGACAAACACAAGGTTTTTCAAGGGATTAACGGCAAAATTTAAGTCTGAAGTTACAAAAATGGGTAAGTTTAGCTCTTAGGGTTGGAGTTGGTTAAGGTTAGGATTAGGATTGTTTTCATGAATAATAACACCTCTTAACATTTACCATTGAAATGAACTAGGACAGAAATATATATATATAGAATATGACACGCTGTTTACAATAGCGTGTCATACCATGAGAACAGGCTGAAATGATGCACCAGTTTGGAAATCTCTTTTTGAAGGTTGGTAGCCGTTAGCATAATATAATTTATCACTAAAAGGTTTGAGAACAGTAACTTGTAGCGAGGCTCTGACCTTTGACCTCTGCTAAATGTGGTCAGTAGGTTTATACCAGTTGAAACTCTCTGCATCTATTACATCTGCTAATTATATATCTATGGCCTGACTAGTGCTAAGAATTGTTCCTCTCGTAGAACAGATTGTGAATGCCAAAAATGTTCAGTAAAAAAAAAAAACTCAATTACTGGAGCATGAATGAGTCTATTGTTTGTTATCTCTGAACTAATATGCAGCGTGAGTTTTAACCAAGGGCTTAGTGATACATGTTTTTTTCACAAAATCGATGTTTGTTTGTTTTGTATTATACTCGCTGTGCTGTCTGGCAATTATCAATGTGCTGCATGTCTGTAATGAAAAGATCCTCTCATCTGTAATGAATAAACTAATTGTGGTGATCAATGAAAGATGTGTATGTACTGCTGTCGTTTAAGAGGAAGCTAATGAGGAATAATAGAGATACTTCAAAAATAAATAAACCACTTAGGATTGAATGAACGGACGGATGGATGATGAGCTGACAGTGTGCTGCTTTATGAAACTTGTTATCAATACAATGATGATGATGGTAAGTGTTTTGCCCAAGAACACAGCAAGAGTATAAGTCAAAGCTGTGACCAAAACACCAAAAATAAAATGTGTGTGTATGACAGGTTAGAATTTTCACTAAATCGTTTTATTTGTTTCTATTCAGACAACATTTTTTTTTTTGCTAGCTGCTAGAAAGAAATTCATTTAATCCAATGTGGGTGCATTTACAATACAATTGAACTTTCGCCCCACCCCCTCCTTATTGTTGCTCAAATGCGAGTACCATTGACTGACATTACAGAAATGGGGTCGTGTTAGTGACCTTTTTGGGACAATTTCTCCACAATTTATTCAAAAGATTAAAATATGCAATGAAGGGACATAACCTGTATGGAGGCTAATGCAGTGGCGGCTCCTGACTAATTTCTTTGGGGGTGCTATGGTCAATACATTGGCAGCTATCAAAGCCCAATACCCACTATATATAAAATGATCCCTCTCACCCTACGCGGGTGGTCTCATCCGCTTTCCAAGCTCGGGTCCTCTACCAGAGGCCAGGGAGCTTGAGGGTTCTGCGCAGTATCCTTGCTGTTCCTAGGACTGCACTTTTCTGGACTGAGATGTCGGATGTAGATCCAGGGATATGTTGTAGCCACTCATCCAGTTTGGGGGTCACGGCCCCCAGTGCACCGATCACCACGGGCACCACTGTTGCCTTCACCTTCCAAGCCTTCTCCAGCTCTTCTCTGAGCCCTTGGTATTTCTCTAGTTTCTCATGCTCCTTTCTCCTGATGTTGCCATCACTTGGTATTGCCACATCCACCACCACGGCTCTCCTCTGCTCTTTATCCACCACCACGATGTCTGGTTGGTTCGCCATTACCATTCTGTCTGTCTGTATTTGGAAGTCCCACAGGATCTTGGCTCGGTCATTCTCTACCACCTTGGGAGGTGTTTCCCACTTAGATCTTGGGGTTTCCAGTCCGTACTCGGCACAGATGTTCCTGTATACTATGCCAGCCACTTGGTTATGGCGTTCCATGTACGCTTTCCCTGCCAGCATCTTACACCCTGCAGTTATGTGCTGGACCGTCTCCGGGGCCTCTTTGCACAACCTACACCTTGGGTCTTGTCTGGTGTGGTAGATCTGGGCCTCTATGGCTCTGGTGCTCAAGGCCTGCTCCTGTGCAGCCAGGATGAGCGCCTCTGTGCTGTCCTTCAGCCCAGCCCTTTCAAGCCATTGATAGGATTTCTTGAGATCAGCCACTTCAGTTATGTTCCGATGGTACATCCCATGTAGGGGCTTGTCCTCCCATGATGGTTCCTCCTCCAGCACCTCATCATCTGTTCCCCACTGTCTGAGACATTCACTGAGTACGCTATCTGTTGGGGCCTTGTCCTTGATGTACTTATGGATCTCGGATGTTTCATCCTGGATAGTGGCTCTCACGCTCACTAATCCTCGGCCTCCTTCCTTTCGGCTAGCGTACAGTCTCAGGGTGCTGGATTTGGGGTGGAACCCTCCGTGCATGGTGAGGAGCTTTCGTGTCTTAACATCTGTGGTCTGTATCTCTTCCTTTGGCCACCTTATTATTCCTGCAGGGTATCTGATCACTGGCAGGGCGTAGCTGTTTATTGCCCGGGACTTGTTCTTGCCATTGAGCTGACTTCTGAGGACTTGCCTAACTCGAGATGCGAGATATATATATATATATATATATATATATATATATATATATATATATATATATATATATATATATATATATATATATATATATATATATATATCAAAAGGCATGTGACCAACTTATGTTAATAAAACTATAAAATCAAGATCTAGACTAGTAAAATGCATAAGTAGACTTTATAAAAAATATTAACATGTCTATTTGGTAATATTTAAGACAATAAAACCATCCTGAGAGCCACAGTAAACATGGACATGGATGGCATAATTGAAAACAAGTACAGAAAATGTACAACTCTGAGTCCAACTTGGCAAAAATGCACACGTACGTTCTCCCAACTTCTGTTATAACGTGTCTGATGCCTAAATTTGGCCTCGGGGGTCGTAGCTGTTAAAAACAGCTCGTTTGAGTGCCAAATCTTCTGAGTTGGCTAGCTGTGGTCTCTTGACTGTGTTTGACTGACAGATGAACGTGCCTTAGTTTGCATTGTAGAGCTGAAACTTAGAAAAAATGCTCTTACATTAGATTCTATGGAAGCAGCGGGTGTGATTTCAGGCGGAGATCGCACAAAAAGAAGCGGGACTTTGTACCGGCTGCCAAAAATAAGCTCTTCTGATTGGACAAGAATGTTTAATGGCATTTTATTCAGGTTTTAATTGGATTTGATCAATTTACACATCTCGCTCATTTGTTCCTCTTTTTGTTGGCGTCGCCTATCGCCCTAAAGACGAGCCGCCCCTGGGCTAATGCAAACCGGTCTCAAGCTACATCAGGGAAACCTCAAATGCAACAAGCCTTGTCCTGCTCTTGCACTGCCGGGTAAGTTCACTTTCATATGTTAAGCTCTAATATAGTTTATTGCAAGTATATTGTTCATTTACAGGGGTATGTTAGCTAGCTAAACCTGCAGTGTTGGCTAAAGCTAAGAGCTTAGAGCGTAACTTCTGCAGTTATATCCTCATCATGGTAACTTTGATCTAGTTGGTGTTCTTGCCTCTAGATTTAACAACACAGTAAGTGGATAGAACTAGTTAAACATTAGTCTTACCTTTGAGCAGACATTTTCTCCACAAGTATGGTATTTTTAGTTGGAGAGGAGCCGCGCCGAGCTGTCTGTGCTGTTTAATCCATTGTAGGCACTGCTCCAGTTGTTTTCGGCTTTGGAAATGGAAAGAACACAACTCCTCCGGTCAATATTTCGGGGTATCTGCGGTACATAAACCTTAGACACATCGCTTCACCATCTTGCTTGGAGCTCCAGATCTGACGGGCCTATTTACATAATAACGGTTGCGACGATGTTTGATTGGACAATAGCCGTTTTGGGGCGGGGCTCGGCGAAAGGTCAATTCTCTTTTGTCCACTAATTATCTAAACAACTGTTACCCATAGCAACCACAGAGAGGACCATCCGAGCTCAGCCAATCCGAAAGCTTCATTTAAAATTCTTTATTTTTCAGTACTTAGAGGTCTAATTTTTTCACAAAGTGCTTCCTTTATTATACACTTTCTGGTGGAAAACACAAACTTTACTAATTTACACAAAAAAAAAAAAATAAATACATAAATAAAATGTAGTTACCCCCACTTTAATTCACTACAAAAGTCTTTAAAGAGGTCAAAAGTGTTTTTTCATCATTTTCAACTTTTGCAATTTGACTGTTGTAATATTTGTATTTTTTCAACGACTATCACATTAAAATTACCAAAATGTGATCATCTGTCATACAAAGTTTAAACCTACTTTTGTGATATCTCATTTAAAACAAACAACAACAACAAAAGTGTAAATGAATCTGTGAAAGTCTACGCACTTTGACAGTTTCTATGAAGGCCACAGCGGCAAAATGGAATCACAACAAAAGTTTGAGAGTGAAAAGTAGGACTGTGAATCTGTAATGGGGGTGAAAAGGGAACTGACAAAAGCTCTCAGAAGTGAGCTGACACGCACATCCAATCTACTCTGCCTGGTACATCTCGTAGAGGGATTTGAATCGGAAACTCGTGCAGTGTCAGCGAGCCACGATATCTCCAGTGTCATCTCACCAACTTTCACTGTTTAAAGCTGCACTGGGGAACTTTTTAGACAAAATATTGTTAGATGTATGTTTTATGGGGTAAATAAATTTAACAGAGGGAGGATGGTGACATAAGTGAATAAATAAACCAACGCTGCTGGAGTTTATTTAGAAAGATAAAATTGAAGACACAGGTTTGCTAAATTGAATAGACAGAGGCAGAAGTTTACTAAAGTTGTAATAGTTTAACTATTATTTAGTTTCAGTAAAAAGTCTTGATCAGTACACCTTTTCACATGATCACATGGTTACACCTTGGTCGAGTAAAAAAGTATGTAAATGTAGCAAGTCAATAACATCAGCAGCTTTCTATAATCTAAAAAAACATTTCAAATATCAAAGGTTTAGTGTCAAAGCCAGACTTGGAGAGACTTATCCATGCATTTGTCTCCTGTAGGTTAGACTATTGTAACGTCCTGCTCACCGGCCTATCCAAACGAGCTGTAAAACAGCTGCAGTACATCCATTAACCCTAACCCTGACCAGAACCAGTAAGTACCATCACATTGGTCCTGTGTTTAGGTCTTTGCGCTGGCTTCCAGTGGCTCAGAGAATAGACTTTACAGCAGCTTTACTAGTGTTCAAGTCTCTCCATGGACTAGCACCAAAGTACATCTCTGACGTGTTAGTGCTGCATGAACCATCTCACACTCTGAGGACCTCAGGGACCGGCCTCCTGCTGGTGCCAGAGTCAGGACTAGAGTGGACCAGAGTCAGGACTAAACGTGGATCAGAGTCAGGACTAAACGTGGACCAGAATAAGGACTAACATGAACCAGAGTCAGGACTAAACGTGAACCAGAGTCAGGACTAAACATGGACCAGAGTCAGGACTAAACATGGACCAGAGTCAGGACTAAACGTGGACCGGAGTCAGGACTAAACATGGACCAGAGTCAGGACTAAACATGGACCAGAGTCAGGACTAAACGTGGACCAGAGTCAGGACAAAACATGGACCAGAGTCAGGACTAAACATGGACCAGAGTCAGGACTAAACATAGACCAGAGTTAGGACTAAACATGGACCAGAGTCAGGGCTAAACACGGACCAGAGTCTCGACTAAACATGGACCAGAGTTAGGACTAAACATGGACCAGAGTCAGGACTAAACATAGACCAGAGTTAGGACTAAACATGGCCCGCTAAAGACTTCAAACACCTCATTAAATATCCACGTGGAGATTCAGCGGCAATGCGCAAACTTTTACTCACATGTTTGTGATATTTACTTTGAGAACTTTAAAAAACAAGACCAACAGTGTATTTAGAGCGCAGTCAGATGGTTTTAGCCAGGACTATCCCAGAACTGGACCAGGTTTTCATAAGGACTGATGCAGGACTAAACTAGACTCTTACATCAGTGAGAAAAACACATAAGCTTTGATATATAAATGCCTGTTCAGCCTAAACAAGATGAAATAACATTCTGATCCTATACATATCCAAATTGATGAACACTGGTGGTATAGTTATGTAAGTGCCTTAATAGTTTATTTATTGATCTATAAATAGACATTTTTAGAGCTAATAAAAAGCATGAATAGTCTTTTCCAAGTCATCACGATTTAAAAAAGGCTTTACTTTAGTGAGAAAACGTGTGTTCTCATTTAACAACCTGCATTTTTAGTTTCCTCCTGTCCCCATAATTAACTTTTAACACACTCCTAGTTCTAATATCCCCAAAACCCATCACTGAGACTATTATCACGAAACCAACTTGAGAAAAGTCTAAAAATCTGCTTTTTAAACATTAAACAACACCCAGGAGCAAACCAACCCTAAAAAAAAAAAAAACCAACCACCCACGACTGCAGAAGATTTCCAAGCCACTTTCCAAAAAAGAAGCTCATTCGCTGTAAAGACGCATACTTGGCAACGCTGGTCTGGACTGGAGCCAACACATTTCTTCTTCTACCAATCAATGCTGTGTAAGTGGCAGTAAAGGGCTAATGCGATCATATATGCCTCCCACTCCATTCTCGGGCACATTCTTCAGCGCAGGCCTGATTGGAGCCGGGGTTAAAATGATGGCTGCTATTAGGGACATTTGTGTAAGCATGTCCCGCTCAGATACAGCCGTGCGTGAGCTAATGGACCATCTGCCTCCGTGGACTCAGGCTCGGCCCATGTCACATCCTACAAGCTTAAACGTGATAGACCCTCCTCTTCTGTTTTAGAGACACAGCCGCTTCCCCTGTGCTGCGCTTAAAGGGGTCCTTTTCTGTAAAATTATTCTTAATCTCATTATAATGGCCTCTCTTCACCATTTGTTTACTCAAAATTATATTTGAATTGATCCATGCATGTTTAAGTAATCTTATATTGTTCTTCAGCTGGAGCTCAACTGGTCATGAAATCCCTGTTCTCACCTACCACCTATCTCCACCCACTTGTCTGTATGTACTTCAAAATTGTAATACTCAAAATGAGGTATATATGGTTCAAAACTGTCCCTTAGCCTTTTTCCACCAATAAGTATTAGTTATTTAAAAGCCGTTGCTTCTTACAGTTAAATTTTGAACAGGAAGTCATTAGAGCTGTTTCTGGTTTCAGGCTGTTTTAGATCAATTTTGTGTTTTGCAATAAAAAAAGGTAAATTACTGATCTGTAAATGTTCTAGATTCTTAAAAGATAGTTGGAAAAAACACGATAGGTCTTCTTTAAAGGTGCACTGTGTAAGATTGAGAGGAATTTTAATTATCACATATAGTCCACGAACATTTAAATCATATTTATTCTTTACAACATGAATACTTAAGAGAGCACTGTTAACCACTCCACATCAACTGTGAAACATTTATACGTATTTGAAATGTTTTATTACGGGCCAGAATGTGGATTATTGACGCTAGATGTCAGCAGGGTAGATAGGCAAAATGCATGTGAAAGGCTCCCTCTGGTGGTTAAAAGTGGAAATCACTTTGTTTGTTTGTTTTTCTAACATAGTGCCCTTTAAGACTGACAGACGCAGAAACAGGTGTCTGATCATTCTCAGCGCAGAGCACCAAATCAAAGGCTCTGGGAACAGTTTGGACAACAAATATTTTTTTCTGTAACTCATAAGCTCTCAGACAATCATTATTTTGCGTCAGTTGGACAAGTATTGGCTGAATTATGAACACAAACAGCTGATAAACTTACCTTGTGAACATTACCACTGCAAATGTTTGCACATTTCTGTTGAATTATTTCAAAAGCCACATAAAATATGAGGCTATTTGTCCCAAGTTTCAGATTTTAGTATTTCTGTTCAAAAACTCCAGTCCGATGATGAAGCTTATAACTGTTCCAGCGTCAGCGTGAAGAGAGAACAGAGGCGGAGCTCACAGAGAGAAGGACAGGGCTGGGGACACTGACACCAAGTAATACTTCAGAAGTGCAATCATATGTTAATCATACAATTATAGATTTGCTGGTCTAAAAAAGCTCACTCCAAATTTAGGGGAAATGCATCAGTTTAATTCAAAAGTTTCTGGGGCAGGATCTTAAATTATCTCTTTATTGTGAGAAATATTTATCCTACATTTATTTTATTTTTTTTGGTCTGTCGCTTTGTGTATAGTTTTCAATTACAATGAAAAAAGTCGGTAACTCTTTATAATAACTACATCGTGATTAGTCCCAATAAACCCTTAATAAAGCATAAATAAAGACCTGATTCATTATGAACAAATGGTAAATTAATGAATCAAAAAGTTTATTAAGGCTTAATAACTTCTTAAGTACCACAAGCCCAACCCCCAACCCAAAATCCTAACCTTATCTCCTTAAATAAGTAGTTACTAAGCCTTCATAAACGTTTTCATCCATTAATTGGTCATTTGTTCATGACTATATTAGTCTTTATTCATGCTTTATTAAGGCTTTACTAAGGCTAATTTAGGCGGAGTTAATATGAAGTGGTACCAAAAAGTCAATTTAAATGCTTTGGCTTGACAGATTAAGGTTCATAGAAAAGATTAGAGGGCCAATGCAGATTTTTGCTTAGGCCCCCAAAAGGTTAGATCAGGCTCTGAGCATTAACTATTTAGGTGGTACTTATACTTACAGTTATAACCTGTACTCTATTATTTCTTGTAGTTACAGTTGTTATTTGTATTTAAACGTACTATCCATAATTACAGGTTTTACCCGTGTGGGGCTTAAATTTGAGACGGTACTGCAGCTCCTGTGGGACCAGCTCCGTCACAAAGTTGTAAATTTTTCTTACATTTCTTTTTTGTAATTACCAGGGGCGTAGCACCAAATTCTGGGCCCCAGGTACAAACTTAGTGATGGGCCCCTAACACATGATCTTGTGTTTTAATTATTTAGTTGTCTCTAGTCATTTTTCTATTCATTTGGGTTTTATTTGTTTCTAGAATATTCATTTACAGCCAACTGATTTAATTTCTACAATTCACACATAAATAGTGTTGCTTTTTTGTTTTTTGCAGGGAAATTAGATGCTTTTTAATGCTACCTTACAAGATATGTATTGCCACAAATGCCTAAAAAACAAGACATTTGTGTGTTTTTGTGTCAAAACCATTGAGTTGGAACCACTGCCTTCACTCAAATAAGACGAGAAAAAAAAAATGAAATGTGTTTTAATCTAACTCTTTTACATTTTAGCTAATTTGTTTTAAGCTTACTTGTCTAAAATATGCCAAAATCACACTTAGAAAATCCTTGTGACATTTTGGATGTTTTATAATGTTGAAGTTGTGACATTTATTGACAATATTCAAGTTATTATGCATATTTATAGGCGATCATTAGTGCCAAACCCTGACTATTTCTTCACTGAAAACTGCAAACTCTTGCTCATGAGATTATATTTGTAGATATTGTATTTGTTAAAATTTGAGCAAACTAATAAATGCTTTTGGGGGCCCTTTCCTGTCCTGGGCCCCGGGGAAACTAGCACCATTTACCCCCCCAGTCCGACACCCCTGGTAATTACAGTTATAACCCTCACGTGTGCTTATTGTCTATAATTACACTTATTACCCATGAATACAGTTGTTACCGGTAACTACAGTTATATAACCCATACTTATTGTTGTTACCCGTTCTTAGTTATTACCTGTACTTACCTGTTATTATCCACATTACAGTTATTACCCACAAACGCAGCTGTTGCTCCAGGAGTTTTGTGAGAGGAAGTAGACAGATTTAAACATCAGGTACCCCACCTTTAAATGCATTTGTTACCGTGAAACAGAACAAGCAAAGCCATGACATCTATTTAGAGCAAAGCATAAAAACGTGAATGGATCTGCAGCGTGACAGAATAATAATGTCGGTGTGAAATTGGCGATCAGGTTAACGGCTGACTGGCTGAAGGCGGCAGCGTACGTTCTGCCCTATTAGAGGCTAAATGGTGCGGCGTGGCGGATAAAAGTGCTGTCAGATCATATGGTCACACACACACACAGGTCTGCAGTCTGGACCGTCCACCAGCTCAGGGAGGAACAGCAGTCACCTTCAACACTTCTGTCATTGTGGAGTCATTTGTCTGGGAAAGATGGTTTCAGAAGTAGACATCTGGACACTGTTTTAGGCAGAAGGTATAGGTCACTTCCAACCAGAACATCCAAAATGGCCAACAGCTTCTACCAACTTCTTTCCTCATTTACGTACTTCAATTAAAACTTCACTCTCTCAAGTCATAACTGTGAACTGGACTCACCCATATCTACACACTGTTTCCTGTTGATACCTCAAATCTGTCTGTGTCATGTTGTTTGTGTTGACAAGTTTGCTTTAGATGTCTAGATGATGCCCTGGCAACTGCCTAGTTCACGTATGCCCAGGGTCGGCCCTGTAAATCAGGTTTGGCGCCCCAGTACTGTGGGGGAGGGGGCGGCGTGTGCACAGTGCGCACATAACTGATGACTTTTTTTTTTTTCTAAAATTATTTTGTATACAATAATTTGTAAAAATACATAACCTACAATCATGTAGCAATTACAATTTTTGAGTGAACTTTATGAGAGATAAAATTCTGAAACAGTAGATTTTTTGTGTTCTTAGGATGTGTTCTTACAGACCAACATTTTCTGTTACAAACTAATTTTGGGATTTCCACAAATGTTTGTAAGACGCCCTTAACCCTTAGATGCAAAAGTGGGGTCAAAAATGAGCCCCAGGTCAAATCTTTGAAATTAAAAGTATTTACATTTTCATATTTCAGGGATCCCTCATAAAACTTGTTTGTGACAGAAGATCATAGCATTTTTTAAATATATAAACTTTTTTTAAAAGAATTCTCATCTTTTGTATCACTAACCCACTTTTACATAAGTGAGGTCAAAAATGACCCCAACCGTTTCCTATAGAATCTCAGGGGTAAGTCCTAGGAACTTTTGATTCTTATCAATTATACCTGTTTACATTTACTGTGGCGCTTACTCATCTGATGCAGCAGTCAGGAGGTCTTTTTGACTCAGCATCACTCATGTAATGTTCATCAGCGCACGGCCACACTTTCTCACAGAGCTCTCAAAGGAGTTTGTGACTCTTCACATGAAAAGTCGACTGGAAAGTAACCCAAACCTACCAACCTACATCACTTTAGCACTGGGAAGGTGTTTAGTGACAAAATCCACAATCCACACACATGAGAGACGCACACAGGAGCAACGATGAAATGTTTTGTGTGTGTTCACCTACGTGGACAATGTTATATTCTCCAGTTATAGTTTTATTTTTTGTTCGTCCTTCATAATCAAACTGACAGTCACAAAATGGATTTTGACCTTTTTTTTTTTTTTTTATCTGACTGATTTGTGTTCAAATGTGAATAAAAACTGATAAACTAACTATGTCAAAAATGTTCTTTTGTTGTTCAAAATATAATAAAAACCATAATATTTATGAAAAATGAAAGTGTTATTCTAAGAGTGTAGGTATTGGTAAGCCATGCATCGAAGGGTTAAGAACAAGTTCCCTAGTACGAACATGTCAGGAATAAGACCAGATAAATCGATTTACCTGAATAATCTATTTGTGTTTGCACCTTCTACTTACTCCACGAGAACATGAAATACTAAAACATTTGCTGATCTGGTGACTTCGTAATAACAGTCAGTCCTTCATACGCTCATTCTGCTTTCATTTGTTTAAAGAAAACATTTCAACTCTGACATTTTGAGATGCTTCAACAAGACCAAGGCTGTGTTTCATTAGCGCTGTGCAAATCAGAAAACTTATTCTTTTCACCGTCTTTTCCTACAATGACATTTACTTTTTCAATTTCAGACACATTTAGAATTAGACAAGGTTACATTTGCTTTGTGCTAATTCCAAGCTTCAATAAAAGAGGCGTCAGACACAAAGCCGATGTTAACAGTAGATTCTCTTGTACAGTTGTCGGAGAAATTGTTCCGTGACCAACCACGCAGGAGAAAAGTGCTCACAAGAGGAAGCAGATGAGTTTTTTGAAATAGCATCGAAAAGGAAAAATTGAAAAGTTTAAAACAATCACAAACTTGTAAATGACTTTTTTTTTTTTTTTTATTGGGACGCATCAAATTGTCTGTCTGCACTTTGGGGTTGTGTCTCTCGTTAACGAACCTGTGCCAGTTCACACGCAAATGAAAAATGATGTTAAGAAAAGACATTTGGAAAACTAATTCTTTCAACAGTGTGAGGTTTGTATGATTTCAGTGGACATTGGACCAAATTCCAATGTGTGGAGAGCATTTTAAAACTCGATAAGTGATTTTGTTGGTGGAACAAAATGATGTGTTTTAAGGTGTAGTCACACTTTGATTGTCAAAAGTGTTGGAAATTTGATAAGCATGACTAAGTAAGGTGTTGAAATGCATTAGCAGAACAGGATCTGTTTAGCATAGCCCTAATCTTAACCAAATTACCTAAACCTAACCTTAATTCTCTTTGTCTAGATTTCAGAAAGAAAGAAAGAAACAAATAGGCCGGTGAATAATCTAACTCAACCTAACTTGTGTTGGTGAATTCATCTACAATTGTTGCAAATATGACCCTTTTTTTTTTGTGTGTGTGTGGATAGCGCTCTTTGCTGGTTGCTAGTTCGACTCTCGCACGACTTGCATGTTTCTCCTCGTGTCTGGTTAATTTTTTTCGGGCACTCTAGTTTCTCCACCAACCAATAACATCCAGGTTAGGGCAGTGGTTCTCAACCTGGGGGTCGTAGAATGATTTCTGCAGGGGCCCTGATGATTTGTGACGTTTAACATTGATATCTTAAACAAGGTTTGACACCTTTGAACTGCAATGATGATAGGTTCCTATTTACAAGTCCATCAATGAATTTATCTAGGTTTATGGATTCAAAAAAAATATCAAACATTAGACCAAAGATTACTTTATCACACTGTGGGAAGTCTACATTTTGTGTTTGGGGTCATGGACGTCTACAGTTGTTATTTTGGGGGTTGCAACTAAGAAAAGTTGAGAACCACTAAGTTAGGGAACGCCTGTGGTAAGAGGTTGATGCACTGACTCGCTTCTGCTGAGCTGCCCCAGGCTGCGAGAGGCGTCTGGGTGTAGACGTCTTTGTCGTTGCCCACCTCAGGCTGAAAACAGCTCTCCATGCAGACCGGATGTTCAAATTTGGCAACCCTTAATTTTCACAAAGCCATAAACTTACCCAAATTAACTGATCCTCAGGTCTAATCTCAACCCTAACCTTACCCATATTTGAGGTATATAGTAACTGTAGCTGGGCTTCCGGTGTGGACGAAGAGGTGATTCCAGACAGAAGTCTGTGGAGGGAACTAGACATGTCATTCCCCAATCAGAGTCACTTGCCAAAATTGAGTCAATCATAGTTGTGCACGGTAGCAGAGTGGTTAGAGCTCTGGCTTTCCAATAAGGAGGTCGTGGGTTCGACTCCCGGGTCGGACCATATCAACATCTCACGATCTCTCTGGGTGGAGTTTGCATGTTCTCCCCGTGTCACCGTGGGTTTTCTCCGGGTACTCCGGTTTCCTCCCACCTCCAAAGACATGCATGTTTAGGTTAATTGGGCATCACTGTAAATTTCCCTTAGTGAGTGAATGAGAGAGTGAATGCTTGTCTGTCTAACCCTGCGGCAAGTTGGCCACTGTCCAGGGTGTTCCCCGCCTAAGGCCCAAAGTCACTGGTATAGGCTCCAGTCACCCGCGACCCCTAACGGGATTAAGCGGTAGAAAATGAATGAATGAATGAATAGTTGTTAGCTTGACTATATCTTCACTACTTAAAGAGAAACTAAACACAGAATCATCTTTTTTTCACTGTCAGACTGTGTATATGGGGTCAAAATTGAATTATCTATTGTTTCCAGGCCTTGGCTGTACATTTTTGTGCAAACTCGCTCATTTTGCAGTTCTGTGTAAAAACCACGGCTGTACTGCCACGCTGGACAACCGCTGTCAGTGCATTTTCAGTACACGCTGACGTCACAGTGCCGCCCAGATTATTTATCTAAACTCCTCCCTCCAACACCGCTGCTGCAGAGAGTTAGGAGGCGATCACCTGCTGTGTAACGACATCAGCCGTCATTTGGCTCAGCGAGTGGTGCGATATGTAACCACTTATACAACGATGCGCTGGTTCGAAACTCATGTCAATGTTTTTCCTTTTCGTTTTTCATTTTTATTTTTATAAAATACATAATAAGCTCATGTGCTTATGTAGACTAAAGCAAAGGTTTCATACATATGTTTTGCAAAGTAAATTATAAAAAAAAACTTGACGTGCAAGTAAGCAAAGACTTGGTGCTGTTGCTGTACAGTTCCCTCCGCTGCAAATCTCTTGTCAGGACCAGGACCGCTTCAACACAAAACTCACATCATTCACCAAGCTCGCTGTTCATATCTGGTGCTGTCAATCAATGTCTGTCCACACCCACCTGGGCGTCTCTTAAAAGGCCTCCGAGCATCTCCCACTTTTGCGAGCCTGTTTAGGGTTCAGTTGTGGGCCGAGTTAGTCTCTGAACGCATGTTTAGCCTCACTTTAATATGTCACAAATGGCTAAAAATTCCATGTGTTGTTTGTCCTCGTAGGTGTTTGCGCAGAAGCTTCTTTGCATGTGCACATCAACTTTTCCTCAAATTCGGCTCTGACTCAGATTGGAGAATGACAGGGCGGTGCATGCCCTCAGCCAGACGCTCTTGAAGGCTGCTTCTATCGCTGAATGTGTAGGAAGGGTTACTGTGTGAAGCACTTTGGAAGACACCATCATCCTCATCACCATCATCCTCATCGTCATTCTATTGATGCTCCTAATGCAAAGGAAAGTCTGCTCACTAGAAGTTTTGGCTGACTTTTAAGCCTGTTGTGTTTAGTCCCAAGTGCGAACAGACATGGCCCCCGTAAATATCTCAGAAGACGTTATTTATTGCGTCCTCTGTCATGTTTGCGGGGTCACGGCGACTTTCTGACGACTATTTGTCAGATTATGTCATTGTAAGGTTCCAGCGCAGCAGAAAAAACTTCACGACAGCGACGACTCTTCAAAAGTATGAAATGGCCAACACTGTGTGAGCATTCTCTTTCATTATGCCTGCAGGAAGTCTGTATAATGAGCCTCTTACCTTCAATGAGTGGCCTTTACAATCAGGGTTAATGCCATTGCTTCATTTCGTAAATAAGAGCAAATGTGAGGGCTTTTCTTCTGACACTGCCTGCTCCATTATGTGACACGTGTGTTCTCTGCAGTAGGAAATCACAGTTGACCTCGGCAAGTGTACCTGAGCTTCTTGTGACATGATGTGACTGTAAAACAGATAATAGTAGTAGTAGCAAAAAGGTTTCATATCTAGCCTGTGCTTTTTCTTCCCAAACCAAATGAGTTCATATTGTTTTGATTACTATGCTTACTTACTCATTAACTAACATGTTTGCTTTGTAGATCAAACCTTCAGTTAATGATTTGAGTATGGTAAATGTTCTTTAATGATTAGTTAACATTTTATGTGTGACTTATGAACATTTATAAATCAAATATATCCACATATTTAGTAAATGATTAATTAATTATTAGTAATAGTACAACATGGTGGCACAGCGGTTTGTGCTTTGGCCTCACAGCATGAAGGTCCAGGGTTTGACTCCCTTTCAGTGTGGAGTTTGTTCACCCTGTGTCTGCGTAGGTTTCCTCTTGTCCATTGGTGCCCTTTCTCTCCCCTCCCCAGCATGGAAATTAGCTGAAAAGCTAAAATATGACTGTTAGGTTTGAGCACTTTTTTCCATTATTATTTTTCTCCAATATGTTTTTGTAGTTATATTTTTCTAGATTCGTTTTTCTAGATTAGATTTTTATTTATTTTTTTCTTTGATACTTTAGGTATCAGCACTGAAGAATTTTTATGTTATTTTTTATTTTTCAGTGTCTTTGGGTGGGGGTGTTCCATTATTATTATTCTCCAATATATTTTTGTAGTTATATTTTTCTAGATTAGTTTTTGTTTTTTTCTATTTTTGATAGTTATATTTTTGTAGTTTTTGTAATATGTCTTTTTAGTGAAATTTTCTTTAGTTTAGTTTAATATAGTTGGCTCCGGGTGCTTCCTGTTTTTTTTCCCGCGCCTGTGCGCCTTTAAAAGGACGAGCTGTGGTCAGCTCGCTCTCTCCGCCCAGCTTGTCCACACCACCTGTGCGCTCGCACCCGACGCGCGCTCTGGAGGCTGCTGCTGCTCATGCCTGTTTGGGTTTGTTTTTTTCCTTTTTTGATATTTTTCTAAGTTAACCTTATTTTTGTTTGATCTGGTGGGACCGGTGGTCACGTTTTTGTTTTCCTTTCATGATAGGTTTTAGATGGGGTTTTGTTTTATAGGTTAGGGCTTGTGGCACCGGCTTCTACGGCCCTGTACAGTGTTGGCCCAGTATCGCGCCCGTTTGTTCTTTTTTGCCGGCCCACCAGTCCGGTTTATTTTGTTACTTTTAGTATTTTTGGGCACGGGGTTCTTTAGGAGTTTTTTTTTGTCTTCTTTTTCTACAAATAACTAAAATACCAGAAAAAAAAAAAAAAAGAATGAAAGAAAAGAAAGATATTCAAATAAAACTAATTGAACTCCTATTCTGTGTCTCGTGTCCTTTTAAATATGTTGTGTCACTTTATTGGGTCATAACAATGACACAAGTATTTCTGCCTTCGAGCTCAATGTACAACTTAACCTTTAAATACTATCCCATTAACTCTTTCCGTGCCAATGACGTTAATTTTCGTCACTGACTTTTTATTACAAATAAAAAGTCAGTCACTCTTTTCTTAGTAGGATTTTATTGACAAAAGCTAATTTTTAAAGGTAAAAAGTGGGAAAAAACAAACAAACAAAAACAATTTCTACATCTAATAGCACTGTTGTAGGTCACATTTTTGTTGAAATTCATAGAAATGTATGAAAAAAGTCAGATTTTTAGTCCTCTGACAGGAGGACTAAAAATCACAGCTTCAGGTTTCACCTAGTGACATCACAGTGTGAGTCAGAAACACTGTGATGTCACTAGGTCAGGGGAGTCGAACTCATTTTGACAAAGGGCCACATTGGCATCTTGAATGTCCTCAAAGGGCTGGTTGTAACTAAAATTAACCTTACTAATCCACAAAAAATAGTATTTGGTTATTATATATATTTTTTGAAGGGGCAATTACTGAATACACAGCTGCATTAGTCTGAAAAATTACTTGCTCCTTAAGTTTTAGACAAATCTTTTCTTTAGGTTAAAACACTCAGATTACTCCTGGCACTAATATAAAATTTAAGTAAACCTTTACAAGACCTTGAGGGCCGAATGAAATGAAGTGGAGGGCCGCATCTGGCCCCCGGGCCTTGAGTTTGACATATGTGCACTAGGTGAAACCTGAAGCTGAGCTGAAGGAGTTAAGCTCCACATTTATCTGATTGACTATTATTTTCAAATGTACAACAGACTGTATTCAACATTTATTGAACACAATCTGTCTATTGTGAGGCATTTCTTAAAGGTGGGGTACTGTAGCTGATTTTCACACTGCAAACACAATTTAGGTTTTAAATCTGACAACTTCCTCTCATAAATCCTTTGACACATGGTTAATATCCACATATATTCATTTTGGTTGCATTTATGGCTTATAAACTTATTTTTACAAACAACAAAGTGAAACTGGAGTGACCACCCCATGCTCAGCCAATCAGAGCGCAGCATTCAGCTCCTGATCAGAGCTAAAATTCTTTATTATTCAGTTCAGACAGTACTCAGAGGTCTCATTTTTTTTCACAAAGTACTGTATTTACTCCTTTTTAGTGAAAAGCACAAAGTTTACTAATTTACAACTAAAAAAAGTTAGCTACCCCACCTTTAATTTGATGGTATTTTAAACCTAATTTAAGGTTTGATAAAGCAAAACTGTTTTCATTAGTAACCACAGATTTTAAAAGAATTGTGTGATCTACTCCTACATTTGTGGACAACTTTGATTACTTTTAACCACATATTTTTTGTTCATGAAATTAGTAGTCCGGGTTCTTAAACTGGGGGGACTCGAAAAGGCTCTGGTTTGAGGAAAAAAGTCTGTGAACCACTGAGTTAGATTATTTTTCGAGTGTCTTCTATCTGAGTAAAAACACAGCTCTTTGAACCGGAACGTCTCCTGATCTGCAGCACAGATGGAGCGATGGGGCTTCCTCAGATCACACAACCTCAGCCAGGTGCCACGGCTCACACTATTTGTCTTTGTTATCCGTGACATGATCAACAGTGACACCTTCTCTTCCTCTCTCTCTCTTTTTTTTCCCCTTTAAATCTGCTCCAGAGCTGTGTGTCGGAGCCAGGATCGGATCTCACAGGGAATGCTGGGAATGTGGAAGAGCATCAAGGTGTTAGTCAGGACCTGGCTCACCGTTCAAAGTGTGTTTGTGTTTTATGATCTGATCTGATCTGGTTTGGTTTACAAGGAATGCTGGATGTTGCTTATTTATATCACTCACAAATCATAACCCTGTTGTGATGGTCTGGATTGAAGAGATACTGGGATTTGGATGTTGGTATGGGATATTGGTGCTGATCCATGTGTTGGAATGTGATTGGGCTGGTAAGCCAGTGATTCTGGGATGAATAAGCCTGTTTGTGTTTTAAACTTATACAATAAAGAAAAAAAGCCAAAATATACCCAAGCCAGTATCATTCAGGCTCTAGTTTTTTTGTCCTGCTTGGTAAAAAAAAAAAAAAAAAAAAAAAAAGCGGAATATTAATTCTTTCAGTGCCAGCCCTATTTTGGCTTTTATCCTCCTTCTCTGCCAGGCCGTTTTCTCATTTTAAGCAATATTTACAGCTCTACAAAAATCTGTGCAATTGTAATCATCAAATGAGACCTGCAAGTGTCTACTTCCAATTAATAAAAATAATAATCACAAGAAGGCGTACATATAGCACGACACATAAATAGCGTATTTTTAGCACGATATCAGTCCTTTTTTGTGTTCTTATGTTACACTGTACATATAGCACGATATGAAAAAGCGTAAAAATGACACGTAAAAATGACAAGTTTTGGTTGAAGCCACGTGGAGACATTTTCTTCAGGTAAAACGGGTAAGTTTAGGCATAAAGTTACTAAAATGGGTAAAGATTAGGGTTGGGGCTTGGGGTAGGTTAAGATTAGATGTAGGATTTTGTTAATTTTCATAAATAAGAACCCCAGGAAGACTAGCAACCACAATGTGGAAGCTAATGGGGATCCGAATAAAGAATCTTAACGACCACCATTGAAATGAATGGGGACTGTGACGGGTACTATAATTACGCAAAAATGCCGTAAACTCGTGCTAATCATACGTAATTTACATGTTGCGTTATGTCGTGGTAAATGTACGCTTTCTTGTGAGATCGGGCTGAAATAAATGTTATTCTACATTAATCTGTTCTCTTTTTATAGGCTTTTGAAATTCCATGTTTTTTATGAGATTTCAGCGTTTAACGAGAAACTTTTGAGATGACGTCTTTTTTTCTAAATCAAATTTCATGTCAGTTTTCCTCTGTTCTACTTTTTGGTGAAAGAATATGAGCAACTACAATGAAATAATGTCTTTAGGATAAAAAAAATACAGGATTTACATAATTGAAACAATGACAACAATCTACTTTCTGATGCAGATTCTATAGATTCAGACTCTTTCATGGAGAATAGATTATATTGAACCCTCCAAACATAAAGAAATCCAGTATTTTGACTTACTCTGACTTTGAGCTCGCTCACAGAAGAGGAAGTTTCTAGACTCGCTGCATGTTTCGTTCTCCTCGGAGTCCTAGTCCAGTAGAATCGTATTCGCGCTCCTTCATTTTAAAAATCAAAAATCAGCTCTAAACTGACTCAACTATGTTTTAGTCCAAGATTTTTTGTCTGTAAGCAGTTTGAAAAGAAAGCCAGCCAGCTGATTACGTGAATACAGCCGACTTTGCTCTGCAGAGTAAACAACAGACGCGTGCATTTTCCGTTCCTGTGACTTCCTCTGGCTCTTTGTCCTCATACTACACCTCCCTCTGGTTGTGAATCTATGAAACTGCAACAAGTTTTTGGCAATATATATTCTCAGCAATGGCAGGACAATGACAGAAAATCTGTAATGAGAAAATTGCACCTTGTTATGGTCTTTCCGCCTTGGCTTCAGTACAGAGTTTAATTATTACTGCTGGTTTTCAAATGGCTTCACTCTGTGAGTTGCTCTCTCCTTTTGTCCAACGTAGAGAGATGAGATTTTCAAATTTGCACCTTTTAAATATTTCCAGAACACACCTGAAAACTAAAGGTGATGACCATTCTCTGTATGTTCCTATGCTGTTTCCACTGCACAATGCGACTCGTTCTACTTACTGGGTCCCATTAGACCCTGCTTTCACCCTTGACCCTGGAGCAGACCTCACTCAATGTGCTCTCACAGAGTTCGTTTAAATAGCTCGCCATGACAAATTGCGTGTCATAATGACGCCCTCTGTCTGTTTTGGCGTGCAATTACACACCCGTTTTTTCTGGCGTGGTCTGAACACGCGATGAGGTTGAGGACAAACACAGGGTTTTTGGGGGGTTAACAGGTACGTTCAGGTCTAAAGTTACAAAAGACTGAGGCTTGGAGCTGGTTAAGTTTAGGATTAGGATTGTGTTAGTCTTCATGAATAATAATATGTCTTTACATTCACCACAGAAAGGTAGGGTTACAGACAGAAACGCATCCAATACACACGCAAAAAATAGAAATGGCGTTCATGTGACATGCTTTTTCAAATTACGTGGTATTGACACATCTGTGAGAACAGGGTGCCTCATATACAGTACACTGTGTGTAATGTGTGCAACATAATCCAGCCATTGAATAAAACAGCATCGACCCAGCCTGGTTCGACAATCAAGCTGTTTCTTTTGCAACACAAACTGGATTTTTAAATTCTGTTTTCCTCTTAATACTGATATATTTTGTGTGAAGCACGTTGTGCGCTTGCGGTTGTTGTAAATGTGCTTTATATAAATAAAGTTGACCTTAACCTTGACATTAATCCAACTGTCAATTACTCTCTCACTGAAAAAAAAAAACAGGCGATTATCATTGTGGATGTTCAAGGCAAATGCTAAACAGCTAAGAAATATTTTAACAAGTCAAAGGTCGTTCTACATCCATTACTGAGTTAAACAAACAAACACAACAATACATCATGACTAAAGAACATTACAGTGAAAGTGTACAGGGTAGAAATCGTATTTTCAGAGCGATGGCGTCTTGCACAACATCGCCTTGGCAGAAAATCAAACTGGTCATGTCAAACGTTATTGAGCTATATCTGACAGCTCTGAGGGAAAGGTGAACAGACCTGAACAGCCCTTAACAACCACAGCTGTAAGACTGAAGCTGACAGACAGGAGTATAACAACGAGATCAGCCGTGTAGCCTTAGCTTAGCTCTAAGGACAATGAAATAATATCATCCTTGGTCGAGTGCAGAGAATGGTTTAAATGGTTTTATTGTGAAATGTCCCCAAGTTCACGGCTTGTTCAGTTCAGAGCACTCGTTAACAATCACTGAAGGCCTGTCGAATGCAGGAGACAGTGCTGCTGGCTTTCTATACACAAGAGCAATCGCACTAGAACTAGCCGGTTATTTCAGCAAATGATCAAAACTGTTTCATTAGCGAACAGCAAAAGAGACATAATGTTCTGTAACTCTGTCTCTAGTGAGTTTCTTTTTTTTAATCATTTGATTGCTTAAAGCTACTTTCTGTACATTACAATTACTTAATTTATTTCTAAAATCTGTCTAAGGGGGCAACACATCTCCTTCACCCAAAGTGGATTGTGGAATGTTGGTCCACTCCTTTTCAATGGTTGTACAAAGTTGCTGAATATTGGCAGTATCTGGAACACACTGCTGTATAAAGCTGGCCACACACTACACGACTCTACAACTGTGACTAATTAGAATGCGAGTCTTGGCCCCACACTACACGACTGGAGTGAGAGTGATTCTAGAATGACTGAGCCCACACAGTGGCCCCTGCAGGGGTATGGCTTTACGCACTGAGCGTACTCTTTTATTTAATTTATTTTTTTCAATATGATTTATTTTTTCATTTACATATTCGAATTGAAAACAGGTGGAGTAACATCAATCAATTAAACAAATAACATTTAAAAAGAAATCTTTGGTGTAAAATACGTCAGTACGCACTCTTCTAATGTCGCGCTGTAAAACAGAACCACATAAGGAAACAGTGAGGAGAGATTCTGCTCCTCCATTTGTTAATGCCAAGGCTGTTCCAGGAACACGATCTGCATTACTTCAAACCAACATAGAGCAAGACCAATGCCCTGCTGGACTTTATTTTGTTATGTTTTATCGTATCCACATGCTTGTGACTGTGTACTCTCTCCTGAACTCCTGCAGCCACCCCTGAGCCCACACACTACACAACTGTGGAGATTACTCTAGCAGCAGAACAATTAATAATGCACAAAACAACAATGCAAGTTTATAAAAGAGTTGAGTTCAGTGCTTATTTTTATTTTTTATCTTTTTTTTTTTTTTTTATGAACTCAAATTTTGAGCTAATATTATTTATTTGTCTTTGATTAATATTTTTTACAACAAGATAGAAACAAAAAATTGGTTTTGTTTTAGTGTAAATAATATATTTATTTAAATATTTTTTGCCATAAGCCAACATGTGACTTTTCATTGGTTAAACGGGTCATGTGACCCTCCACGTCCTGACATTATGCTGAAATACCGGTACAAACACGCTAGTTAGCTAGCTCTCTCAAAATAACACTGGAATGGAGACAATGGCGACAGAGGTGACGAAGTTGGACATTTTTCCCCTTTGGATTTTACGTAGATGCATTACTTTCATGAGATTTTATCAGAAGAAAACTTGTGTTGTTTCGAGTGAGGAGGACGTCAGCAGCGCTTCGTGGAGAGAGGAGGAGAGGAGGGTGAGTGCGCTGTTGTTTTGGTCATCAGAGGTGTAAAAACTAGCGTGTGTGCATTTCAAACAGAAAGTAACCTCATTAAAAAACTGGGAGCAAAAACAAGTGTTGCATTTATATTTTTGTTCAGTCTAAATATGTCTGCATCAGAAAGTAATAAAAACTGCTATTACCTTCTCGTCTGTAACACGGTTTTTGTTGATACAGAGATATAAAAAGACACTCGTCCTCATTGTTTTAATCATGTAAACCTTTTATTGTAGTGGCTCATATTCTGTCACCAAAACGTAGAAAAGAGAAAAACAACACTGACATGAAGATTGATTTACAAAAAGTACATTTTATCCATTTTTCTTTTCAAAATGCTTAAATCTAATGGAAACATGGAATTTCAAATGCACATGAAAAGGTAATGGAAATAGACACACACAAGTCGCTTGATGTGCAACATGTCATCATTTTGGCTGATTAAAGTTTTCTGTGGTGCTGTGAATATCGTTTAAAATGATTAAAAACGCCCGACAGGGAAGGAGGAGCAAAGCAATAAAAGGGCTGGCACTGAAAGAGAAAAATAACATTTATGTTTTTGAAATATGTTCTTAAAGTGAAAATGTCCACTTGTAATAATATTCCCGATTTAAATAACTATTAAAAACATATTATTGGATATTTGGGTAGACTTGTGCAAAGCAAGGAGGTAAAATTTACTAAATGATGTACAATCATCTGCACCATCTTTATATTACAGATGAATAACACTCCCCATGGCTACACCAGGTAAAGACCATCTTGAAGTATCTCCTATGTGAAAACACTGGATATCTATTTGTAACTTTAGAACAAACAACACAAGAATTCCTAAAGTCACTGGCTGGTACACTGGTACTGAGAGATGCCTAAGGATTTGTAATCTGTGCAATGAAGGTGGAATTGGTAATGAATATGATATCATGTCTGTCTGTACAAATAACTGTGTATGACTTTTCGAGAGAAATGTCTCCCTGTGTTACACCAACACAGTCTCACAAGAAAGTGTACATTTACCATGAAACAAAAACAGCGTATTTTGAGCACAATTTTAGGGCTTTTTTGTGTACTTATATTACATCGTCGTACATTTAGCACGATATGAAAAAGCGTAAAAAATGACACGAGTTTTGGTTGAAGCCACGTGGGGTTCCATTCTTTAGGTGTAACGAGTACGTTTAGGATTCAAGTTACTAAAATGGGTACGTTTAGTTCTGGGACTTGGGACAGGTTAAGATTAGGATCAGGATTTCGTTAATATTCATAAATAAAAACACGTCTTATCAACCACCACTGAAATGAACTGGGACTGCGATGTGCACCTTAATTACGCAAAACAGCCGTGAACTCGTGCTAATCATACGTAATTTACATGTCATGGTAAATGTACGCTTTCTTGTGAGATTTGTCTTTATAAATGAATAACCTTTTGATTGTCAAACATGCCGAAAAATGTACATTTGTCAGCGAATGTATTTGTTTTGTGCTCCATATGATGTATATAATGATGAGCAAAACCAATAAATGAATGAATGAGTTATTTTACACAACTCACTCCTATTTCCCACCACAGCTGTTCACCAGAAAATCCTTAAAAATAAATAAATACATTTCCGAGGATGCATCTGCGGGTGGCCCATGGACTCATCACACACACCGGGAATCTGCACCAAACAGACCTCCACCACCACGCCCACGGACTCATCACACACCGGGAATCAGCACCAAACAGACCTCCACCACCACGCCCACGGACTCATCACACACCGGGAATCAGCACCAAACGGACCTCCACAACCACGCCCACGGACTCATCACACACCGGGAATCAGCACTAAACGGACCTCCACAACCACGCCCACGGACTCCTCACACACCGGGAATCAGCACCAAACGGACCTCCACCAACACGCCCACGGACTTATCACACACCGGGAATCAGCACCAAACAGACCTCAACCACCACGCTCATGGACTCATCACACACCAGGAATCAGCACCAGACGGACCTCCACCACCACGCCCACGGACTCATCACACACCGGGAATCAGCACCAAACGGACCTCCACCACCACGCCCACGGACTCATCACACACACCGGGAATCAGCACCAAACGGACCTCCACCAACACGCCCACGGACTCATCACACACACCGGGAATCTGCACCAAGCAGACCTCCACCACCACGCCCACGGACTCATCACACACACCGGGAATCTGCACCAAGCAGACCTCCACCACCACGCCCACGGACTCATCACACACCGGGAATCAGCACCAAACTGACCTCCACCAACACTCTCACGAACTTATCACACACACCGGGAATCTGCACCAAACTGACCTCCACCAACACTCTCACGAACTTATCACACACACCGGGAATCTGCACCAAACGGACCTCCACCACCACGCCCACGGACTCATCACACACCGGGAATCTGCACCAATGGATCTCCACCACCACGCCAACGGACTCATCACACACACCGGGAATCTGCACCAAACAGACCTCCACCACCACGCCCACGGACTCATCACACACCGGGAATCAGCACCAAACGGACCTCCACCAACACGCCCACGGACTCATCACACACACCGGGAATCTGCACCAAACAGACCTCCACCACCACGCCCACGGACTCCTCACACACCGGGAATCAGCACCAAACGGACCTCCACCAACACGCCCACGGACTCATCACACACACCGGGAATCTGCACCAAACAGACCTCCACCACCACGCCCACGGACTTACCACACACCGGGAATCTGCACCAAACAGACCTCCACCACCACGCCCACGGACTTACCACACACCGGGAATCAGCATACGGCCCGTGTGACGGCGTCGGAGAGCAACAGAAGGATCCGGTCATGCGCCTGTGACCTGTGCGCAAATGATTTGGCAGCACAGCGAGAGCACAGGGAGTTTGAAAAAAAAAGTATTAGTCACCATTAAATTGGCCCGAGGCTGCTGCTGTCTGCATGGAGCGGAGTAGATAACATCTTTCTGCTCATTATAGCCAACAGAAGGCCAGTCTCAGCTTGGTGCAATGGCTGCCGGCGCTGCTTTTAGAATAGGCAGAATGTACTGGCTTAAATGGTAAAAAGTGGTCTTCAGTCAAGAGATACTATATAAGATGCAAACTTTTAAGCATGTACTATTGTTAAAGGGTACAAATTATATAAAAAGTTTTTTTTTTTTTTTTTTTAAGATTATAACCTTGTTCTAACATTGGTTTCTTACACACACACAAAAAAAAAACACAGCTGAAGTCTATGAGATCTATTATCTATGAGATGAATTTTTTTTCTCCAGAAACACCATTTTATAGCCCTGTTTCTATAGGCTAGCGTTGGGTTGGTACAGTAAGGGAGAAAGGGGTTAGATGTCACATGAGTAGGTTGTCACAATCACTGTTTCTCAGCTTGTGATTGGTGCATTTGAAAAGTGTGATTAAAATGTTCATTAAATGAACCAAACTTCACTCGCTAAAACATTTTTGTAAACATTTGTTCAAGATTGTGATAAGACGAAATTAAAAATGTACAGCAGAAAGTACATTTTCAGATGGTGAGAAAAAATGTCTTTTTTTTTTTTCAAAAAATTGTGTAGAAAGCTTATAACCACTGACACTACAAAGAGGTGGAGTCAGAGTGACAATTAGGACATTTTTTTTTTTTTTTTTCTGAGCTGGGTTTAAAAATGTAGAAGAACCCTAAGGTGAAAGTAAAAAAGTCCAGTCAGGGTTGGTTGTCACATGTGATTCTATCTAGAACAGCAGCACAGCCAGAGCGGGGTTGGTTGTCACACTTTTACAAAAGCCAGATTTTCTCAAATTATCAAATTTTAAATATTCAAAGTCAATGCAGGAAATGAGTGTAAAGTTTCAACAACAACAAAAAATCGAATTCTTGTCATGTACGTTATTCTGTTTGAAAGTTATTAATCACTAATTCACATTAAAAATATACTTTTAGAATAGGCTATCATTAGAATCTTAACAAAAAATGCATTTTTTTTAACATTTTCAATTGCCCTTTTCTTGTAATTTAACGCCTCCAGATTCAGAAAATGTAAAACATGCTTAAATCAAAATGAAATCAAACATCAAAAAATCAAACCAAAGACAAGACACATTTTTTGGCCCTGGTTTCACCCTGGACCCTGGAGCAGAACTTACAGTGGTCCTCTCTTTAGGCTCGATGATTGGACAAGAAAACACAGGCTCGGGTGAAAACCAGGCAGAAAAGAGCAGATAGAAACATGAAATAATGTTCCTCACCAAGCGCCGACTTGATCCTGTGACAAACCGACGCATTTTTTCTGATGAAAACTTTATTTGTTGCTTCAACAGAGTTAACAAAACAAAGCTAGCGCATTAGCATCAGCTGTAAAACATTGTAAATCCTGTGTGTAATGTGCCCAACATGATCTAGGCTCAAATCATTGAATAAAATGTGTTTTAAATGCAGCTCAGAGTCACGGAGACTTTGTGACGATAACCTGCCTTGACCGTTGAGTGACAGCACCTCAGACTTTGAATTACATCATCAGTGCTTGAGATATGTTACATACTGTATGTCCTAAAAATACAGCTAAAGGAACAACATGTCCAAGGAAACAAGAAGAAACATGAAAACAAGATAAGACCTTTCTCGAGGTCTTTTAGGTTTCCTTTTTATGGCTGAACAATCCGTCTCAAAGGAAGGATTATGTATTACGTATGTACAGCACAAAACATGTGAAGCACAAAAACATGTTTTTCTCTAGAGCCCCTTCATCCATGTGACACAAATCACTGTGACCGCCATTACAGCAGTGTTATTGAATCTAATGGGAAAAAGCCTGACAATTAGCTTCTGTTTTTTCCTTAGCATTAAAATAGGCCCTAAATCCCAGGTCACTGAAAGACGGACTCCGAACCCAAGCGCCGCCTCATCCGGACAGCATAGCCCTCAGGCCAAACACTCGCAGAGAGACTGGAGAATGTAGACGTGATTCTGTAAAGAAGCTTTGCAGACTGAGTGCAGCAATAGAAGTACTCGCACATCGCCGCTGTGAAATGCGGTCTGCTTGTATTTTGAGAATGCGGTTGTGCATGTGCGTGAATGAAGTACAGAGCGTTTGTGTGTGCCTTCTCCTGCGTAAAGTTGGATCGCCAATCAGCCAATGGCATGCCTTTATTCAGCGACTGTTTAAGCCAGTGTGACAGAAAAAAAAACATGGGGCAGAACGGGGTCGAGTCAGAACAGTCACATCTTGGATTTGTTCTGATCTATGCAACTTCTCCACAGCACAGGTCAGATAGGAAATTTTATTGGTGACCCCTGCCCTAAATAATAGTACGTAAGTTAAACATAGCTGCATTTTGTAGCTTGACTTTGCTTTTCACGAGTTTAGAAGCATAATTTACTCTGAATCTGCCATTTCTGGACATCTGATTCACGTTCAGTCAAATTGTATTATAAAGCCCATTGACTCTTTAACACATTAACATTGATACTGGACATTTGCTTCATTTTCTTCTCACTTTACTTTCTCTGATTCTTTGAACAAAAATAATTAAACATGGAATGACCAAAAACACAGTGGGAACAAAGATTCTGACTTGTTTTAAGAGCATAGTTAAGTGATTACCACAATAAAATACAAATCAATACAATTGTAATGTAGTTGATGAATAAGATTGACTCCGGAAATGGCCTGGCTTTCTTCTGTCGTTGATCATGTGTAAGTCCCACTGTGCAAAAATAATCAATATACAGTACTAATAACAGTACGCCAAATAGTCAGATAAACCTGGAATTGACTGTGTGAACAAGAGTATTTTTTTTTTTTTTTCAAAAATGCTAACATCTTGCCGGCAGGTTCATTTCCTCTTTAGTTCATTCTTTAAAAGTTTTTTTACTGCCTCAGCCTAAAATGAAAAATTACTAAAGATCAGGCAGTGAACAGTGAGTTGTTGGTGATTTTCTCTGAAAACATGTTAAAAACTTTACAAAAGAAGACATATAAAAAGATGTGTTTGTCTGTCAATGCTAACGCTAAAGTCTGACAATTTGAAAGTAAACAGCTTCAATGCACAGAGTCAATTGTCACTTCCGGCGTACGGATAGGGACAATGTTTGAGATTCCATGGGACCTCGCTTATGGAAAAGTGAAGTAGTAATGAAAAAGATGAAATTTCTCAAATGTATGAAAAAAAAAAAAAAAAACAATGTCACAAACATGTTAAATCAGGAATATCTGAAATATGAAAATATAAACACTTTTAATTTCAAAGATGTTGCAGAATAACAGCCCCTGATGCATCTAATGGTAAAAATGACAAAAATCATGCTACTGGAGAACGGCTGCCGACAGCTAGAGCAAAGAAAGAATCAACATAAAACTTACTCTCGCATGAGCAAGCTTAAAGTGTCAGAGTAAGTGAAACTACTATATTTGTTTATGTTTGACAGGTTAAATGTTACTTATGCACCATAATAAAGGCTAAATCTTCACAATCTGCATCAGAAAGTAAAAAACTGCTGTGTTGTAACAGCAGCATCTGTAACACAGTTTTTGTTCGTCTAAAGATGAAAAATACTCTTGTCATTATTGTTTAAATCATATGAACTGCTCATATTTGTATTCTGAAGACATTATTTTATTGTAGTGGCTCATATTCTTTCACTAAAATGTAGAACGAAGGGAAACAACACTGACATGAAGTTTGAGTAACAAAATTTTTTCACCACATTTTGGATCTCATTGCTTCATATACAACATACCAAAATGTAGTTGTATTATTTCCAATTCAAAATCTGATGAAACAAAAGATCTTCCATTCAGAGCACCAAAACAGAAAAAAACACATTACAACAACAGTAACACAAGTTCACAAGATCATATTTGGTTATGAGAACTGACTGAAAGTTTCAAAGGATCCATGTGGTTTCACTTTCACTTCACTCGTGCTTCTGCTCTCCTCCTCTGTAAAATACCCTCTTGTCAGTCTCTTTGTCATTGGTTAAAAGTAGAAGTAAAAACACTTAACACACATCATGGAAACTATTTTCAGTCAAACAGTTCACAAATAAACACAAACGGAAACAAAATCCAAACGCTGTTGAGTGCTGAGAGCATTCCGCGCTCTCTCGTGCACATCCATTAGCTGATTGAAAAAAGAATGTAACATGGGACTGGTAAAAGCTCTCAAACTATTCAGCCTTCAATTTTGTTCAAAAGACACAATTATACTCGTGTGTCTTCGAAAAGTACAAGTGAACGTCTTTTTTTTTTTACAAATCCTTTTTCATCCCAATAAAAGAAATGACCTGACGAGAGCAACTGCTTGTTTGACTGAATAACTGCACTAATGTACTTTTGTAAGACTTTATAGTCATTACATTTATTACACACATCAACATCTAAGACTAGCTTCTTGTTCACATGTCATGTAAGCCTTACTGAGATGACCTTTTCCAAACTATTTCCGAAGCCAGAGCTGCTGTTAGCTTTACCGTTTCTGTGAAGCTAACCACAGCTAACTTGGCTCACACCAGATTGATATGTGTATGATGCTAAATTGACTTCTACACATTATTAATTTAGAATGACTGCCGTTGGATGCCTTTCATGGCAATATCTGCATCTTCTTGGTCGAAACATCTGAACCTGGAAGTAGCCGAGAAGTCAAGTTTTAAACACCTTTGAGAAAATGCACATATCTCTGCGATTTTTATTTTATCTATTGTCAGTAGTCTGCATTTCTTTGTTTGGGTTCAAACGTGCACTTCCACCCACATCTCAATGATGTGCTGTGATTGGTCCGATTAACATAGGCCGCCTCTAACTTTAGAGCAGAGGTCACTCCAGATGGATTCTTCAGGTTTTGTGAGTACCACAAAGGTCAAACAGTAGATAAAATAATAAGAGGTGCAGATCATGGGTTTAGTGAACAAAATAATTTGGCAAGACACTGCAGCCTCATTTTTACCTGAACAGATACAGTACAATTATCAATACGTAGCATAGATCTATTGTATCTGTCTAGTGTCATATTAACTCCAATGGGAAGTTTGGATTTCTTTTTAAATGGGACATATTGTGTTTTTCATGCAATTAAATAGGAAAGCAGCTAGGGCTAAGAGCAGATTTTCACTGTAGCTCCTTAAGCCAAAACCGAATATGCGTCACTTCATGCCATGATACAGACTGTCTGAATATATAATAATATATAATAATATATAGAAAATGTTTATGTGTGGGTGTAAAAGTTTTTTCATAAATGTAGCGTCAACAGTAAGGAGTTAGGGGCTAGGATTATATGAAGGGTGTGTTTAAAACAGCAGAACTTTGAAGATCTGCCTCTTTATTGTAAAATGTATCTGTAACAAGTATTATTAGTGTGGTATAAGTCAAGAAGACTGTTTTTTTAAGGTCTTGGTCTTGTGTCGGACTCAAGGGCATTCGGACTTCAGATCTGACAATGATAACAAACTTTATTACAGCCATTGCTAAGCTTGCAGCAGGATTTAGTGGCACCTGCACAGTGACCTGTACCAGGCACAGTTTCCAACAAGCACTGCACAATAAGATCATGTAGACACTAAAAAAAGCAGAAAATTAAGATTGTCTCAATTTGGTCACAATTTGGGTTGGGTGCTTAGAAACATTCAAACACTTATAATAACACATTATAACATCCGGTCTGCCGCATGCGGGCCACGCCACGCCAGCATTGCCAAAGGTGGGCCAGATCTGGCCTACTGCGCATGGGCCAAGCTTTGCCGGTTCTGGCCCACCTTTGGCTGACATTTTACTTGCTGTCAGCCACCTGTGCTGGACTGCACCTGGATCTGGCCCACATTGGTGTGCTATGGGGGAAGGCAGAATCACTTTGAAACAAATGAAATAATTTAGGTCTATGAATTACATCTTACCCAGCGGAAATGAGCCAACAGTAAGGTAAACATTCTGACGGACTGTTAACACAAATTAAAATTCATTTTCATTCTCACTGTCATTTTCAAAGTCAATGTTTGTCCCCACAACCTCTCCATGTCGACCATAAGCCACTATTAGTTTGCCTGATGCGTCCCGTCGGTACATTCACTCCATCTCTGTCCATCAACGCGCTTAAATGGTTTGGAAAAGGTCGTGGCGTGAGGAGAGGGCCTTGGAGGGCGGACATGTTTAAAACGCCACCTCTGTCAGCGTGTCTTGCATCACACACCGGCTCCTGTCACATCCATTATCAAAGACGCCGCGTGGAATCACTAACACACATGTTGCATCAGTAATGAAAGACATACGCGGCACACAGAGACACTCGGGGTCAGGGATGTGTGTGCCAAGCAAAGTCACATTATGATAGTGAGGGTCAAATTTGTCAGGAGACGATGCTATGGACAAGAGATGTTTTGAGGTGTTTGTTAGATGGTGTATAATTAGGTTTTCAGTAGACGAAGAAAGCACCTTGTGGTAGTTTCTTGGTACTTTCTTTTTTTGAAAATACCATTGTCACTAGACTAGTCATTATAGAACCCAATACATTGCAAGAGTTAAAAAAAAAAGAATAAAGTCAAGTCTTTAACTGGAAAGAACGTAATTTATTTTTCCATTTGCATTTGTAACAAGGTTGAAAAAAACGCTCATTTAATCTTTGAAATATATGATATCCTATCATATCACCGCGAACGTCCCCACATAACGTCGGAGCGGGTCTGCGTTCAGCCAATCACGTTGCTCGTAGAGTTTTTTACATGCCAATGGCGCTGCTCTCAGTTCAGAAGCGTGGAGGGAGGAACACGGAGCTGCTATCAGAGCCTACAACCAGCGCAAGGGTGCGTCGGTGTCGGAATTAGCCAGCTTTTCCTGCTCGAAACACACTTGATGGCGAGCTAAGACATTGGAGCAGAACAAACTTCAGTTCAAGCGCCCCTGCTGGTCTGGTAGGAGGCTCTGGTAGCCTTGCCCAACCACACCCCCCACCTTTTCACTCGCACACATACACACTCAAAGGCTTCTAGCCAATAGACAATCATACATAAACAGACACTTTGCCTATGGACATTCAACCATAAGTGGACAATTTTCATATGGACTTTTAAGCCTGGGGACACACTTTAAAGTTGTGCCCTGCTCTTTTCTGAGATGTCAAACTGTGTGAACCGTGGAAGTTCAAGTCTTACATTCAGGGAACAAGCCACCCTTGAATTGTGTTTTTTTCCCATTGTGAATTTTGCTGATGATCGATCTATTTTCTTAAAGAAAGAGAACATACTTATAACTTCTGCAGACTGTAAACATTGGGGTTTTCATATATTCATATTATTGTTTTCTTTTTGTATGTTTTTACTCAATATATGGTACCAACCACTTTATTTAATTGTGTTGTGTATTAATTAATTGTGCCAATCCCTCCTAGAGTCGAACCATCTTCTGGTCAGTTAGATTTCGACCTAGCTTTAAAGTAACTAACCACGATGCTCAACTAGTTTACCCCCGTGTTACACATTCTTGCTGTTACTTGGCTCCATACATTTCCTTACGACCTAAATGGGGTAAAAGTAATTCTCTACCATGCAAGAGCTGCCCATTTCAAAGTCTGAAATGCAAAGTCAATAAGGTGAGCAAACTTTCTCTGTTTTACATATCTTGTGGGCCCTGCTGTCCAGTGCTGTCAGCGTCTCCTCCATTCACAAAAATAACCCTGTCCGGCCCAGTGTGCGACATGTCAGCCTCGGGCACCAAAACAAGGTCTGCAGGGCATAACAGGACCTGTGACTCCAAACACTCAGGTGTCCAGGCTTTTCTCCAACATCGCAGAAGCACAGGGACGTAAACTCACCTGCCACCTACCTCTGCCCGCCCACTTGTCTGTAGTTACTTTTGATTATTTAAAAAAGACCTATTGTGTTTTTTCCAACTATTTAGTATGAAACTAGAACATGTGCAGATCAGTTTTTTACCTTGTTCATTGTAAAACACAAAATTGATCTAAAATGAAATGAAAATAGAAACTTCCTGTTCAAAACTGCAGAACTGATAAGCCCCGCCTCTTCATTTTAAAATTTAACTGTAAGAAGTAACAGATTTTAATTAACTATTTTATATAGTTGGAATGTGGCTCTGGGGCAGTTTTGAACCATATAAGCTTCACTTAATTTTTTAAATTATAACAATTAAATACAGACAAGTGGGAGGGGATAGGTGATAGGTGAGAACCAATGAGTTATAATAATGACTAGAGAGATCGTAAGCTGAACTTTGAAGTGACTTTTTTACTTAGATACTTTGATACTTGAACTTTTATGTATTTGTACATTTATTTATGCTTCTGTTCAACCAAACTAATGTGAAAAAATTAAGAAAAAAAACTACTTTTATTTTTAGCTTTTAAAATCTTCTTTTATATTCACAGCAGTGAAGCCAACACAATAATGATGAATGTTTGTGCACATACAATGTAATGACACACAAAAATAATTAAATTCTGTATCAAATCCAGCCACGTGCGGAAAAATGACCAGACACAGACAGAAACCAGTCCTTTGTATTATTTGGACTTTAAATATATAATTATATGTTCAATTACCCCCCTTCAACTATGAATTATCTGAACTTGTTTTTACATTGTTTTCGATTAGAATTCTGCTGCCTGTCCCCTCGCAAGATGGCTGCCGCAGCCGCCACGGCAACAGGCTTCATGCTATCTCTAGTCATTATTATAACTCATTGGTGAGAACAGGGATTTCTGAGCCCTTGAGCTCCAGCTGAAGAACAATACAATATTACTCAAACATGCATGAATCAATATAATTATAACTTTGAGTAAACTAACGATGAAGGGAGGTGATTATAATAAAGTTAAAATCTTTGAACAATATATTTTACATTATGTATGATTCCAAGTAAAACAAAACATTGTAAATTTTGCAATGTAGAGCTGAGTCTTATCACTGTGTTTTCAAATCAGAGAGTCACCACATGACTGTCTGGCATGAACGCTGACTGGATGTATAAAGGGTGATAAACTGGATTTACTTTTGTGTGAAATGAAGAATGATAGTGTTGGTCAGGATGGAATATCACTGAAACAACAGGTGCTACAATACGCTGTATAAATAGAGATCATTTATCATAACTATTTCTACATTTATTCGCAATTCAGATTTTGTGCTGCCCTACCTGGTTGGACACCTGCACATCTGGAGCGAACAGCACATATTCACACATTGTTGTAGTGCATGACAGACTGGGTTCAGACAGTAGTCTTTGTGTAGCTGCAATGCAAAGCTCGACAGCAGAGGCGACTGGCTCTTACCAGACAGTTCAAGTTCCTCTCTGATCTTCCTCCAGGCAATACTCCTTTATACTCCTGTCTCTATATTCAATTATAGACACATTTGCAGCTCCTTGTGATGGCACAGAGCAAGGATCAAGATAACCTGCATTGCTACTCTGGGTTTAAAGCGACTATACTGAATTTTTATACATCAACAATTCCTCCTAGCCCTAATATCTTGTTAATGTGTCTATTCAGGTGTAAATGAGTATGCAATGTCCTATCTATGTCTAAAAATGTTCTGTTTGTGTCTAACTTTTTCGGTTTTTGTTTTTAGCATTGTGGCTAACTGATGTTAGCATACAGACTCACCTCGCCACCAACAGCTGTGAAAAAAACATTAAAACACATTATGATGAACAATACTGAAGCTCAGAATGCATTAGCTAAGTGAGAAATCACGTATACCAAAGTAAAAAGTTTAAAATGTATTATTTATGTTTGTTTACATTTTAAGAACACAAAAATCAAGTTTGTTAGTTCACTTGTGCACAATTTCTGATTTGCAGTATAAACTTTCTGACTCCCCAGATTCATTGCAAAATCTGGATGCTGTGAATGGGCCACAGCTGTTGTAGTGAAAAAGTTCTGACACATTTTCAGTCCAGGGGCCCCATCCCCATCCATCCCAAGTACTAAAGAATTTCAAACCACATTGTTTATTAACTCTTTCACTGCCAGCCCTATCCTGACTTTGACCCCCCTTCCCTGCCAGACCTTTTTGCTCATTTTAAGCAATATTCACAGCTCCACCAAAAACCTTGTGCAACTAGAATCATGACATGTTATACACCAAATGAGACCTACAAGTGTCTACTTTCATTTAAAAAAAGAATTGTTATTCTACATTAATCCGTTCTCTTTTTATAGACATTTGAAATTCGTTGTTTTCATTAGATTTCAGCGTTTGACGAGAAACTTCTGAGATAACGCCCTTTTTCTAAATCAAACTTCATGTCACTGTTATTTTTGTTTGTACTACTTTTTGGTGAAAGAAAATGAACTACCACAATTAAATAACAAAAGCTGTGTTACAGGCGAGGAGGTAGAACAGCAGTTTTCTTCTTTCTGATGCAGATTCTATAGATTCAACCTCTTTCATGGGTCATAGATTATATTTAACCTTCCAAACATGAAGAATTACAGTAGTTTGACTTACTCTGACACTTTAAGCTCGCTCACGGAGGAAAGAAGTTTGTTTTTCTCTTAAGACTCGCTGCATATGTCGTTCTCCTCAGAGTTCTAGTCCTGTAGGATCATCTTTTCTTCATTTTAAAGATCAAATATCTGCTCTAAACTCACTCAACAATGTTTTTAGTCCAAGATGTGTTGCCTGTAATCCGTTTGATAATGAAAACCGATCCTTTAGAGGCTGATGATCACGTAAACACAGCCAACAGCGCTCCGTAATGTAAACAGAACAACACGTGAGTCTGACTTCCGCTGCGCTCTTGTGCTAATGCGATACTGCCTTCTGGTGGTGAATATATGAAACTGTATCATGCTATTTTAATGCTGATTAATTGAACACGTGCACCAGAGAGCGCTCTATCACCGCACATAAAAAAAAGCTTATGACGAAAATTTCCGTCATTGGCAGGCTACGGTTGGGTTCGTTATGACGAAAATTTTCGTCATTGGCAGGGAAAGAGTTAAAATTGTTTAATCCACATTTCACGTTTGACACTGATTATCATAGAATTAGGGGTGTAACGGTACACTAAAATCATATCCGATATGGTTTTCAGTTTTGAAAGTTGTCGGTTTGATATCTGGTGAAGCATCAAATCCATCATTAGATATTTAAATTCACAGTTCTGAGGAAAAATAACCAGACACAGACAGAAAACAGTTCTCTGTATTATTTGGATCATAAATATATAGTTACACATTCAGTTACTCCCTTTAATCTATGATTTATCTGACCTTGTTTTTACATTATTTTCAACTAGAATTTTGCTGCCTCTCCCCTAGCAAGATGGCCGTCGCAAATGCCACGACAGCAGGCCTCACACTCCCTCTCTAGTCATTATAATAATAAGAAGAACAAGAAGTAAAGTGATGATAAATTGAAGAGACAGATTGTTTGAATGGTATCCAAAGAGTGCAGAACAACCTCCAAAGAAATGAAAGGTGAACTGCAAGACCAGGGCCAAAATGGACTTCACAAGAGATGACCGAGGAGAACACCACTATTGAAAACAGATCATAAACAAGTGAGACTGTAATTTGCAAAAATGCATGTTGACAAGCCACAAAGCGTCTGGGAGAATGTTCTTTGGACAAATCAACTTTATGTTTATAGAGGCAAAAGTCAAGCAAGAAGAAGCTTATTGTTGCATCTGGCACAGTGTGTTTTAAATATTTAATTCAGTTCATTTGTATAGCCCAAAATCACAACAGCAGTTATTTCAGAGGACTTCACATCATTGTTGATTTAGCAAACAAAATTGTTAGACAATCAAACAATGAGACATTTGGACAATACCAACAAAAGTATTATTGGGAAAAACAGTCATAGGCAGATTGATAATTGTCCCAGAGCATACCCTCTCCTTAGACCCTCCCTCTTGTCAAGGAAAAACTAAAAAAAAAAATAAAAATACCACAGAGGGGAAAAAGAGAAATCTCTAGAAGAACCACAGTGAAGGAGAGATCCAGTCCCATTGATGGTCAGGTTATACTGTAGATGTGATCAGGACTGACACATATCCAGATGTAATTTGAACTTTAAGTTAGTAGAGCCAGAAACCAGTGCAAGGTACAAAGAAATTTCAAGACTATTAAGGCATTTTGGAGAGAAATGTGCTGCCTAGTGTCAGAAAGCTTGGCCTCAGTGGCAGATCATTGGTCTTCCAACAGGATAACGACCCAAAACAACCAAAAAGACTCAAGAATGTCTCCGAGAAAAGCACTGGACTCTTCTTAAGTGTCTCCATGAGCCCAGATCTCAGACCCACTGAAGAGTGAAAGGAGTTGAAACATCTGGAGAAAACCTGACAGCAGTTTGGGACAAAACACACAAGTATCACTGAGAGTTACACAAATCGTTAATTAAGTTATGAAGACCATCATCTTTGTCCAGGCTTGCTACTTCTTATAGGTGTCCTTTCTATATTGTTACATTATGATGCTCAAATAAACTAAACTAAAAACTAACTAAACGTCCAATGTCTTCCATGTGAAGTCACGACATCATCCCATTTTAGAACGCCAACATCCTCTAAGCACAACTGTTTTTTTTGCTAACGTCGCTAAACAAAATAAACACTATTTATTTGCGTCTGCTTTCTGCCGTTCATTGAAGAAACGGTCTGGCTGTGAACCGTCGTGGCAGGCTCTCTTTTATCACTTCAAAGTCTCTTCAGAGCGCACCTCCAGGCACTTTTCAGGCGACAATGACACGGTTTAGTGACGGAGAATCCTGACTTTTTAAAAAAACGTTCCTTCTCTGTTGTCCCACAGCTTCAGAAACTTCATCTCGAGCCTGTAATAACGCGTGACGAGCTGATCAGGAGGAAGGATCACAGGTTGTCAGTGTGCGAGCTGATTTGACGAGCTGCATCTGTGTTGGAATCTCACACGGTTCTGTCGACAGCCGAAGAAAGAAGCCAAAGCGACAGCCCGCCAACAATAACACACGGATGAATTCATAGCACTGATTAAAGAGTTTGTCAGAGCAAAGAACAGTGTGCATCCAAACTAAACATATCGGTAATAATTCATCATAAGCAGCATTTCTGCTTGATTTTAAAATGGGATTTGATCTTTATCTGAGTCACAACAGTTAAATACATTTTACTTCAACTCGATCTCACAAGGAAGCATATACACCGTTTTTATACTACGACATAACAATGTCAAAAGCAAATGATTTTGGTCGTTGTAAAGATGTGTTATTGTTTATGAATATTAACAGAATACAGTTTTATGCCTGGTCTAGTTGCTAGGTCTAGTCCAACCCTGGTTTAGTTTGGTTTTAATTAGTCCTGGTTTATTTATTTTATTTCCTGGTTTAACTTTATTCTACTTTTAGTTATTGTCTTGTCCTGGCTAAACCAGTTTTAGACCTGGTCTTATCCTGGTTTAGTTCCGTTTTAATCCCGATAGTCCTGGTTTAGTCGAGCTTTAGTCCTCATCTAGTTCCAGTTTAGTCTACTTTTAGTATTTGTCTAGTCCTGACTGAACCAGTTTTAGACCTGGTCTTGTCCTGGTATAGTTCAGTTTTATACCTGGTCTAGTTCTGGTTCAGACCAGTTTTACGCCTAGTCCGTTTTAGTTTGGTTTTAATCCTGGTAGTCCTGGCTTTATTCCTCATCTAGCCCCAGTATATTTTACTTTTAGTTATCGTCTAGTTCTGGTTTACACCAGTTTTAGACCTGGTCTTTCACTGGATAAAGTGCATATGACAAGTTTATTTGTTGTAAATATAAATGAAAGTTTTTTGAAGAAAAGTTATAACATATGTTTAAAAAAAAAAACCTAACCCAAGTCAAGGACATCACAGAGACAAGGACATTTTCAGTTTTCACTGAAACACATTTGTATCCCCCTAAACATGAATACAACAATAAAATGACTGTGTTCTTGTGTTTTTATGTCTCAAGTAATAAACTCCTGCTACATTCTAGCTCTGCTCAATTTATTATATGGTTACTAAGCAACTCCCTATAGTGAGGGCATCATCTATGAACAGGAAGAATATTTCTAAACCTACAAAAATGGCTAAACTGCGATGAATTTTGCAAAATGTTTAGTACAATCTTAATTATAATGATCTTAACATTGTTTTAATGAAATGAGTAGTTTAACCTGTCAAAGGCACTTTATGTCCAATTTTATACCTGGTCTAGTTCAGGCTTGGACCAGTTTTAGACCTGGTATTTCACTGGATAAGTTCAGTTTTATACCTGGTCTTGTTCTGGTTCAGACCAGTTTTAGTCCTGGTTTAGTTTGGTTTTAATCTTGGTAATCCTGGTTTAGTCGAGCATTAGTCCTCATCTAGCCCCAGTTTATTCTACTTTTAGCTCAACTGGCCTGGTCTGGTCCGGTTTTAAATTCCAGTTGTAGTCTTTGTCTATTATTAAAAATGCATTACAATCAGTGCGTATACATGCAGCTAATAAACCGTTTATAAACGGAATATTAGCAATACATGCTTCCCACGTGACGTAACATCCGGGAAAATTTAAAGGGATCCGCCATTTTGGAAGGTTCGCTGCGGTACGCTATTTGGACTGGGATCTTAGCCATATTTTCATGTAAACATGCCGAATACGTGTTAGGTAAAATGCTGTTCAAATAAAGCCAGCGGAAAGGCAAAACTCGCTTTCTTTAAAATTCCAAAAGTCAGGCTTGCAGAGGGAGAAGAAACTAAGAAACTGACGGAGGAAAGGAGACGTATGTGGTTAGCTAACTTCAACCGCAAAGACGCACACTCACGGACTTCAAGGATCTGTTCTGCACATTTTCTTACCGGTATGTTAAATCTTTTATAGCGTGTTTATTTCGAGTAAATACCTACTTGTTGGAGCTATTCCATGAAGTGAAGTAAAGCCAAAAGCTTGGCTTAATTTGGGCCAGCCTACTTATGAGATCACTTCTTTCTAACTTAACTAACAAAAATAACTAGTTACTGTAATAGATTCTCCTTTTCACTAAGTAGTGTAACTCATTACTTATAAAAATGTTGACAATATATTACTAGTTACAATCTCAAGTTACTTGCATAGAAATTAATTACTTTTATACTCTATTGAAAACTACACTTCAGGACCAAAACATCACTAAAATATATGGGTTGGCTTAAAGGTGGATAAAATATTATGAGGAAAAATTAGTTGTGACATCACATTTCAATCAATTAAATCAGTAATAAATGTAACATGATTAGTATGGTTTAATAAATGTGTGCTTAGCTTAAAGTAACTCACAGTAGTGTAACATTTTTGAGACAGTAATATTGTAAAAATATGTATTCTTTTTTTTTCCCGTTTTTTCCCTGTAACTAGTAAAAAAGTGTGTATTACAATTTTACAGTAACACTGGATATAGGTAGAAGCAGTTTATTTGAAAAAAAGATAGTATTTGTAAATGTTTTATAAATCCTAATTATGATTATGAGTAATGAATACCATAATACACTATTTTATTTTTACTTTCCATAGCAATTGTGTGATCTGATGACAGGGTTACTGCTTATTCGTTTATTCAAACTCCAGAAAGAAATGTACCTCTTCACCTCTTGTCCGAAATGCCTGAAATTGTTTTGTATTTCCAGGTATAACCAAAGGAAGAAAGGACATTCCACAAAAAGAAACACACTGCTGTAAGGGCCAGCTTGGATTGACTTCATGAACCCAGCCGTCTCAGACTGAACCTTGGCTAAATCTTGAACATGATCCATATTAGTTTGTGAAACTAGGAACAACTCAGAAGTTACCATCACCTACCACTTTATTCATCTTTGCACTGACAGATTGCACTATTGTTCTGATGACTGTGTATATTTTTATTGCCTAACTTTATTGGCCATGCTTGCATGCCCATACTTTTCATTTTGTATATCTTAAATATTTTTATTATAGTTGATATTTTTATATACTTTTTATTCTTTATTTGTGTTTTCTGTGTTATATGTTGCACATTAGCATCGCAGCAAGTTCCTAGTTTGTGAATTGTTTGTTCACTGACAATGGCAATAAAAATCTTTCTGATTCTGAAATAATGAAGTTTCTACAATTGAAAATACACTGTGTGAAAAATCCAGTAAGATTGAAAGGAAGGCCAACATCACAAATGTCACCTCTTGAAGATAAGACAGTTCCTACAGTTCCTACCCTTTAAAAACAGAAAGACATGAATATTGTAATATTTTATTGCAAATCTGAACATTGTTATCCATGAGGAGGTAGTATCCAAAGAAGTAAAAATCAAATGGTTGTGGCTTTACTGAATGCATTTTGTCATTGATATCTGTAATAAAGCAATAAAGGAATATAACAGTTTTTCTAATACACAGTAACATTTCTATGGTCTGATACATAACAGATGCTGCAAGTCTATAAAAGTACTCTGCAAATAGAAATTCTATTTCCATTTGCACATTTTTATAACAAAACATTACTTTTATTTTAAAATTGACAGAAATTACACATTATTTTATCCATGGTATACGCACTTACTGTTGACAAAAAAAATCGGTTCTGTTATAAGTTCAGTCACAGTAGACAGGCATCACAGAGGACGTTCCCATTTCATATGGATCACCTTTTCCTATTTAGCCACATTTTTGTTCATATCTTGACTGAGTGACATTACTCTCTTGATTACGCTGACGAGACGTTTGTTTACTCACGAGGCACACTGCAGATAAAGAGCGATATTAAAACTTTTCACAAATATTCACGCACTACACGCTAACCTTCCAAAATGGCCGACTTCCGGTTTTTGCGAACTGGGTGAAAGGTCGTGGGAACTATCTATAACCCGATTGCGCACGGTCATGTAAACACCTGCAAAAACCCGAATATGCTCATATTCCGTTTATTAATAAACCGAATATGAGCCCTGGCTTATTCCTTTTCCAACCCGAATATCTGCTCATGTAGACGCCAATCGGAATATCCGATGTAAACAGAATATTCAGGACTCCTCGCTGATGTGCTCCTCGCTTATGAACTAAACACAAACTGCCGAAACAAACACGGAAAATGCGTAAAGAGACAACACAGGGTCGCTGAGGGTTCATGTGTAGGCACTGAACAGATTATAACGCTACGAAAGTGCAAAAGAAGTCTGCGTATTTCTGGCTTTCGGCTGTTTGTGGTTTACTTTCCTCTGAAGATGTGGCAAAAACTAAACAGTTTAAGCTGTTCTAGCGTTTGTGTCTTTCAGTCTAAACACTTTTCATTCTCACAAAGTAACTTAGCCAGCCACAGCAAAACAGCAGTGTCTTACCTGCGTTGTAGAGGAGGAGACACGCACAGAAGAACTTCCACAGCGTCTCCGGGTGTTGACGATTTTGTATAATCCATTAAAACTCGTGTGTTCCGAAGAAAAGAAAGTTTTAGCGCTCCACAACAATATATTCCACCGTGAACGTGCTGAACCGCTCCCCAAGTGTATCCGCCAGCGTAAAGCGAGCTGTCCTCGTGTTTGTGTCCGGATGTAGACGATCTACGTTGTCCCCGCGCTGGTCCACGGTCCACGGCCGTGTTTGTATCAGGCGATCTGCGTTTTCGTCTCGCGCTCCGGGTCCATCTTCAGCACACATGCCGCTTCTCCTTGGCCCTCGCATGGCATGGGCTTCTGTCGCTGCTCTCGTTGAGCTGCGTCTTCTTTCCCTCTCTCGCATTGACAAGCTACACTGGCTTACTCTTACGCGGTATTCAGTAGTTTATCACAGTCCACATGGACTGATTTCTTACCATTTAACCTGTTTCTCACACATTTAGGCTCTCATAAGCTATTCCTGTTGTTTGCCCCGCCTCCACGTCAGATCCGCTGCCAATGTGAGCGCTGGGTCTCACACATGTACGTCTGTTTACGTTTTAAAGTCCAGTTGCACACATGGCAGCAAGAGATGCGGTACAATCCGAACCAAAAAGAATAAATTAGGATCAGAATCCAGTCCGTGCGTCTGTGTGCGTCGAGACGTTGTCCGTGCGTGACAGTTTGAATCGGAATATTCCGATTGATTACACTTAGCATGTATACAGGATTAACCCTATTTGCTAACACATGTAGACAGGTTATTCCGAATATTTCAGAAAACGGAATATTGACAATAAACCGAATATTAAGCACATGTAAACGTGATCAATGATCACAGCAAATAGTTTAGTGTCATTATATAAAAGTTGATGTATGTTCATAAAATACATACATAATGTGTTTCAGCTGCTCATGTTAGAGCAATATATCAAAATGTAGATAACATTGTGAATAGTACTGTGAAGATATGCCAAAATTCAATATTGAGTATAATGCGGAGTAATGCTACAAAAAAGATAATTAACAAAAACAATGAAATAAGTGATGTTGTAAATGTTAACACAGACAAGGCAAGTTTATATATACAGTATATATAATACAGCATAATGCAAGGGCGTGCTGGCTAATCGGGAGAGTCGGGACGTTTCCCGGTGGGCCGCGTGACTTTTGGGCCGGTGGCCTCCGCTCCGTGGTTGAAGAGAGAAAGAGAGAGAGAGAGAGAGAGAGAGAGAGAGGAGAGGGAGAGAAAGAAGCCCGGCCCATACAGCTGCAGCAGGTAAATGTGCGCACAGTGGGAGAGGCGGAGCCAGCTACTGCCTCGTCTATGATGTGATTCACAGCACAGAGCGCATATTCAGAGACTCTTGACACGTTTTCGAGCCCCAAAAACATGCTCCACGTACCATAAGCTCTCAGTCAAACTTTGTTTCAAGTAAATCCGTTGTATATTCTCGGAGTTACGAACAAAAACGGCTGATGAACAAACACTTCAGCAGATTTATACACGCGAATCACCGCGGCGGAGCGGAGCGCATTTCCACACAAAACAAGACAAAAGGTTCACACACAAGTTTGTCTTTGTGGGCCAGAACAGTGGCCAGAACGCACTTCATGTGTGTGTGAGAGCGCGCAATGCTGTGGAGCAGAGGAGAGGTCAGAGGTCAGGAGGAGGAAAGCTCAGAGCTTTCCTCCTGTACTGTATTGACCATGTGTGACTAAAACTAAGCAGTTTACTTCTGGAGAAGAGAATGTATGAGAGGTGGAGTAGATATTGGTTAAAAAAAAAATAAAGAGAGAGGTTTCCTGAGCGGGACTCGAACGTGGGTGCTGAAAGGACAAAAGTGTAAAGGCGCAGTGTTTAACCACTCAACTACCAACTAGATCACGTGACTTAATGAACAAATGGGCCAATCTAAGGTCTAATTTTCCCGGGCTGAAAAATGATCCCAGCACGCCACTGGCATAATGAATGACAATAAGTCATTCAATGTGCTTCATAACATAGAGTTAGGGTTAATGGGACTAAAAGGGGAGGGTTACTAATGGGTTAATACAATGGAAACATGTTTGTCTTAAATATTATGTAAAGTGAAAAGTGCTTAGTACATTTATCTAAAGTGGAATTAATTTTTTTCGATCTACCAATAGGATTTGCAAATGTAACAGTAGATCATAACTCAAGTTCATAACTCAAGGGTAGTTGCCCTTTTCGTCCTCGTTCTAAGTTAGAAAATGCTTGTTCCATTGACAATATAGTAAACTAAAACAATAAGCTTAGTACTTACTTCAAGCACTTCTTAACTCGTTTTTAAGTTTAAAGAAATCCCATTCTTCTGATAAATAAACCTCATTTAATACATTTAAGGCAAGTTTGAACACATTTACGTTGGAGCGACACATTATCAAGCCAATATCGTTGTCAAGATACGCCAAAAAATTGATAAAGCTATTCATTTTTTTGTATTATTAGCTCAGCCCTAAAACTGTGCTTGAAATAAGATAAACGAACTTTAGCTTCATAACACTTGTGTCATTCCCATTAACCTCCAGCCCCTCCCTTATGAGACACATCCATCGATTTGAGCAGCGAGCGACTTGTCCCCGCCGCGTGGACAATACCAGATAATCAATGGCCCTAAACCCTCTGCTTCTATTTATAGACTGAGCGTGAAAATATTGTGAGGGCAAAATTGAATCCGACACGATCTCAACAGGCTCTTAGTGCGCGCCGGCTGTTGCCTATCGATCGTCCCCCGCTTTGGGATGAATCAAGCATCGGAAAATGTTAATGCTATATAAATTTTGTGTCCGGACATTTAAGTAAAGGCCGCATGGAGAAATGCGTCCCGGGCTCCAGTTTTAACAGAAAGGCAGCGCCAGAGATTGTGACTTTATCATTTTATGGGTTTATCTCCGAGATGGTAATGTCAACCTTTAAAGGTGCTGGGATTTAGAGACTTTTGTGAGCTTAAAGTGCTCAGGTTGAAGTGCTTGTGTCGCTGAAACAAAGTTAAGATCATTAGATTTTAGATTTCGCTAAAGATTTTGGAAAGTTCATCCCAGTTTAGCCATTTTTTTCGGCTTAAAAATGTACTCCTTGTTCATAGATAATCAACATCATGCTAGATGTAATTACTTAAGTGACCATGTAATAAATTGGGGCAAAACTCTTCTAATGTAACAGGTTTTCACTTCTTGAGTAAAAAATCGCGCTCTTTTTGATACATTTATATTTATAGGGTCATTAAAATATGTTCATTGTAAGTTAATCTACTAAATTAAATTCAATTGTGCAAGTCCAGAGTTCACCTGGATCTGACTGTGATGTGTCTCCACCTGGACCTGACTGTGATGTGTCTCCAGAGTTCATCTGGACCTGACTGTGATGTGTCTCCACCTGGACCTGACTGTGATGTGTCTCCAACTGGACCTGACTGTGACGTGTCTCCACTTGGACCTGACTGTGATGTGTCTCCACTTGGACCTGACTGTGATGTGTCTCCAACTGGACCTGACTGTGACGTGTCTCCACTTGGACCTGACTGTGACGTGTCTCCACCTGGACCTGACTGTGACGTGTCTCCACCTGGACCTGACTGTGACGTGTCTCCACCTGGACCTGACTGTGACGTGTCTCCACTTGGACCTGACTGTGACGTGTCTCCACCTGGACCTGACTGTGACGTGTCTCCATCTGGACCTGACTGTGACGTGTCTCCACTTGGACCTGACTGTGACGTGTCTCCACTTGGACCTGACTGTGACGTGTCTCCACTTGGACCTGACTGTGACGTGTCTCCACCTGGACCTGACTGCGACGTGTCTCCATCTGGACCTGACTGTGACGTGTCTCCACTTGGACCTGACTGTGAAGTGTCTCCACCTGGACCTGACTGTGACGTGTCTCTACCTGGACCTGACTGTGACGGGTTTCCTGAGTTCACATGGACCTGATTGTGATGTGTCTCCTGAGTTCACCTGGACCTGACTGTGACGTGTCTCCACTTGGACCTGACTGTGACGTGTCTCCAGAGTTCACCTAGACTTGACTGTGACGTGTTTCCAGAGTTCACCTGGACCTGACTGTGACGTGTCTCCACCTGGACCTGACTGTGACGTGTCTCCACCTGGACCTGCCTGTGATGTGTCTCCGGAGTTTACATAGACCTGACTGTGACGTGTCTTCAGACCTGGACCTTATGTGTCTCCACCTAGACCTGACTATGATGTGTCTCCGGAGTTCACCTGGACCTGACTGTGACGTGTCTCCAGAGTTCATCTGGACCTGACTGTGACGTGTCTCCACCTGGACCTGACTGTGATGTGTCTCCACCTGGACCTGACTGTGATGTGTCTCCAGAGTTCACCTGGACCCGACTGTGACGTGTCTCCACCTGGACCTGACTGTGACGTGTCTCCACCTGGACCTGACTGTGACGTGTCTCCACCTGGACCTGACTGTGACGTGTCTCCACCTGGACCTGCCTGTGATGTGTCTCCGGAGTTCACATAGACCTGACTGTGACGTGTCTTCAGACCTGGACCTTATGTGTCTCCACCTAGACCTGACTATGATGTGTCTCCGGAGTTCACCTGGACCTGACTGTGACGTGTCTCCAGAGTTCATCTGGACCTGACTGTGACGTGTCTCCATCTGGACCTGATTGTGACGTGTCTCCACCTGGACCTGACTGTGATGTGTCTCCAGAGTTCATCTGGACCTGATTGTGACGTGTCTCCACCTGGACCTGACTGTGATGTGTCTCCAGAGTTCACCTGGACCTGACTGTGACGTGTCTCCACTTGGACCTGACTGTGACATGTTCCAATTTTCCCCCTTTTTTCCATGTCTAATACTTTACTAACTAATCAACTGACAAAGGAATCATGCTGCCTCAGGTCAGCTTGTCTGTGTCTCCCTGTTTGAGTGACAGTTGATGTAATCAGAGTCAAGCATTGGCTTTCACATAGTCTGCATTGCAAAGCCTTTGTGCAGTTTGAAATGGACATTTATTGCTGAGCTTTCTCAGTGTCAAGCTTACGTTTGCCTTCCGTTCCAGTGAGAGAAGTTGACCTAGCATAGGCTAACCACTCAGCCGAGGTCTTGCCCCACTTGCCTCACAGCCTTAAACGAAACGAATGTTCTGGATTTGTGATTTCCAACTCCCAAAAAGCTCCCCAAGTTCCCTCCTGAGAACGCAGACTTCACAACCTCTCGCATTCTGCATGAACGCTCTCCAAATCAAATCAAAAACTCATTTCATATTTGACGACTGAGCTCAGTTTGAAGCAGTGTTTTCCCATTTCGTTTAATCATTTCGGCTTCATTATTCGTCATGTTGACTCGCCACTATTGTATTTTTCTATTATATGCACCGAGAAGCAACAGATTCAGCTTTAACCAATCTTGAATAATGCGCAGAGGCTTTTTGTGAGACGCCATGCAAATTTTCTCCGCTGCTTTTCTGTCAGTCTAGTCAATAATATATTATGTCTCGCAGCAAAGAGAAGTAGATGGGGTCGTCATGGGAGACACTTCAGAGACGAAAGAGTATATTTTTGTCAATACGAGCTCGCTTTGCCGTGGATTTGACGTTGAAAATGGCATCCAAAAATGTCAATTATACATGTGCGGATTGTAGATTCAACCGCAGAAACACTATTGATTTATTAATAGCTTAATCAACACCGACCGCTCCTTGTAGTTTGTCCGCACACTTGTTTTTATTTGTACGTAATAATAGGTATTTTGAGCGTTGTTCAGTCTCCTCTTCTCAGTCTGTTTGGTCAGATTTCCCTCGCCTCTGGTCCTGGATGTGAGAAACACTCATAATTGGTGTTGTTAAGTGTGTTATTACATTGGCGGTATTGACCAGCTAAACTCCAAACTGTATCTTGGGTATTGATCGGTACAAAACGCCTGATGGGCAGAAGACTATTGATGCAGCTGGACTGACTTGGATTTGGTTTTCATATTAACATTTCTTTTGATTGGTGTAATACAAAGATTTTTTATTTTTTTTGCTAATTTTAAGCAATGTTCATAGCTCCACAAAAAAACTTTGTGCAATAAAATGTTGTACATCAAATGAGACCTACAAGTGTAAGATGCTTTCTGACTGTTGGTAAATTAGTAAAACATTTGCAGTAAGTCAGTTGCTACACTTTGTTGTTGGCAAAAAAAATATGTTCTTAAAGTTGGGGTTGCTAACTTTTTTATTTGTAAATTAGCAAAAAGTATTTGATAAATGCAGCACTTTGTAAAAAATGAGACCACTGAGCATAGGCCCCTATGCTATGGGTCGGGTATCTCTAAATGTCATTTGTTCGGTCTTACAGTGTCTTTCACATACTTCTCTGGCTTTCTTTCATCTGTATGCGTGGATATAAACGTCATACAGCAGCTCTCCTCTCTCATAGCGCTGCATGTCATTAGACTCGTGGGCATTTTTGTAGGTGGACTGTGGCAGAGCGGAGCTGCATGTAGTAGGATGGATTCTGTTAACTGGGAAAAGAATGCACCAGCGCAAGCCCAAAGTCTTTGGAAACTAAATGAACGTGTGAAAGTAAAGACACGTGCAAATGGCACACATTCTTGCGTGCACGTGGCATGCATGCACAATGCACACGTGTGTGCGTGTGAGTGTGTATTATTTTGGGAACCCACATAAAAAACATAAATCAGGGCCTATGCCACTGTGTACTGTGACTGTCTGAACTGAATAAAGAAATTTAGTTCAAATCAGGAGCCGAATGCAGCTCTCTGATTGGCTGAGCTGGGGTGGTCCTCTCCAGTTTCACTTTGTTGTTTGTAAAACGAGGTTTTGAAGCCAGAATTGCAACTAAAATTAATACATGTCGATATAAACCATGTGTCAAAGAATTTGACTATGTTCACACTGCAGGATCGGATTCTCAATTCCGATTTTTTCACATTACACAAAACATACGACTCCAATGTCTCTTGTGTGAACGGAATACGGCCCCAAAAGAGACCCGCATGCGCAGTAAAGAGCATCACATCACACGCAGAAAGTGTAGTTACACAGCCAAGACACATTTGTGTCTGTTTCAGGCTGTTTTGTGCAGAAACAGAGTCGCAAAGACCAAACACTATCACTGAAAAGTGCTGCTAACAAGCTAGCGCACATTAGCATGTTCTGTTTCCTGTCCAAAATAAATTAATTTTAAGAAGCCCAAAGAGTTGAAAACATTCAGAACATTACACTACTATAAGTCCAAACTCTTCATTCATGTGTAAAACATGCCACAGTGTCACAGAGAAATGCGTTTGAAGCACAAAAAGTTGGCGACATTGACAGAAGTAGTCCAGTTATGATGATGTTATAATAACTTGACCAGGCCGTGTTGCAGATAAACAAACACAACCCAAGAGGACTGCTTCATACTTTTTGTCTTTTCTTTTTGCAAAGAAGACTTCTAAACGGATTTGCAGTGATGTTCTGTGGACTTTACGTGACTGATTTGTGCAGAATCGATGAAAGGACCTGGATGACAACACAGCAGTTTAATCTGGTACTTTACAGAGGTGAGTGAAAGATTCTCCACTGTGTTTGTCCTGCGTCTCTCCCTCTGACTGATCTGATGCTCTGCTGCAGTAGTTGTGATAATCGTGGACTGGTTATTAAACAGTCTGTGCATGATTTAGTTTAGCGTCGTCTCTTGTCTGGCTCACGTGGAGTTTGTGAGTGGAGTTTACAGGCGCTCTAGCTTTAGCAGGACCGCCCGGTAAACGCGGATGCTCTCTCTTCCATTGACAGTTTTCTGTTCCTTCTGCCGCTGTTTCTGCTTTGACTTGTTGAGTTTGTGACGTAAATGTCGGATGAATGCGTCATGAGCGTTCAGACTGGAATCACATTTGAAAAGATCCGTTCATACTGCCATGGTAAAATCAAAAACAGGTCGCATATTGGCAAAAAAATCGGAATTGACCTGCAGTGTGAACGTAGCCTAAGTAAGAGGAAGTTGTTAGATTTAAAGCCTAAATTCAGTTTGCAATGTGATAATCAGTTTCTCCACCTTCCAGTTTAAAATGAATTTAGTTTGAGAACCATATCCCGAAGACTCTAGAAAGTAGCAGGTCAGATTCAAATTTGCATAATGCAGCTTTAAGCAATTATTGAATCCAAACCCAATAGCAGACAAAGCTTGAGCTTTAACAGCCAACGCACTTGAAATTGCAAATATCAGTCCATCTCTATCTACTTGTTCCTTTCGAGTTTTAAGATTTAATCCTTCCTCTCAACCACGTTTAATGTAATTCCATAGAGTGGGTGGGCTAAGCTGAGTAATAGAACCAACTTTGAAAAGACATCATTCACGTTAAAGACGGAATTAAAACGTGTTATATCGACGCACTCTTTCTTTCTTTGCCTCTCATCCTGCTTCCCATATCAGCCGAGTCTCTCTAATATCATGCAAATTGGCGGGTGGCAAAGTTAAATAAAAGATTTCGTGTTACAATTACAGTTGGACATATATAATTTAGCGGGTTTATAATGGCAGTCATTGGAGCTGCGAGGCGAGCGGTGATAAAACGGATCCTGGAACTGTACCCCAATTATGTGCGGTCAAATTATTCAGCCGGGCCAGAGCTGTAATTCTGGACTTACATGGGCAAAGTAATGAAACTGTCCTGTTGTGTTTGATTTCTTACATGTGTGAAACTTCGGCTGAGTAAAGTGTCCTGTAGGTCTTGGTTTTGTGGCTCTATAGTCACTTTATTCATCTCTATTGCTTATGTCCTATTCACACAGCATAATATTTATCAATTCAACTTATGTAAATTTTAATAATTATGGACGTCGTTTGAGTTTCTAGTCCAGTGCGAATCATAAGTTTCCACAGTGACTCTAATGTAACAGTCGCTTCAGCTGCTCTGGAAGCTTCTATAAATGAGTTTATTCACAGTTTTGACATTCTACAGTCCCAGAATGACTCCTGAAGAACATTCTGATTAGGGATGCACCGATCCGATACTGAAATCGGATTTTGGTGCCGATCTAGGGAATTTAGTATTGGATATTGATTCTATAGTTGGGCTTTTTATTTAAATAATGAGACTAATTTATTGTCTGGTGTTGACCTAGAACGTCTCATATTATTGGACATTTTATTCAGATTACGTTGCCTTACCATGTATAAGTATGGGACGCTAAACTATTTCCCACGTTTAACTCTTTCACTGCCAGCCCTATTCTCACTTTGACCCCTCCTTCCCTGCCAGGACTTTTTGCTAATTTTAAGCAATATTCACAGCTCCACAAAAAACCTTGTGCAACTGGAATCATGACATGTTGTTCCTCATATGAGACCTACAAAAAAGAATATGAGCCAGTACAATGAAATAATGTCTTTAGGATAAAAATACAAGCTTCACGTGATGAAAACAATGAAGACGAGTGTCTTTTTCATCTTTAAACCAACAAAGGCTGTGTTGCAGACGAGGAGGCAGCACAGTACTTTTTCTACTTTCTGATGCAGACTCTATAGATTCAGACGCTTTCACACGGCAAAGATTATATTTAACCCTTCAAACATGAATACAGTAGTTTTACTCACTCTGACACTTTTGGATCGCTCACAGAAGAGGACGTTTGTTTTTCTCCTCAGGACTCGCTGCATGTGTCGTTCTCCTCAGAGTCCTAGTCTTGTAGAATCGTCTTTTCTTCATTTTAACCCTAGAACACTATCGCTATAAAAAGTTACACCATCACTTTTGCCGGGTAATTTTCACCCGATATAATATACCCAAAAAAACTTACTTGTCATAAAAAATAGATCAAAATACGACAACATTTGATAAATTAGAGGGGTTTTCTTTTATTTTCAACTGTGATATCTGAAACAAAATGGAAAATAAAAATATAGGAAGGTCCTATAAACATGCTCGAAAATTACTGAAAAATCTGGATTTTGAGAACAAAAAATTCCTAAAAAAAAAAAAATACTGATACAGGAAACTTTATCTTTGGTCCACCCATTCCTGAGACATGTGAGACTTCCCTGGTGAAGCCACAGACTCCTGGGCACGCAAACAGCTACAGGAGAGAGGAACAAAAATGTGGTATTTTTTCATTGTGTGAAAATGACTCATCTGATTAAAATATTGTTTTCACCATAAGAATTCACTTTGAAATCACCACTTTGTGATATATATTCATAATTCATAAAGGTAGCTAATTACATAATGTAACTTTTGGCAAAAAATAAAAAAAAAGGAAACGTACATTACCCTCTATTACTATTGCCGGGTGAAAATCACCCGAAAGCAAACCTGTGTTACTCACAAGCTGAGATGTCAGAGACACTAATCCTGCGAAAGGATGACAGCTGGAGTTGACGAGGGACGGTAAATGTGGTGAAAACATGGTAAACCTGCATGTTGTCACCCTTGACATGTTTCAGGATAGCTTGTTTTTAAACACTAACACTATCGCCGGGTAAAATCCACCCAAAACGTACATTACCCTCTTTCACTATCGCCGGGTGAAAATCACCCGAAAGCAAGTTTGTAGGTAAAAGTGGGCTTTGGGGAAGGGAAACACCCACACCTTCATAGAAGTCAAAAACAATGGTGAAGCTACCCAGGGACTCATGACACTCAGAAAAATGCAACATATTGAAAATCATGTAAATACATTTGCTCGGGTGAAATTCACCCGGCGATAGTGTTCTAGGGTTAAAAATCAAATATCTGCTCTAAACTTACTCAACAATGTTTTTAGTCCAAGATGTGTTGCCTGTAATCCGTTTGAAAAGAAATCCGATTATTTAGAGGCGGATGATCAACACAGCCGACTGCGCTGCATAATGTAAACAGGAAAGACGTGCATTTTCAGGTCATGGAACTTCCTCTGTGCTCTTGTGCTCATGCCCTCGGGTGGTGAATCTATGAAACTGCATCATGATTATTTATTGCTGGTGAATTGAAAACGTGCATCAGAGAGCCCTCTATCGCCGCATATAAAAAAAAGCTTATGACGAAAATTTTCATCATTGGCAGGGAAAGAGTTAAGACAATTTCTGGCAAATTAAGTGTCTTTTTTTGTCAAACTAATTCAAGTACAGTCACAACTATGTTTAAATGGAGGGTACTGATGTGGCGTTATGTCAGACAAGTAAACTAAAAGTTGAAAGATATGCTTAAACACAACAGGCGGCACTAGCATCACGTTAGCATTTAGCTCAAAGCTACAGTTAGCATTGATGGATATATTTACATTGTTGGACCGTGGGATCAGTTTATTTGTCTCCATGTCTACGTGTCTATAGTTGACACAATATATTTCCTCAAGTCCACATTTGCTGTTGTAGTTGTTGAGCAGTGAGTGATAAAACTGTTGTTCTGATTCACTCTGTGTTCAGTTTCCACCTCGGAGGTCTGTTAGTGGGTGTGGCCATTGATGCAGCCTGTATCTACTAATCCTGATGCATCATTGTTCTAGTCATGCAACTTTGTATTTCCAAAATGGTTGTTTTTCAAATTTGCTCTGGTGTCTATTGCGCAGGTTTTTTGCAGTGGCGGCTACTAATTTCTTTCGGGGTGCTGCTATCGTCAGTATCAAAGCTCAGCGCCCACAATTATTAAAGCTTGTCTAATAAATGAGTATTTTTACACCAGGTGGCATTAACGTGCAATCAACTAACATGTGGCAAACTTAGGTCAATAAAACTACAAAATCAAGATCCAGACCAGTGATATGCATAAGCAGGTTTCATATTTATAATAAGACAATAAAACCAGCGAAAAAATACAATTAAATAAAATAAAATAGAGCAGCAATAAAGACAAACATGGATGACATGTTTGAAAACAAGTACAGAAAATATATAAATCCTTGTCCAACTTGACAAAAACATGTACATTTTCCAACCTTTTGTTGTAACTTGTCTGATGTTGGATCACTAGCCGTGCGTGTCCCAGTCTGACACATGGACGTGCACTGCGTCGTCACACAGGCGTATGACGGCATGTGTGAGGTGCAAGCTCCTGTAGGACCCTGCAGTTTGCACTGTAGGGATGAAACTTTTTAAGGCATTTTAACCAGGTTTTATTCGGTTTGGATCAACTTTAACTACACAACTTGCACATGTTTCCCGTTTTTGTTAGCGGTGCCTAGCACCTATTGCCTTAGTGATGAGTCGCCCTGGTTTTAGGGTGTAGCCCCTCCTCAGGGGCAGGTCTCAGGTCACCTCCATCAGATTGTAAATGACTTTTGATTAAAAGTCGAAACATCTCAGTCTTCAAATACTCTTCAAATACTCAGTCTTTTGGACGGATCACTCCTGGATGAATGAGGGATCACACCAACAATATTACAACATGTAAATCAATACCTAGAGTTTTTAGTTCCTTGTGCTCACCTCGAAAGTTCAAATAAATGACTTCTGGAGCTACTCTTTCTGTGCTTCTTTCACTTGTTCAAAGTTCAACTTCCTGTTTGCAGCTGTAAACTTTGGCTGTGCATTTTCTGACTCTTTTTTTAGACTCCAATAATAATACGGCTCTGTCCTGACAAAGGCTTAAGCGGGCCTGTGCTTACTGTTCACTGCTGCATGATGAATTGCTATTAATGACCAAGCAAATTGTAAATGCCACAGTTATTTAGGGAGAATAATGTCAAGGCATTTTTGGGCTCGCTCCTGAAAGGACCATTCACTTCATTAATAGGGTTTTTGGCCTTTTTGCAGTTGTGTTTTACAAGAAGCAATAATGACTAAAATACAAATTATTCATGTTTGAAGCATCACATTATTATAATGATTACAGAGAGCCTAGCCATTGTAAGCTACAAACAAACAAACGTCCAGTTCTGACATCTCATACAATGAATCAGTATCACTTTATATTAATTATACCTTACTAAAGCCTTATTAAAGCATGAATAAAGAGTTAACAATTAATGGACAAATCATCAATTAATGAATGGAAGTGTTTATTAAGGCTTAGTACCTGCTCAATAAAGTAGCTAAGATTAGGGTTGTGGGTTGAGGGGTAGGGCTTTCTAGTAATTAAGTCATTACTAAGCCTTAATAGCCTATTTTGTTCATTAACTTCTCATTTGTTCATTAAGAATTAATCCATTATTCATGCTTTGTTAAGAGTGTATTAAGGCTAATCAAGATGTAGTTAATATAAAGTATTACCAATGAATCTAAAACAAACTGAATTTATAAATTACATTTTCGCGTAAATATTTTGACAAGTTAACCTTTGCGTATTTGTACATTTTAAAGGTTTAGGTAATGTTTATTAAGGACAATGTACAATTACATTAAGCACAACGGCAGAGATGCTTGTACCAGATTGTAGCTTAGAGCTAGTCCTGGGGAGGGGAAGCACATGGGACCCTTAGTTTTTATGTATCAATTTATTCAAAAACAAACAAACAAACAAAAAACATGCTTTATATTTCAGCTATTAATTATTATACAATCTTGATTCCACAATCATCTTTTTATGTTGGTGAAAACGTGTAATAGAACATAAGCTTCTGTTTTCCAAAGTGCGCTGTGCTCCGCTGACTTTGATCCAAGTGCTGCTTACAGAGAAACCAAAAGTGAAAGTTGCACGTGACAAACAGCTGTGTGCCTGACGCCTCTGGTTCATTTGTTTGTGAATTGGAAATACACTCTATGTTTATAGCACTTGTGAAAAACACTCAAATAAACTTTGATTCCAATTTATAGCATAAATATAGCATGATTAGTGACCATAAGCTTCAATTCCTGTTATTTATTTATATATTTATTTTATTTTATTTTTTTTTTAGGTTCCAGTTCCCATTGTAGGCATGTTCACACAGAGCTAGAACTATGGACTGGGACCTTTTTTTTTTTTTTTTTTTTTAAACTCTGGTGCAGGTGCTTCCAAGTCAGACCAGGAACTTTTTGGTGACACAAACACATTTCTGATACTAGCTTTTTTTTTTTTTTTTTTTTTTTTTTTTCAGACAAACTTTGCTTATCCTTGAGAAATACTACTTAAAAACTGTACTTCCCAAAATAAAAGTTTGATTTTGTAAATAGTAACTATTACTAAGAGTGAATAACTGTGTTTTATTGCTAATTTCAATTATATTTTTAGCTTTTGGACAACAAACGCTAAGGGGAAGTTTCCTAACTTAATGACCTATTTTAATGTTCCAGACTATACAGCTGCTAAGTTCTTCTTACTTAACAGGGGCTAAAGAAATGTGGGGACTTAGTTCTTGGTACTTTCATGTGGGAAACAGTCAAGGTAAACATTGTAAATTCATTTATTCATTCATTCATTTTCTACCGCTTGTTCCCGTTAACACTAGGACCGCCGCATTCTAAACTTCCCTGCTACCGCCAGGCAACGGTCATAATGACCGTCATATGCTAATTTCAATATTGCGCACATTTAGGAATAAATGTATATATATATTATTCATTAACTGTTCTGAAATCAACAAATATCCTTTAATTAACTTTATTACTCATTCTAAATGCTAACAAAATGCAGTTATTGTCCACACATCATTCATAAACTCAAACGCGCAGTTTCAATAATGTTGTCACGTCGCATTTTTGTATTGCCGCTGACTGACAAATTAAATCCTTCAATTGCTATTCTGTATCTTTGTGATAAACAACATATTTACACATTTTATTTGTATTTTTGTAAATTAGCTGGCCTATTTATTAATTTAGATTATATTAGACCATAACATACAGCACGGGCGTTGATGGCTGAAGAGGCGGAGCGCTCCAAACTCTTGTTCAACTTCAAAGAAAGAAATGAACCCTTTTTGAAACCTCAAAATTTATTTAAATCTATTAGTAATTAGTTAATTAATTAGACTGCATAATTTAAAGCTATAAAATATCTAGTGATGCAAACGAGAGGCTATGAGTCATTTTTACACGAATGACGCGCGTCAACATTTGGACTCGTCAGTTTATTAGATCCTGAAAATATAGGCCTTTTCGTCTTGATTAGGCTATTGCAGATTTGTAATTCATGTTTCATAAACCTTAGAAAGCCTGCAAAAATTTTTAATTTCCAATCTTAACTGAGGCCTAAGAATTCGCTACATGTGAGGCCTGGGACTAATGTCTTATAAGACACACGCGCTGTTTACGCTGTGTGCTCCAGATCACTGTTCTCTCGCTTTGCACAGCTCTGTTGTTTGCACATGTCACTATCGTCATGCTCTGACACTGGGAGAGGCATTTCCATAGAGCAGGTGCGGTAAAGCGCTCTTCTTGAGACGCACTTTTTACCACACGCTCGTCTGTGCTTCTTTGGAATCTAGAGCTCATATTTAAGCTATAGGTTTAAATTATTACACTTTATTTTATTCAGGGTAGTGAGTATGTCTGTATAGTAGGCAATCTGAGTTCAATCATTGAGAAATATTCAAGCAAAAGAGTGCGCACTGCACTCAAGACCATTTGTTGTCTGGTTTTCAACAGCAGGCTATATATAGTCTAATAATATTAATATTATTATTATTATTATTATTATTGTATTTTTATAATATTTTATTATTAATAATAGCTATTATTATTATTATTATTATTATTATAGGCTTTTATATTTCTAGGGCCAATAACAAACGTAGCATGCTGACATAAAAGACTTTTATTTACACAGAAACACGAGAGAAAAAAGCAATCACAACAATGACAAAAAATAGGTTAAATAATTTAAAAATCTATACAAACTATTTACAAATCAGGCTGGAACACATTTAAGCCTATTAGAAAACGTAGGCTATGTATTTTGAGGGCATACATCAACACAAAGGAACACACACATTTGGCTTTACAGTTCCACGCATCTCGGGCACAGGGTTTTCACCCTCTCAACACACTTCCCGCAAACAGGCCGGTGACAACTGCTGCACGTCACAGCGGTTTTATTTTGTTTGCAGCTCCTGTTTACCTGGCACTGCCTTCGCTTGGCTTGTACCTCCGGGTGCGGTGGAGACAGTGGTGGCAGCTGCGCGGGCTTTGACTTGGAGCTCAAATAATCTTCCCTTAGTTGCTTCGCAAGCTCCAGGATGAAATCCCGGCGTGAAATGCTTGACCCAGTGCACTGTCTGAACAGGATCCAGGCGTTTATCGCTGCCAGGTCTAATATGTTATAAAACACGGCGACTGGCCATCTTCGAGTAGCGCCTTTCACCGTGTACTTTCTCGTCATCTGATCCAGACAGTCCACCCCAACCTGCACAGAAAGATGTGATGGCGTTACGCATACAAAATTCTACATAGAACATACCGCACGCAATAAAGCTATAAATTACCTTGGAGACGTTGTAGTACGTTATCGTCTCCGGTTTCTTCTTTAGGTCGCTTCTGGTTGAGACTGCCTGGTGCATGGTGCTGAGGACACTGACAGTTTTCTTGCGCTTGGCCTGGTACACGGTGAGAGTGGCGCGGTCGTGCGCAAACACCCTTGTGCTATACAACTCCTCGTTGTTCTGCACAGACGGAGGGAGTTCCCTCCGGGAAGCATTCATGGTGCCCACCAGACTCGTGTTTCTACCCAGGAGACGCTTGGCGAGGGACAGTGAGGTGAAAAAATTATCCACGGTCACATTACGCCCTATCTCGTCATCGCGCACAAGATTTGGATGCCTCTACTATTAATCTAGCGCTGATAAACGCCCGGTCGCTGGTGAACAAGACTTTCATTCTCAACGACTTCTTTACTTCTCGCAAGTTGGATTTTATGTTTTTGACAGAGACTTGGGTTCGGGCTGGTGAGTCTTCAGCTTTTTCTGAACTTCTCCCTCCTAACTGTACATTCGTTAGTTCCCCGCGAGCGTCGGGCAAAAGAGGTGGTGTAGCGACAGTATTTAAATCGTGCTTTCACTGTCGTCAAAGTCCTTCTGTCACTCCTTCAAGCTTCGAGCTGCAGCTGCTTGAAATCCACTTGCATGCACCGGTGCTGTGCGCACTTGTATACCGCCCTCCAAAGTTTAACAAAAACTTTATAAGTGACTTTTCTAACTTCTTGGCGGAGATCATACCAAGTACTGATCGTCTCCTAATCGTAGGGGACTTTAATTTGCACATTTGTTGTGAGTCTAAACCCATGGTAAAAGACTTCTTAAATCTGCTGGATGTTTTTAATCTTACACAGTGGGTATGTGGACCCACACATGACAAGGGCCACACATTAGACCTCGTCTTGTCATATGGTTTTAAAATCTGTGTTGATGAAATTTGTGATGCTCATATATCTGATCATATGCCGATTCTTTTCAACATAACGCTGCCGCGTTCTTCCCAGAGGAGGGGGGCTGCTGCTGCCCAACGCAAACGCGCACTGACGCCCTCTACGGCACCTCAGTTCTGTGAGGCTTTTAATACAGCTCTGCCTTTTAGCTTGTTTGAGGCGTGTGCCAGTGTTGACGAGCTCACAGACTTACTAAATGCAACGTGCTCTGACATTTTGGACACTGTTGCTCCTCTGATGACTTTCCGGGAGAAACCTGCTACGGAGCCTTGGCTTAGTGACGTCACTCGTGCACTAAGACGTGAATGTAGGCGTGCCGAGAGGCGGTGGCAGAAGGATAAATTGCATGTATCTCTCCAAATATTTAGAGAATGTTTGTCAAATTATCAGAGAGCTGTTAAGTCTGCAAAAGCCCAGTACATATGTAACATTGTCTCCAATAATAATCACAGACCACAGGTTTTGTTCAGTGTTCTGAATCGCATTGTAAATCCTGTTGAGTGTTCTGGTGTTGTACAGAATGATGTACTGTGTGAAAATTTCCTTCAATTTTTTATTGACAAGATAAGCACAATTAGAGCCGCTATTGTCCCTGTCTTAAATGCAGAACCTAACTGCAGTGCTCTTTGTCAGGAGTGCCCTGTAGTGTTCCATGAGTTTGAACCTATATCACTCTCTGAATTGAGTGTTACTGTTGAGCATTTGAAACCATCAGCGAGTCCTTTAGACATTTTTCCTCCCAGTCTTTTCAAAAATGTGTTTAATGCTATTGGACCTTATGTGCTTAAAATATTGAATGCCTCTCTTTCTGTTGGTTGTGTACCTGCTGCTTTTAAGCATGCTATTGTGCAGCCTCTTCTTAAAAAGCACAATCTCGACCCCAATGTCTTGTCAAACTACAGGCCCATCTCCAAGCTGCCTTTTCTATCTAAGGTGCTTGAGAAACTGGTGTATGGTCAATTACAATCCTATCTTCAGGAGAATGGAATTTTAGAAAAGTTTCAGTCTGGTTTTAAACCCTTTCATAGCACAGAAACAGCACTTTTAAGGGTTTTAAATGATTTGTTTTTAATTGCAGATGCAGGCCATTCTGCTGTGCTCATGCTTTTAGACCTAACTGCAGCCTTTGACACGGTTGACCACCAGCTTTTAATTTCTCGTCTTGAACATTTTGCTGGATGTAAAGGCACAGTGCTAAGCTGGTTCAAGTCCTATCTGGAGAATAGGTCCTTTTCAGTAAAGCTTGGACCTTACTCCTCTGACAGTGCTCCATTGACCTGTGGAGTTCCACAAGGTTCAGTCCTTGGCCCTATTTTGTTTTCTTTGTATACTCTGCCACTCGGTAGTATTTTTAAAAAACACAGAGTACCTTTTCATTTCTTTGCAGACGATGTTCAGATTTATTTGCCCCTAAAGTCTGACAGTTTTCAAGATTTAGTGGCTTGTCTCCGAGATGTTAAGGACTGGCTTGCACTTAACTTTTTAAACCTAAATGAAAAGAAAACTGAAATTGTTGTATTTGCCCCCCCCAATGCCTCCAGTTCTATTAATTGTGCACTTGGCCCCTTGGAGTCCTTTGTGAGGCCTGAAGTTAAAAATCTTGGCGTGATTTTAGACAGCACACTGAAATTAGATAAACAAGTTAGCTCTGTTGTAAAGTCAAGTTTCTTTCAACTACGTGTTCTTAGTAAGGTTAAAACTTACCTTCCTCAAAGTGAGTTTGAACGTGTTGTCCATGCTTTCATTACATCTCGCCTTGATTATTGTAATTCATTGTACTGTGGACTAGATCAAACTTCACTGAGCCGTTTGCAGCTGGTGCAGAATTCTGCTGCTCGTTTATTGACAGGAACCAGGCGCCGTGAGCACATTACACCTGTTCTGGCCTCTCTGCACTGGCTTCCTGTCAGCTATAGAATTGATTTTAAACTACTATTGCTTGCTTTTAAATGTTTAAATGGCTTGGCTCCATCCTACCTTAGTGAGTTGCTCTGTCCTTATGTCCCAAGAAGAGAGATGAGGTCCACAAACCTGCATCTTCTTAATGTTCCCAGAGCACGCCTGAAAACTAGAGGCGATAGAGCGTTCTCTGTGGCGGCTCCCAAGTTGTGGAACAGTTTGCCACTTCACATAAAAATGGCTCCATCTTTGGATGTTTTTAAGTCTCTATTAAAGACTTACTATTTTTCACTAGCGTTTAATGAGTAGGAGTTGAGCTGCTTTTTTGCAACAAATGTCTTGAAATTTGATTGTTTTATGATTGTTTTATTTTTATACTGTTGTATTTTATGTGAAGCACTTTGGGCGCCTGCGGTTGTTGTAAATGTGCTATATAAATAAAGTTGACCTTGACCTTGACCTTGACCTTTATCCAAGTATGGCTCCATCAGGGACATCACCACACTTTCACCGAGACGCTGGCCCACAGGACGTGACGGATCTTTTCCCAGATAGGGACTCCCGTGGAGAAAGTATTTTGTGTCCACATCAGCCGCAATCCAGAATTTGATACCAAATTTATCAGGCTTGTTGGCCATGTATTGGGTAAATGGACAGCGCGTCTTGGAGGGGAAAAGCTGTTCGTCTACGGTGATGTTGGGACCTGGCTTATAACAACGAACACAGTTGGCCACAAAGCCTTTCCACACGTCAGAGACTAGGGCGAATCGATCCAGAGAAAGCCGAGCCTGCCTATCCTCCTTCAGGTCAAAACGGAGATAACGCATGATCTCTCTGTATTTGTTGCGGGCCATAGTAGATCTGAAGAAAGGCAAGCCCCATTCCTCCGACCACAGGCTCTCCATCTCCAGGCTTTTGTTGTATGCTCCTCTAACATACAGAAGAGCGATGAATGCCTTGAGCTCTGCGAGCGAGAGCTCCCACGCAGCGTCTGGATCGACGCGATGAGCCTCAGCGACAGAGCAGTCCCGGATTCTGCAAAGCAAGTTCAGGTCCAAAAGGGCCAAGAACGCGCTCTCCGCGTCCTTTATGCTGTGCCTGACTTCGGCTACCGGGCCAGCAGCTTCCTTTAGAACGTTTTGGGACTGCTGCCTCCCAGTCTGTCTGCCTCCAGGATGCAAAGTTGTCCACACGGTCCCATCCTTTCCCTGCAGGGTCACTAAAAAAAAACAAAAAACATACTGCTTTTAGGCACTGTTCTTCTGTGTTATTATGCCTGATGTTTCATACCAGGAGCAGGTGCATCCTCGACTTCCACACTCTCCAGTTCTTCAGCGCGCACTGTGAAAAACATATATTTTAGTTTGGCCATTTATGCTATAATAATAATAATAATAATAATAATAATAATAATAATAATAACAATATAATTTATTGTTATTATTGTGATTATTATTATTTTTTTTTATTTTATTTTTAAAAGAGATCTGCCTACCAGTAGGCCTAGCTGAGTTGCGGACTGGGGTAGAGGCACGTGTGGTCACGTCTTTCCCGTTACTTGGCTCCCCACAACCGAGGTCTTGGACTGTAAAAAGAATACGTTTAGGTTTCACGTCAATATAAACACACACACACGCATCTACGCACACGCACACACAAACTCAACAGCGTTTGTTTTCTTTTCTAGATATTATTGAGCATATTTAAATATGAAATAAAGTAGGCTAATCCGAGCAAATAATTAGTGAATAGATAAACTAGGCCTAATATTTCATAAAAACGTAACTTACCAGAAGGAAAAACGGCAGTCCCGGCCGTAGTTTCAGACCTCTGCGCTGCCGGCTCCCAGTCTTTATCTAAATAGTCATCTTCATCACTTGAGTCCAGATTAAAATCCGACAACTCACCCCCATCTGACTCTCCCTCATTCAATTCATGAAATAAGGCCAATGCCTGCGCTACGGAAAGCGTTTCCCTGGTCCGTTTCATTGTACAGTAAATCACGTCACTATTGGAATGGCTAATAATGGCGATTCTCTCTCTCCTTTGTCTCCTCACACTGACAAATAAACACATACTTACTTATATAGTTTTATGTTTCCAATAGCAACCAAAAAGATACATTTAGTGGCGGGAGGGAACCCCGCGAAATGACGTAAGCGAGAAGACCGCATTCGCGCCAAAGAAACACTGTAACCTTATGGCGGAGGCAGCGCAGGCAGAGGACAGAGGTGTAAAACAATGTCATAAAGCAGTGTGTATGACTTTATTTAACTAAACAATCAATGTAAAATATATAAAACACTTTATATTTAAAAGTCACGAAGTTTTAGGGGAATTCGTTGTGTTTAATTAATAGTAATCAATCATGTAAATAGGACACGGTCATTTTGACCGTTATCGGCGGTTCTAGTGTTAAGGGTGGCGAGTGACTAGAGCCTATTCCAGTGACTTTTGGCCTTAGGCGGGGGAACACTCTGGACCAGGGCTGGGCAATTATTTTTACTGGAGGGCCATATTCAAACCCATAATAGTTGTGAAAGGCAGAACTGCCAACATTGGTATAAAAAATTCATTATTGCAAATGCATTTCTTTGACAGAAGACCAGTGCAAATAAATAGTGTCCTACAAAATCTTAAATCAGTTTAATTTCATAAAACCTCAAGTTTAATCTATAAAACAGTTTCTTTTTATGGCATCAACTTTATTCTCATTCTTTGTTTTCATAAAATTAACTTAAACTCAAAAGGTAACAAGTTTATTGCCGTACCCAAGATTTTGTCTCTTTCATTTCTGTTTCTCAAAAACCTGCCAGGGGCCTGATTGAAACAGGTCGCGGGCCGCATTTGGCCCCAGGCCGCAATTTGCCCAGGTCTGCCCTGGACAGTGGCCAATTCGTCGCAACATTGTAAGTGTGCTAGACGAGTCGTTTCCCTCTGCTTATGGACTCTGGCTCTACAAACATAAACTCTATAACTTTAGCCTTAGTTACATCTACAGCCTGTCCGTCCATGGGAGTGGATCCCTTCTTCACTGTGGTTCTCCTCCAGGTTTCTCTTTTTCCCTTAGGGTTTTTTTGAGTTTTTCATTGCCGAGAAGGAGGGTCTAAGGACAGGGGATGCTCTGGACAATCATTCATTTACTCTACTAATAATCTGCTTTGACATGCTTGATCAATTGTTTCATTGAATGTGTAATGTTTCATTGAATATGTATTGTTTTATTTTTATTTCCTATTATTCGCTAAAATTAATAATCTTGGGAAGTCCTCAGGGACGACTGTTGTTGTGATATTCTGCTATACAAAAATAAATTGATTTGATTTTATTTGATTATAAGTTAGAACAATTGTGCATATTTTTGCCTCTAGATGAACCTTCGCTGGTCCGTACTTACTAAGACTGAGCAGACTGACACGGCTGAAGAAGGCAGCTTGAGCTCCAGCGATGAAGAACAAGAGCAGATTATCGAGTGTACAGCAGGAGCCACTGAATCCAGCAGACCCTCTCAACTAACCAGCTCCAGTCAAGCTGCTCAAAAGTCACGTGTGTAAACTGTGTGATAAGAGCTTCACTACATCACGATACCTCAAAAAAACACGAAGTCTGCTGTGACCAGTGTGGTGAAACTTTCAGATGGGCAGACAGTTTTAAACAGCACCTGGCTGGAGAAAAAAAAAAAACCTCTTCAAGTGTGACGAATGTGGAAAGAGTTACGCCCCTCAGACGGTGCTGACGAAACACAAAGCTGTCCACAAACATAATTTAATTTAATTGACCTTTATTTAATCAGGGAAGTCCCACTGAGATTCAGAATCTCTTTTGCAGGGGAGCCCTGGGGGAAGGGTCAGGGGAGGCATTAATGGAGATGTTTTTAGTTGTAGGAGGAAACCGGAGTACCCGGAGGAAACCTACGCAGACATGGGGAGAACATGCAAACTCCACATAGAAAGACCCCGGGCGGCCTGGGAGTCGAACCCAGGACCTTCTTGCTATGAGGCCAGAGCGCTAACCGCTGCGCCACCGTGTGAGGTCTATCACTGTTCCATGTGTGTGAGAACTTTTGCAATCTCAAGTCATTTAAAAGTGCTCAAAAAGATACCACACTGGATAAAAACATGCGTTGTGTTACTGCATCAAACACCAGCCATCAAATATGTAAATAATCTGTTATAAAACGGTTTGCGTAATGTTTGCTATAAGACAGTTCTGAGTGTAGAGGGATTTTCGTCGACGTCAATTTCGCATGCATTATGCAGAAAGACTCGCTCTCTGTCTGTTTACAAGGGGAAACTTCTTTGAATAAAACAATGAAACAGGACGAAAGCAGCTGTTTGGATCAGGTCTGAACCGGTCTGACAGGCGTCTGTCTCCTGAAGCTTGAGACAGTGTTTTTCTCACAGTTTTTTCACCTGAATGTAACTTTTAAGGGTGGTAGGATCGAATTTCATTCACAAATGATGACTTAGCAGCAGAACTTTTGTTTTCTCACAGTGATAAACTCTTGTACTTAGCTGACAACGAAGCTTTTTCCACTGTTTGTGTCTATGAGTAGCGGCTCTTTCTGCATAACAGGTGCGCACATCCCCCATGTCGATAAACAAAAAATCTACCTACTGAAGCATTCATTTGTGCAACTTTTTGTTTTACAAAAATTAACCCAGGAGAGAACTTTTTTTTTCTCTATTTTGACATTATCCTAAAGGGGAGCTATAGTATTTACTTTTCTGAGTTTTTAGCCATGTTATAACAGTGTTCTCTCATCATTAGTTTACCCAAAGTTGTATTTTGATTGATTCATGCATGTTTGAGTAATCTTGTATTGTCCTGCAGCTGATGCTCCAGTACTCAGAGAATCCCTGTCTTCACCTAGGCTACCACCATTCCCCGCCTTGTCTTGTCTGTATTTACTTGCGATTATTCACAAATTAACCCTAGAGAACTATCGCCGGGTGAATTTCACTCGAGCAAATGTATTTACATGATTTTCAATATGTTGCATTTTTCTGAATGTCATGAGTCTCTGGGAGCTTCACCATTGTTTTTGACTCTATGAAGGTGTGGGTGTTTCCCTTCCCCAAAGCCCACTTTTTCCTACAGGCTTGCTTTCGGGTGATTTTCACCCGGCGATAGTGAAAGAGGGTAATGTACGTTTTGGGTGGATTTCACCCAGTGATAGTGTTAGTGTTTAAAAACAAGCTATCCTGCCACATGTCAAGGGTCACAACATTCAGTCTCACCATATTTTCACCATATTTACTGTCCCTGGTCAACTCCAGTGTCTCTGACATCTCAGCTAGTGAGTAACACAGGTTTGCTTTCGGGTGATTTTTTTCACCCGGCAATAGTGATAGAGGGTAATGTACATTTACTTTTTTTTTATTTTTTGCCAAAAGTTACATTATGTAGTTAGCTATTTATATGAATTATGAATATATATCACAAAGTGGTGATTTCAAAGTGAATTCTTATGGTGAAAACAATATTTGAATCAGATGAGTCATTTTCACACAATGAAAAAATACCACATTTTTGTTCCTCTCTCCTGTAGCTGTTTGTGTGCCCAGGAGTCTGTGCCTTCACCAGGGAAGTCTCACATGTCTCAGGAATGAGTCGACCAAAGATCAAGTTTCTTGTATCAGTATTTTCTTTTTAAGGAATTTTTTGTTCTCAAAATCCAAATTTTTCAGTAATTTTCGAGCATGTTTATAGGACCTTCCTATATTTTTATTTTCCATTTTGTTACACATAGCACAGTTTAAAATTAAAGAAAACCCCTCTAATTTATCAAGTGTTGTCATATTTTGATCTATTTTTTAGGACAAGTACTTATTTTTGGGTAGATTATATCGGGTGAAAATTACCCGGCAAAAGTGATGGTGTAACTTTTTATAGCGATAGTGTTCTAGGGTTAAGATTGCAAGTAAAATATTTTAAGTTCTAAATTATCATCTAAACACTTTCCAACAAAAAAAATTGTAATTTTAAAATCTGTGGCTTATTAAAGTTGGATTGTGTTTGATTATTTCCATGGAAATACTGCTTTGTCTGTACTGTCTTCCTGTTCGACTTGAATCTATTTGCATTTGCATCCATTTGAAGTGTATTTATTGCTTGCTTTTATTATCATGTTTTGACATGCATGTGTTGTAACTGGTGCGGCAACAAACAATCATTTTACTAATTGATTAGTTGGGCGATTATTCTTTTTATCGATTAGCTGTTTAAAACACAAAAGTCTCATGACTACAAGATTTTTACAGCTCTTTTTAGTTTTATGCTTACTGTTCACTGCAGCGGGATGAATAACTTTTAATGACCAAGCAAACTGCAAATGCCACAATTATCCAGAGAGTTTAATGTCAAGGTATTTTGGGATCGTCCCCGAAAGGACCATTCACATTTATTATGTTTTAGTTTGTCTTTCGTATGCTTTTCTATAATTGACAGAATGCTTACTTTAGTACAAGTAGTAAATGATTGAAACATGTTTTTTAATATTAATACTGTTGATAAAGACAGTATTGTTTATTTGTTTGAATGTATAATTATTTCTGTGTTGAACTTGTTAGTGTTGGTAGTGAGTTGGATCTAGGTTTTTAGAACTTGCTGGATTTGCATTCATTCAGACAAGTCTTTAATTGATATTAGGAGGATTATGAACACTCTTTGTATGCTGTTAGACCTTTATCCTGATAAGGGTTGGTCAAATACAAGTATTGTCAAAATTAAAAATTAAATGTCGAAATTAAATTAATGCTCAATGCTTTATTTAAGATGTTGTGGCTCATCAAAACTAAGCAAAAGTTTCTTTATTATTATTATATTATTATTATTATTATTATTTTCATCTATTATGTGGCCCTCTGCCCCTTTTTCAAAAAGCAAAAAAAAAAAAAAAAAAAAAAAAAAAAAAGTTTGGTTACACTTATATTAAACATTTGTAAAATTACCTTTCAGATATTTAGCCTAATGGTAAAATAACGTTACATTGAAAATAAAAATAGAAAGGGGGAATAAACCATATTTCGCCCCACACAGATAGATTAGAATTTTTTGTTTTGTTTTTTTGGCTCCTCACATTTTTTTTTTTTTTTTTTTTTTTCCTGAAAAAAAAAAAAAAATTACAAAACGCGTCTGGCCAGGTTGTGCAGTCTGTCAAATGCGCTGTATTTTTTTGGAATTGAAGATTTTTAAATGAACGCCAGCGCGTCCACACTCGCCAAGTCACAGGTGGCGCTGTAGTCATCGGTCACTTCCGGTTTACACTTCCTGCTTTCTCGCTGCTCCGCTGGACAAAAACACAACGAAAGAATCTGTCCCCAGGAGATAAAACTTTGAAATTCAGCGGTGCCGGTGAGTGAACTAAATGTCTAACTCTTTGGACTGGATGAGTGAAAAGTGCTGATTTCTCTGCGCATGAGGAGTGTTGCATTATATCGCCATTTCCGCGTTTCTCTCAGAGTCAACAAATGAAGCAGACGCATTTATTTACAACGTACATGTAGCCTAGTGAAACCATTGTTGGATTATCTTTTGTTCCGTTGTTGTTTTTTTCATTGAAATGCTAATAAGTGCTAGCTTTGCAACTGCATTTGACTTTTATAGCTCTGACTAAAAAAAGTAAACTGCAGAACCAGCGTGTCCCGTACTGAAACGTGCATGACACTTTAGTTCCATGTAACAAATGTCTTGAAATAAACATAAATGTAATTCCATAGCTGCGTACTGCTTTAAATGGGGTTACATGTCATCAATTACTACTACTAATTTTAGTTATCATTGTGATCATCATTGTGATGCAAAAATTGATAGTCGAGTCGTTTTGTTTAGTCAATAAACCACTCATTGGTGTCTAGTTGCTAAATGTAGTATTGGCTAAAAAGCAATGCAATTTTATTCCGATATTTTGCATGGGGAGGATTTTAACCATCTCACTGTGAAGTGCTTTGTGATTCTGTGTTTGTAAAAAGCACTATGCACTTTCGCATACACTTTCCCGAGAACGAGTCACTGCACGTTAAATAAGGATTTAGTGTCAGACAATCATTTCGTATTTACACAATGTCTTGTGTTTTACCTGTAGCACTTTGAGATTTCTTTGAAATGTAAAGTGCATTACAAATATAATGTATTGTTATTATTATTATTATTATTATTATTATTATTATTGTCAAAAGCACTATCTACTAACCTGGCTCACGTCAGATGGATATATGTTAAACTCCTATCTGAGTTCTCACTATATCCATCTGGGACTTGACTCGCTGAAAGCATTCGAGAAAAGGTGGGGCGTTTAGTGAAATACTTCGAGCTGATTGGGTGTGGGGCTGACCTTATTTGAGCTTAGCCAATCACAGCAACAACTCGTAATAGTGTTTCCAATGTCCTCGTGGGACCGAACAAGTACGTGCCACACATACTGCTCTTCTTTCAACAAGAAATTACTCCGTATTTCTGCTGAAACCGCATCAAAAGCAGCAGAAACACGTACATCCACGGAAGCCGCCGTCTTTGTTTAACTTGAATCAGACTCTGCACCAGGGAGCTAACGGCCCGTGTTAGCCCGCCCTGCTACAATGTGATTGGGCCTCAAAACAACACTGCTGTGATGTGAGTGGGCCGAACCACGGCCGTTTTGGACTCCCAAACCAATCGAGCCGGACGAAGGCCAGATGGTTTCTCTCGTGTTTGTGAATTCACAAATACCGCGAGATAAGCCATCTGGCTGGCCAGGTTAACTATCTCCTGCCTGATAACATCTCCTTAGCTCACTTCCTTTCCTCACTGTCTTCTCTTTTGTTTCCACAGTTCGAGCATCAACTGTCCTCATGTCACACTTCTACTCTTACAACCGCACAGGCTTTTTAACCACAATATAAACTTGGGCACTAAATTATGTTTGCAATATGGATGATGCATGTGTCAGTATTGCAATAATAATATTTTTTTTGATATTTTGTTCAACTAATGTACTGTACGCTCAAAACCTGCAGTTTGAGAATCTGCAGTCTGACTGGGCAGGACAGAGCAAATAGCACAGAGGCTCTACTAGGGCTGGACGATTTTGCCCAAAATAAAAATTGTAGATTTTGTTTAAGAAAAAATAGATTTTCGATTAGATTTTTTTTTTTTTTTTTATAAATTTTTAAAATAACTGGGTGCATTTAATATAATTTCTGAAACACTCATTTAATGCTGTGATTCAACATAGAATTAAAAGTGCATAGAACAAGCCCAAAAATTATAGAATGAGGTTATTTTTTTAACTATTTGTATAGTGTGATGAAACAAATATCATTCACATCTTCTTCTTTGCTTTGATAAAACTTTAAGCCTGTTTACATTTCAGTGCACTAACTCATGTGAGCCAAATTCAAACAAAGCTCTAGACTCACTTGCAGATAAACTGTTTCACATAAGACACACACAAGCTTTTCACAGAAGACAATTGACACTTATTATTTAATCACTCTTTTTCTCCCTCTTGTCAGCTGCTGCAGTGCTTCTTTTTTCACTTTAGATATTTTAGTCATTTATTTCTGCTAAACAACAACCTAAAACCTCTTTTTAAAACTCTGATTCTGCACTATGCAATCGCTAGATTTGTTTTTCAATTAGAAAAAAAAAATCACTAAGCACGAACAAGCTCAGAAGCGCCAGCTACTGTTAGCATAAGGACTACACAGATGCCTAGTCACAAAAGACTTGACAACATCACAGGCTGACTTTGGTGATTAATTTTTCTCTTCTGAAGAGCAAAACAATCACAATGTTAATGTTTACATATTTAGCTGCGTGAGAAGGAGTGGAACTGAGCAAATCAATTTGAGCTACAAACTCCATTTATTAATTAAATCGATTTTTTTGCCCAGCTCTAGGCTCCACTGTTAGCAACTGATACAGAATTTGGACACAGTTAATCAGTAGATTAATTCTAAAAAAACATAACCTAAACGAAAAAAAAACAACTAACTTGTGTAAATGTAAAAATTGCTTGAAATAGGACGTGTTAACTAAACATAGCCCAAATTGCAGGAAATTACAGTACATCTATTTTAGCAAAAATATTTTGCTCCACTTTTTGTAATTTCTATACACTGGTTTGCACTTGGCTTTATATGAATCTGTGAATAACTTAAATTACAAGATGCTTTTATTTTTTGTTTTTATTTACTCTCCACCCTGTTAATGAATTGAGAATTGTATAAAAATGTAGTTTGTTTAACATGTAGTTTCCCTCTCTCTCCTGCAGGTGTCCAGATGTCCTCGCCCGATCCTGCAGGTGTCCAGATGTCCTCGCCCGCTCCTACAGGTGTCCAGATGTCCTCGCCCGATCCTGCAGGTGTCCAGATGTCCTCGCCCGCTCCTACAGGTGTCCAGATGTCCTCGCCCGGTCCTGCAGGTGTCCAGATGCCCTCGCCCGATCCTGCAGGTGTCCAGATGTCCTCGCCCGGTCCTGCAGGTGTTCAGATGTCCTCGCCCGGTCCTGCAGGTGTCCAGATGTCCTCGCCCGGTCCTACAGGTGTCCAGATGTCTTCGCCCGGTCCTGCAGGTGTTCAGATGTCCTCGCCCGGTCCTGCAGGTGTTCAGATGTCCTCGCCCGGTCCTGCAGGTGTCCAGATGTCCTTGCCCGGTCCTGCAGGTGTCCAGATGTCCTCGCCGAGTTCTGGCCTGGGTCTGGACCAGATAAAAGAGGAGCCAGAGGAACAGAGCATCAAACAGGAGGACGAGGAGCTGCCAGTGTAGGTTTAAAGAGCAAATCAGTGACAATTGGACTATGTGGCCTCTGCTCAACCATTTACTCTATTACCTCCAACTAGAATAAACTGCTTTTCCTCTACAGCACTAATACACTTTTCTATAACAATTTAAAACTTGTGACTTGGATGTTATGACTTTAGACTTACTTGTGACTTAGATGTTATGACTTGAAACTCACTTGTGACTTTGATGTTTTGACTTAGATGTTATGACTTGTCTCTTACTTGTGACTTAGATGTTATGCCTTTAGACTCACTTGTGACTTGGATGTTATGACTTGAGACTTACTTGTGACTTAGATGTTATGACTTGAAACTCACTTGTGACTTAGATGTTGTGACTTAGATGTTATGACTTGTCTCTTACTTGTGACTTAGATGTTATGCCTTTAGACTTACTTGTGTCTTGGATGTTATGACTTGAAACTCACTTGTGACTTAGATGTTGTGACTTGTCTCTTACTTGTGACTTAAATGTTATGCCTTTAGACTTACTTGTGTCTTAGATGTTATGACTTGAGACTCACTTGTGACTTTGATGTTTTGACTTGAGACTCACTTGTGACTTAGATGTTATGACTTGTCTCTTACTTGTGACTTAGATGTTATGCCTTTAGACTCACTTGTGACTTAGATGTTATGACTTGAGACTCACTTGTGACTTGGATGTTATGACTTGAGACTCACTTGTGACTTAGATGTTATGACTTGGATGTTTTGACTTGAGACTTGTGACCTGGAAGTTATAACTTGAAACTTACTTGTGACTTGGATGTTATGACTTCAGACTTGTGACTTGGATGTTATGACTTGAACTCACTTGTGACTTGGATGTTATGACTTGGACTTACTTGTGACTTGAGAGTTATGACTTGGACTTACTTGTGACTTTGAGGTTATGACTTAAGACCTACTTGTGACTGCTCTATCACCTTCCCTAGTTGCTAGCTTATTTGGATACATTTCTTTATTGAATGTTGCTGGTTTTGTTTATGAAAACATGATGTAAAAATAATGTATTTATATATTTTTATCTCTAGATTAACAACCATGGATGACTCGACTGACACGGCTGAGGACAGCAGCTTGAGCTCCAACGACGAAGAAATAGATCCAGGAGTCAATGAATACAGCGAACCCTCTCAAGACAACAACTCCACTAAAGCTGCACGAAAATCACACGTGTGTAAGGAGTGTGGGAAGAGCTACAGTTTTGCATTTTACCTCACACAACACATGAGGATCCACACTGGAGAAAAGCCTTATTGCTGCGACCAGTGTGGTGAAACCTTCAGGTGGCCGGAGAGTTTTAAACAGCACCTGGCTGACCACTCAGGCAAAAGACTCTTCAAGTGCGACCAGTGCGGGAGGAGTTACGGAACCCATTCTATGCTGTCAAAACACAAACACTACCACAAAGACCGACAACACATGTGTGACCAATGTGGTAAAGGTTTTGTCACCGCAACCGAACTGGTTCTTCACTACAGACGACACACGGGAGAGAAGCCGTACATCTGCGGAGAATGCGGGCGCCGCTTCGCCACTCCGCAGTACCTTCGTCAGCACATGAAAAGACACTCAGGAAAGATTTACACGTGTGAGGAGTGTAGAATGTCCTACTCGTGTTTAAATTCTCTCAAATCACACCAGCTTGCTCACTCCGGTGTCAGGCCATTTCAGTGCGACCAGTGTGATAATACTTATATGAAGAAACACGATCTACAGGTCCACTACCGGAATCACACTGGAGAAAGACCTTACAAGTGCGACGTGTGCGGCAAAGGTTTTGCTTGTTCCAGCTACCTGAAGGTTCACAAAAAATCCCACGTAGGAAAGAGCGCGGACAACGGTGACCAGTGTGGGGAAGCTGCCAGTAGTAGTAGTAGTGCTCCGACCGAGTCCAAACCCAAGAAACCGTACAAACCGAGGCGGAAACGCGAGGAGAAGGTGTATCGCTGTTCCATGTGCGTGAGGACATTTACGTACCCAAAACAGTTAGAAGCACATGTAAAGTTTCACACTGGGTAACATCACACGCCAGACTGTTGACACGAAGGAGGAACAAAGGAATGTGGCAGTGTTTTGAGGGGACTTACTTAGCACATGTTCTGGTACTTTTCAGGATGTTTTGAGTTTATTGTTTTAAGTTAAAATGCAAGACTAGAGGTGTGCAATATATCAAATTTTAGATAATATTGTGATTTTTGTTTTGAAGATGTGTAAAAATGGAATATTGAGTATATCGTTTACAGCATAAAGGCAACAATAAAGACTGCTACAAAAACGTCAAATTACATTGTAAATGTTCAAATAAAGTTAAGACACTAATATTTTGGCCCATTTATCACTCAATGGTCTCTTAATTGACCATTTTTATTAGTTAGAAAGCACATTGCAAACCTATTTTGATTTGTTATATATATCTACATATATATATATAAAAAAAAAAATTACATTTAGCGGTTTTTATTTTTTCTTTTCCTTTATGAGTGGATAATTAGCCTGCAAACATCTGAGCTTGTGATCTTGTGAAAGCAGTTTGGGTCAGATATTTGGTCAGATCTGTGAGACACTTGCTAGTTTTGCTTTTAGTTAACTAATCAATAGCACATAATAAGTTGACAAAGAATGCTTGTAATCAACCACAGCCCAACATAATTTTTCTGATCATTAAACTTCAACTCATACATTCAGATATGCTTGATGCTTGGTTTGAATTTTCGCTGGTGACCGGTGTGGGAGAGTTGTCATAGTATCAAAACGCAACCAGTAGCCTCACTCCAGGATTGGTAAGACCATAGACATTAAATGAGACGCACTCAGCAGCAGCAGCAGCTCTGCTCTGTTGCAACAACACGAACAGAGTGACGCTATATTCCTCCGGTAGATGTGACGACGCAAATCTGTTGAACACAATGGCAGAAATTGCGCTTTTGTGGATAAAACGAGCTAAAACAAGCAACTTCAGCAAAACCATGAGTAAAATGGACTGATTTGTTGATTTTTTTTTTGTAATATTATAAATGACAAGACACTAGAAAGTCACCAATTATGATTAGCAAAAAAAAAACAACAACTATGCAACACATTAATTTAGATAAATTGTCAAATATATGAATATAAAAAGTCACAGATTTTGTATTTCCCCCCTAATTTTAACATAACCAGTGTTTTTCCACTGCACTTATTCATTCTGACCGTCACTGCAAAATGTTCCCTTTAATGTTGAGTAGGGCTGCAACAAACGATTATTTTGATAATCGATTAATCTGTCGATTATTGGATCGATTAATCGGATAAAAATGACAAAATAATAAATATAAGGTGTTTTGCATTTTATTAAATGTATTTATGCAAAAGACAACTTGTGTGCACTTAATGAACACACTGGGTTTTTCTTGAATAAAAAGAAAATACAAAAAGAAAGTAGAAAAAACAGATTTTGCTAGCTACTTCTTTTAATGTGGTTATTATAGGTCTGGGCAATGTGGCCAAAAAATAAAATCTCAATTTTTTTGACCTTTGGACTGCTGCTTTTTATTATAAGCTCATAATATTTTAAAGCATCGATAAAGAATGAGCCAATGAGATTAACTTGTTTTAAGTCAGATTAAAACTAATAAGTGTTTGCTGCTGCATCTAATGCATAGGCCTGGCCTACTGTTATCAGCATTTGCATCTATTAGGTCCTGTTAAGATCATCATTATGATTGTTTTGTTTCATATCTAAAAGTTTTAAGTTTGCGAGTGTTCACCTCTCACTCCTGTCACTCAAACTGCGTCGCCATGGTTACCCACACACGGAGGGGAAAGGGGCGGGGCCTGCTGGCTGCTGCTTTTTTGGTGAGAGGAGAGAAGGAGAGAGACGCTGTGGACTGCTTTTAACTTTATCAGAGAAAACCTTACAAAAAGCACACGCGGCAGCTCGTGTAACAGCAAAGACAAATCAAAAAGACGCTAGATTTACCGCGGGACTTTTCTAGAAAGTTACCGCGAGTCTAAAGCGCTGAAAGCGGCCGACTCACCCGCGGAGAAATAACAAACTCGTAACTTTATGAGATTAAGCTATACACCACCGCCGACAGGTTACTCTCGGCTATTATTATGTGATTAAAAGGTCCGCTAAACAGGCGCAAGGTTTCTGTTCGTCTGTTCTTTGAGAGAGTCGAAGGAGAGCTCTAAAAGCCGCTGATGTCCACTCAAAGCCGCTGGATCTCAGCAAACTGATAGTAAAAGTTTTTAGCCAACTAATCGATGACCAAATTCGTTGACAACTATTTTAATAATCGATTTTAATTTGAGCTGCCCTGCATCTGTTCACACAGGTGCTACAGTGTCACTACATAAGAATAAGCTTGTTTGTTGTAATAAATGTGCTTTGTCACATGTGAAATACCAAAACTTCTTCAAAAACAAATGCTTTTTGTTCAAGCCTGAGCCAACTTATCAGTGTTTAATGGGACAGACTCACTTTAGTCATGAATAGGATTTTAAAGTTGGAGAAGACATATCTGGGCTCTTTCAAACAGAGTAAGAGGTATAATTTTCCATCGGCTAAAATCTAATTTTAGTGAGTTCTGTAGCGTGTCATCATTCTGTTGATAACGTTTTTCTAAATTGCTGGGTTTATTTGGTATTTTACTTTATCATGTGTCCACTTTACCTTTTTTTTTTCTCTCAATAATTTGAAATAATCTTCTACGGGCTCTTCTGATTCCATTGCCTCGGTTTTATTCTAATTCAGTTTATAACCAGATATTCTTCCATTGGTTTTATTTTCTGGTCGCCGGCATTCAAGGCAGCATAAAAAATATTATTAAATTCAATACATTAAAAAAAAAAAAAAAAAGTATATAGGGTTAGTTTGCGGCTTTGCTTAATATAAATTACCGATTCACATTGATATTACAACATTTAGACAATTCAAGTAAAATTCCCTAGGCAGGCATCATGTTTTTGCAGTGATAATTACACTGTTCTCAGTGTATATGCTGGATATAGATGTAAAACGTCAAAAATCGTTCAAACTCTGCAGCGATCAAATCGGAAGGCCAGAATCGATCTGTTTTGCCACTGATCTATAGTCATTCTGTAGTTTTATAATACACACAATAGTACAATAAGAGCCTTGATGTTTGAAGAAAGAAAGTGTGAACTTGTGCAAGACCTGACTGAATCTTCATTATTATGTTGCGTTAACAACTGATGGCTAAATACGGACCCTAAATATGACTGTTTACTGTTCAAAAGTTCATAAAAATACAAGTTCTGAGCACTAACAACAGTGGCTTTGTTTTAAAAGGAAACTATTGTGGTTTATTTTGTGTCTTAAGGTAAAAAAATAAAATAAAATAAATTGTGACTAGTCCCGGCCTTAGTGCTGGAGGTTGATGTATGCGAGTGAGAATCAGTAACAAACCTTTAGTGTAAGTGTATGTGTGGATATAAGTGTGGTGCGTAAAAGAACAACTCCTCGGTCTGGAATCTGGGAGAGGAAGGACGTCAGCCTGGAGTGGTCCCTGGGCGGCACCTCCCAACTACTGCATCTCAACAAAACACAGAAACATTAGTCAAAGGTAAAATATAATACATGACGAGACATATTTCCTTTTTGTTCATATGTTTTTCAACAATGTGCCTGAAGTAATGTACAGAGTGACAATTTGCAAAACAAGCTACAGTGGTAAATGTAAATGTGCAGACTGCTTTTGTATAATTGATTAGTAAGTCACTTCAGTCACTTAAGGCAGAGCTGAAGTGACCCAGGACACTGAGTGTATTTACAGACAAAGTAGTGTCTATTAAAACCTCTGCACCTGCAACTTTTACAATGTTTAGGACTAATTATCTCTGTCAATATTGGTCCTATCTTTACCAAATAAAAACTGAGACAGAGTTTAGACAGTTTTCTGTCAGAATAAGTCAGGTACAAGTCTGTGTGTGGAGGAGAATATTTACTACAGCTGCTCAAAGATACAAAACCTAATTTCATGACCATGGAAAAATCTCACGAGACAGTTCAGTACGTGTGCGCACAGTATCGTGACAGTTTGATCTCGCAGCACGAGATCTCATCCCATCCCTATTGATAACTGTTTCAAAAATTGATTTGTTGTCATCACAACAGCTACTATTAGGTGTGTTCAAGATGGTCAAGACGGTGCAGTCGGCTCGAGCCGGTAAGGGGGGTCGGGGGCTACGTCAGGGCTACGTAGACCCCGGTAATCTCGAGAGATCAATCCGGCTCGAGTCGACTTGACAAATCGTCGAGGCGAGGAGAAAGCAACTGCTCTCGGCTTCACCGCCTCGATGACTACAAAATCAAGATGCATGATGGGAAATGTAGTGCGGTGACTGACCGCTGATTGGCTTTGATCAAACGTGACGCGCTGCAGTTGCTCCTCCGCTGTCTTGATCGTATTTGTGACTTTTATAACATCACACATGTTTAACACGAGTCAGAAAAGACCCAGACTGTTGGACATTACACAGAGCAACATTAATACATGATCCTGATGAGCTGAAAGTCACTTTTACAAAAGGCAAATCTAAAGTGTGCCAACTTTATCATGAGCTCTTTATTCTTTGCTCTGGTGATGTGTGAGGGACACAGAAATGTGTTTTCAATGTTGTAGGTAGTTTTATTCAGTGCAACACTTCAAACAAACGCGAGAGCTCCGTGAGTCTGCGGGACCTGGGGCTGCCTCGTTGCTCTCGGGCTCAACAAGTGTCCAAGTTGAATCTCCTCCTCTTTGCCTCAGCCGCCTGCTCTCGTCTGCAATCCAGGCATAGATTTTCACATCTTGAACACACCTATTAACTCCTTCACTGACAGCTCTATTCTCATGTTAATCTCGTCTTCCCTGCCAGGCCATTTTGGTAATTTTAAACAATATTCACAACTCCACAAAAAACTATGTGCAACTCGAATCATGACATGTTGTACATCAAATGAGACCTACAAGTGTCTACTTTCATTAAAAAAAATAATAATAATAATAAAAAAAAAAAAAAAATGTTCTACATTCATCTGTTCTCTTTTTATTTTAGAGGCATTTGATATTCCTTGTTTTTATTAGATTTCAGTGTTTTTCTTATACAAATTTCATGTCAGTGTGATTTTCCTCTTTTCAATTTTTTGATGACATGATCAACTACAGTAAAATAATATCTTTATTTAAAATACATGGTTTACATGAATAAAGCAGGCTGTTAGTGCCCCGACGCCGAGTCTTATTCAAGCTAAACAAAGATGGCTTCTCCCGTGGATATGCGTGTGTCTGCTGCTTTTGATGCGGTTTTAGCAGAAACACTGAGTAATTTCTTTTTTAAAGAAGAGTATGTGTGACACGTACTTGTTCTATCCCACGTGGACATTGGACACACCATGACGAGTTGTTGCTGTGATTGGCTAAGCACAAATAAGGTAGGCCCCACACCCAATCAGCTCGAAGTATTTCACTAAACGTGCATCAGAGAGCCCCACATCGCCACACAGAATAAAAGTCCAATGACGGAAATATCTTGCAGCAGATACGGTTGGTTGTGCAATGTTATTTACAGATAAAGAGTTATTGAATCATCTGTGTTTGATTGAGTTTGAAGAACAGTTTTCTTTCAGCAGCACTTACCGACCCCCAAATCACTCTGATGGGCTGAACTTGTTTTCACATTGTCTATATACTTCTACTAACCAAAGTAAATCAACTGCCTTTATGTTCTCTCATGCAAGTCAGAGAAGTCCAGAGCTAGGTGTGATTTCAAGTGTTGACTATGAGCACATTTTGAACACAGGGAACGATGACCAAACCACTCTGCCTTTTTTTTTTATATATATTCTGACCTTCTAACAGTGTGCTCTTTAGCTGGGTCTACTTCTAACACTTAAAGTCTCTGGAGAAAGGTGACATTTTTACACTGATGGAAGCTCACTCGCTGAAACTCCAGAATGTACTGTACCTGAGACAAAGAAGTGACGCCTTCGATTCCAAAATGTCACACTTTATACAGTAGAATGTCTGTTTATAATGTGTGGAATTAACAATATCCCAATGTTCACTACACAATACTGTAATATTTTAGTGTAACTCTAGATCTAGGTCCAGACGAAAACAAAACAATGATAATTTTAAAATCCAGTTGCATAAACATGGAGCTGTCTTATTAGCCCTGCCTGATTCAATCCTTTCTTTTTTTTTGTGATCAATTTTTAATTTTCATTATTATTTAAATGATAGAAGCCATTCATTAAATGAACAGAAACAAAAACAAAAAAACGAAGCAAATATTAGTGATAAAACAAGTAAATAATAATAATAATAATAATAATAATAATAATAATAATAATATTAATGAAAAAAGAATGAGAGAAAAAAATACATAAAAAAAGAATTACAAAAACATCATCATCATTACCATGACAAATAATAATAACAGCAACAAAAACAGCAACCATAATGATAACAATAATATTAAATTATATGTGTATAACATCTAAATCAAGGCATGAATTTGTTTCAATAACACATGTATATACAGTATGCAGGCCCGGCGTGGCTAATCGGGAGAGTTGGGAGACTTCCCGAAGGGCCGGGGGACTTTGAGGGCCGGTGTGGCTCATGTCACACCGGCCACCGGTTGGACCAAGACGCAGAGACGTGCTGAAAGCACGAGGGTAGTCGCTCTAGAGCAGGGGTGGCGAACCCGAGGCTTGCGAGCCGCATGCGGCTATTGACCAATCAGCTCTTTGGCTCATTCAGAAACATCCACACATTCTCTCTCTTTTTCCCTCTCGCTGACATGCGGGAGAGAGCCGCTTGTGCGTAAAGCTGCTGTGCTGTAACCTCATCCCGCCTAATTAAGCTAAAACATAGAAATCCTGAGTCTTGTGAGTGTTTTGAAGTCCACAGTGACACTCTACTACTCACAAGCTTTCAGACACTTTTTATTTCACAAAGATAGACCTCAGATTCACAGAGTTATGATTGTTTTCGCCTTTACTGAAAATTGCCATTCATTTTAATGGGGCGGGCGCGCGGAATTTGACGGGACGTTTCGAAGCATTTAATTCACTGTCCCAAAACACAGGAGATGTAAAAGTGATACTAAGCATGAGTTCAGACGTCCTGATACAAGTTTGTGTTGTTTCTACAGCCCCAGCTCCACTGTCACTGCTGCGTAAAGGCTCCGTGCCTCTCCACGGTCTGCCCTGGGAAGAGCAGGGCCGGTTCAAAAAAAAAAAAGAGGACCTTTGAAGGGGGGGCTCATCTAACATGAAACATTTTAAATTGACATTAGAATTTGATAATAATTATATTGTTAATTATAGTAAAATTACATCACATATCAATAAGAATATCACATCTAAAACTCACCAAAATGCAGGAAATTGCACAGAATTTTTAAAAATTCTCCTGGGGGAGAATTCCCCCAGACCCCCCTGAATTATATCAAAACCATGTTATATAAATAAATAAAGATACAGTTGACTTTGCTGCGGCGCTATAACCCACTCAAAAGTAAAAAATAATATTAATAATCGCATACATATTTACATTTTTATTTGTCAGAGGGCTGTTCTATTAAAAATTTTCCCGGGCTGAAAATGAGTCCCACTCCGGCCCTGACAGTATGTATATCTTATATTCAGTACCTATAGTCCCATATATATGGAATGTTTGAAGCACGCTTACCAATATACATTTCACATATAGAAGATTCTCAATTACAAGCAGAAAAGGCACCAATAAACATATTTTTTATGTAACCTATTGCAAAAAAGAGTGAATTACAGCGAGGTGTATGTAACCGGTGTAGGCCCACACGAGGGACCAGTATGGAGAAGTGTGTGGTGGTATGGGATAAACTCACTCCCCTCAGGTATAAGAAGCCACAAACAAACTGAGCTAAGGGGAGCGTTCCCTTTAGCTCAATGAGTTTGTCGGTTGACTGCCCCGCGGGAGACCCGGGTTCGACTCCCGCTCAGGACACAACACAACGCAGAGAGGCAAAAACCCAACCGGTCACATGTACATTATACACATTATACATAGTTTGAAATGTGAGAAGAACATTTTAATGAGACTGAATTAACTACTCCACACAAAGTCTTTAGCTTAACTTAGTACCATTCGTTCCAAAACCTGTGACCAACCAACACAGTCTCACTAGATGGCGTACTTTTACCATGACACAAAAACAGCGTATTTTGACCACAAGTTCACAGCTATTTTTAGTACTTATTTTACGCCGTGCATTTAGCACGATAAGAAAAAGAGTAAAAATGACACGAGATTTCACAGCGTCAAAATAGGACGCCGCGTGGGGACATTTTCTTCAGGTGAAACGGGTAAGTTCAGGCATAAAGTTTCTAAAATGGGTAAGATTAGGTCTGGGGCTTGGGGCAGGTTAAGATTAGAATCAGGATTTCATTAATATTCATAATTAAGAACAAGTCTTAACAACCACCACTGAAATGAATGGGGACTGTGACACGTACTATAATTACACAAAACAGCTGTGAACTCGTGCTAATCATACCTCATTTACATATTGTGTAATGTCGTGGTAAATGTACGCTTTCTTGTGAGATCGGGCTCGACCAACAAGATAATGTTTTCAGCTTTAGCTCTATGAATACGAGCTGCTGATAGTTCTAGTTCAACAATGTCCTTATACGAGGAGAGCCATTCCTCCACACTCAGAGGTTGTGTTGATTTCCATCGACAGACTATCATTTTTTTAGCGGCTGTGAAACTGTGTTCGTTAATGTTTAACTTCATGTTTGAGGTGTCGTTTAACAAGAGCAACCTCGGCGTGGTTTGATTCTACCCATATTAGACATTCAATCTTTTCAACTTTTTATTATTTAGATGTTGTTGTTTTGTTTTAAAATATCCATGTAGATTTTACGAGAGCCTGTATGTATTGAACCATGAAAGTGTTTGGCACCTCTTTGCTTCATTTCTCCTCCAGTCGTCCCACCTGTAACTCAAACGTTGCCGGAACAAAATGTGGGTTTTGGACCGAGCTCCAGACAAGGTCGAACCTTTACCGGAGCGCACACAATAAGTGAACATAGAGGCTTAGAAATGCTAAAATACAACCCAACTGTCCATCCTACTCGATTTTAAACTATATAAAAGTAATTTTGTCTGTGTTACACGTTTTTTTACATGTCACACAGAGATTTTCATTTATTCTGACAGAAATCAGCGCACCTGCCGCTAAATCCGATCCACAGCAACAAGTTGCCCTCCCACACACGCTCCTCGTCCTGCACCTCAGCACTGCCTCTGCATCATATTTGACTCTCCACAAGTCAGTCACAACAGCTTTTACACAGGAGACACAGGTCACAAACAGCCTTTACACAGCAGACACGGGTCTCATACATCAAACATGACGCTAAAACACACATTAAAGTTAGTTGCACTTACGAGAAACTACGACCGCTGTATCCGCGCTGGTTCTCACCTCTTTATCGCCCCGTACACTCCAAACACGTGTGCTTTTAATCCATCAAAACGAGTCGCAAATAACACCAATTATCCACGAAATCCACTTAGACGCTTATTTCCTGTTTTAGAAGAAGATACAAGAGCGGGGCTCACCTGGAACCAATGAAAAGTCTTAAACCCGCTTGCGCTGCTTCTGATTGGTCAAATTTCCTGTCAGTTTGGCTTTTAACCAATCACAGTCTGTGACTTCGTTTTCCCCACAAATAGGCCTGTTCACGGTTTCTGTGAATGAGAGACAGGAGAGGAGCAGAGCCGCGTCTCGTAGAAGAAAGACAAAAAGCTTATTAGAAAGCGTTACCGGAGCAGACAAAACTGTTGCCGGAATGCCCCACGAGAATTCCCGGATCTTATTCCGGCTTGTTCCGGCTCAAATTAAGCCCTGCACCTGAAGTTCCAGAGATCTCCTGGCAGGACCAGGCTTGTACAAAAGATCTGTGCCCAAACGCTTCACCAGAAATTTGCCTTTATTTTTGCAACAGTATTTTGTCTAGAGATGGTGGTGACGCTCCAGACGGTCTCTGAGTGGAGAGTGAGGAGGAGAACGGCTGCAGCTGTGGGTCAGAAGCAGGTCACTGAGGTGTGGTGTGACCTGGTTGTCCGAGGTTTTATTGGTCACCATGGAGATAATCAAGTTGAACGTGAAACAGTGGCAGATTCAAGGAAAAACAATAACACTGGATAAGTGGCAAGCTGCTCGCTAGAAAAACAAATGCCCCCTGCAAAACAGCGCATAAATGAGTTTATTTTTTACTTATGAATGCTTTTTTTTTTTTTGACAAACATTGCAGGCATCGTTTTCAGTAATAAGATGCAAACTTTGATGCGTGTGAAGGTCTGCGTTCATAATTCATAACTGGACTGAAGGTTATGGTGCAAATTGGCTTATTACATGAATAAATGAAATGTTTTAGCTGATTAAACAGCAACACTAAATGCCAGGCTAACTGTGGGGTTTTCATTTGACTCGAGATCAGGGCGAGGCTGTTTTTCGGACTCTTCTGGATGCTGTGAACGGTGACGGGAGAGCTTCTGCACCATGTGATTAAGTTTGTTGCAACCATTACGACAGAGAAAACAGGGGCAACTAATGCTAATGTAGTGATGTGCGAAGTTTTGGTTGAAGCCACGTGGGAAGATTTTCTTTAGGTTTGGGGATAAAGATGAGCATTTTGTTAATAATCATAGATAAGAACACATCTTTCCAACCAACATCATGAACTGGGACTGCGATGGCATACTGACGTAAAAAAACTATGAAATTGTGTTCCTTGTGAGATTGAGTTGCAGCCACATAATCATTTGTATAAGACAAGTGTAAAACAGGAACATACATTTATAAGGGGAGATTGTGGCACGCTTTTTGATTAATTCGACAAACATTTCACATTCTTCTGTGAATTAAAACTTCAAGTATTCATTTTTAAGACATTTAATACATAACATTTTTTTGGACTGACAGAATATCGACCAATTGTCGTTATCGAGATATTACAAACAATTATCAAAATACACTTTTTTCATCATCACTGAGCCCTAACTGTGCTTCTAAAAAAGTTTGATGATATACCTTTCTACCTTCTTACATCAACAAAACACACAATGAAGGCGGCACGGTGGCTGAGCGGTTAGCGCTCTCGCCTCACAGCAAGAAGGTTGCGGGTTTGACTCCCACACAGGCCGGGGCCTTTCTGTGTGGAGTTTGCATGTTTCTCCCCGTGTCTGGGTGGGTTTCCTCCGGGCACTCCAGTTTTCCCCACCAACCAATAAGCTACGGTAGTCCTGACCAAGCCTAGCAAGAAGAACTGGAGATGGGTCCCCGAGCGCTGCTCCTGAGGAGATGCTCCAGAGGCATTGAAGGATGGGTCAAATGCAGAGGACAAATTTCCCTACGGGGACAATAAAGTGTACCTTTACCTTATATACTGTATTTTAAAATAAATCCATGTACATACATATAACAGTTACAGACATTAAGCAATTGGTAATGTTTTGTAATAATCATGACTTGAATTAATTTAAGTGATTTCATAAATGAATTCAATCATGAATTCCACCATTAAATCATCCACTAACATGAACTGAAATCATGTTAGTTAACTGTGACTTTTATACTACTATGAATCCAATGAATTCACAACAGTAATTCATCCTGAAGTCCTGCATGAGCTTCATGAGTCATCATGGATGTCCTTCATCAAAGATTCAAATAATAAAATCTAGCCTTTAGTAAAACTTCATTATGACAAACATATATGAACTCATCATTATTAACTCATTTGTGCCGCATTTGAGCTTCTGGTTTTGGTTTTTAAATAAAAATTCAGAACTTCCTTTACAGTGCCAATGGTTAGAGTTAGAAGCCACACAATTATAAACCAAATAGTTGCAGCAATTCTATGACATTTGCACAAAAATGAACAAAGTAATTCAACAGTGGCCCAATTTTGAGTCAACCTGTGGTCTATTTAAATGATCCAGAAGCAGAAGATTGTGCTTTGTTTGAATCTTTGGTGAAGGAAATCCATGATGACTCATGATGTTGACTTTCAAAAGTCAGGATGAATTACTATTTTTGGTTCAAAAATCTTTATACCATGTGAATTCCTTGGATTCATAAGGTCTTCATAAGGTCATTCAGGTTTAAAAGTCATGGTTAGATGAATTAATGATTATGAATGAGTACATTTATGAAACCACTTCATGGTGAATTCATGATAGTACTTGATAACTCATGGTCAACTAATGCATGAATACATCATGAATTCACAATGAATTCATGCATTAATTCCTCATAAACATAACATGAATTCATGTCCCCTTATTATACAACATTACCAAACAATCTTGAGAAAGTAAAATAAAAATGTTCTGTGTTCTAACCAATGTAAAGTTGACATGCAAACTAGTCCTGTTTCCTTTTTTTTTTCTGGATTCTTGTTTGTGCCAGAGTGAGCATCTGCCTGCTGCTGACTTGATTCCAGCGCAGAGCTCCAGAGCGTGTGAGGAGCAGAGATGTGCTGTCTGTCTCTGTGTGTGGCTGGACCGCTACATTAGCAGACGTTAACAAGTCTGCGGGGACAAAAGTGGACTGAGCTGAGACGGCCTCACGCTAACACTAGCACTGCTGTTAGCTTCAGCTCTGAGCCAAATCAACCCATTTAGCAGAGGATTTAGGGCAGAGAGAAGGAATACAACTAACAATTAAAACTAAACAATCATGTACTTACATTTTTTGTGGACTTGTGTAAAGCTAGTGTTCTTTGTGTTTGATCCTCATGTTCCTTGCTCTTTTTTGTCATTTTGTCAATTTTGTTATTTCTCAGGGTGAGTTTTGTCATTTTGTCCATTTTTGTTTCATCAAAAAAGATCCAGTAATGATTGAAATATTAATTTTTTTAGACATTATTTTAATAAACCCTTGGCGTAATTCCCTAAAATCTAATTAAAAGCCATGTTTATTTGGCAAATTAGCATAAAAATAGTTTGTAGAAATGAAAATTTTACTAACCTAGTAGTTTCGAGCAGAAAATGCTAGTTTCAAGTTCTCTTGACAAGATTTTTAAGCAAATCTGTTCTTGATTCAAGCAACTATGGCTTAAAACAGATACACATTTGCTTAAATAAGTTTTTATATCTAGGTAAAGTAACTCAAGATAGAATACAAACAAGTCAAGCAATCTTAAGACTTGGTCTTATTAAGTGAAGTATTAAGTTGGGGTAGCTAACTTTTTTTTTTTTTTTTTTGTAAATATGTAAACTTTGTGTTTTCCACCAAAAGTACATGATACATGCAGCACTTTATGAAAAAAATTAGCCAACAGAGTACTGCCTGAATCGAATAATAAAGAATTTTAGTTCTCATCAGGAGCAGAACGCAGCGCTCTGATTGGCTGTGTTCGAGTGGTCACCTCCAGTCTCACTTTGATGCCTGTTAACATATGTTTTTGACACTTGTTGCAGACAAACAAAATATGTGCTTAGAGATTTTTAAGAACTATGAACTAGTTGGATAAATTTCAGTTTTTTTGCAGTGTGAAAGTCAGCTACCCTACTTTTAGAAATGTAAGCAAACAGACATAATCAATGTTCAAACGCCTACATCAGTCTACATGTTATTGTAAAGAATCGGGTTTAGTCCCTTTAACAACATCAAAACATTTCAGAACCATGCAGGTATCGAGACAAGAATGAAATCGTAGCAAAAACAGAATCATGACATACTGTTTTAACCTTTATTTTATAATACTTTTGAAATGTTGCCCTCTCTAAGCACCACCAACCATTCATCCAAATGTGGGTGAAGTGATCAAAAAGGGTGAGCGATGTGCGTCAATGGCTTTTGTTTTGCTCACTGGCGTTCGTTACCATACAGGGATGTTCGCCGTGTCGTCACATGGTGATCACGTAGTTAAACGTATTGGCGGCAATCTAAACAAACACAAAAAAAGACAATATTTGTCTCTTGCTATGTGACTTGGTGTGCTAACAAGTTTGATAAGAGCAATCCATAGAGCTATCGTGTTCAGAAAAATCCTACACCAAAAAGAAAAAAAAAGCCTTTATTTCGGCAATTAGATCCAAATGGGAAGAAACAATGAGCGCTATCTTTGGTTCTGCCAACCATTTAGCGGCCACGCCCATATTTTGACATCACACGTCTGCAACATCCCTATTGGCCGTTAGCTTTAGCTAATGTTAAAACTGGACATCCATCTTTTAATGCAAGGGGTTTTATCCAGTTAGTCAGACCAGATAAAAGGCACCAAAGTAAATCATTGTGTGTTCTGCTGTTGCTGAAGAAGAAACAACCTCCTGTCATCCATTTGCACTTTTTACACGTGCACTTTGCAAATATTGTCTAATTGTTAAAATAAGTACAAAATGGTGGACCACATCTTCAGTTTTGTCTAAGTTTGTACCTCTTCACTGACCTCCAAAACCGCTCAAGGCTTCACACACACCAATCCTCATTCATGCGTAACTTACCAAATAAAAAGGACATGAGAGTGGAGACTGGACCAGAACAACAACAAAAAGAAGCTCAATGTCAGGAGCTAGAATTAGTCCGAAGAAGGAATGTGACAGTCTACGATTTCAGTTTTTACATTTGTTTTGTATGATTTGACAAACTGTACTTCTGTGCTGTGCTCTCATTTTTAATTACAACCAGAACAGACTCATATTCTTTTCTCGCGGTCCTCGGTTTGCTCTCCCATATTGTGGAAGTGCGTGAAGAGGCAGCATTTGGCGCTGACTTCTGTCCAAGTTGGTCTGAAGTGTGAAGATGGCAGGAGAGCAGCAGATGGAGCGGGCAGATGATGTGTAAAGAACTGTGGACAGCACCGCTCTGACGTCAGTGTTGGGGAAAGTGAGTGTGTGTGGTGGGTTTTTCTCAACTTCAGACAGTTTATACGTGATGAGAGGGACCTGTCAGTGACGTGATTGAAAAACATTTTAACCCATAATGAGTCACCGTGACTCTGGTGTAACAGTCACTTCAGCTGCTCTGGAAGCTTCTATAAATGATTTTGTTCACAGTCTTGACTTTCTACAGCTCAGAGTGACTCCTGATGAACCTCCTGATGGTCCTGGTCATGTGACTTTGATTTCACACGGACATTTCCAAAATGGCCGTTTTTCAGTTTTGCTCAGGTGTCCAAAATAATATTTTTTATAAAAGTTAATAAATTCTTGTTTAAACAACCTGATGTTTACACATTTTGTCAACGATTTGATAGAAAACAGTTAAAAGACCCCTTGAAACCAGAGATTTTGTTTCTCATTGTTTGAGTGTCATTCAGGTGCTTTTTCGCAAACTTCAGACAAGCAGCAATGTTCCTTTTAAGAAAAATAAAGTGTCTTTTGACTGGTCACTCTATCATACAGGGCTGATTGGTGGATTGCTGCCACCAATCAGAGATGCAGAAATGCTTGTCTTTCTGGAAGGTTCTCCTCTCTCCACAGAGGAACACTGGAGCTCTGACAGAGGGACCATTGGGTTCTTGGTCACCTCCCTGATTAAGGCCCTTCTCCCTCGATCACTCAGTAAAGGAAGAGTCCTGGTGGTTCCAGGCGTCATCATTTACGAATAATGGGGACCTTCAAAGCCACAGAAAGGTTATTGTATCCTTTCCCTTATTTGTACCTCAAGACAATCCTGTCTCACAGATCTACAGACAATTCCTTAAACCTCATGTTTGGTGTTTGTGCTTTGACCTGCAGCTCAGCTGTGGGACCTTATGTAGAGGTGTGTGCCTTTCCAAATCATGTCGAACCAACTGAATTTATCCTACTCCAATGAAGCTGTGGAGATATCTCAAGAATGATCAGTGTAAAAAGGACCTTCCTGAGCTCAACTTTGAGCTTCATGGCAAAGGCTGTGAATACTTATGTACATGTGATCTTTTTTCACAGTGTCATAATGGGGTATTATGTGTATGTTCAATATAATCTATGCTCCGTGAAAGAGGCTAAATCTACAGAATCTGAATCAGAAAGTAGAAAAGTGCAGCTGCCTTCTAGTCTGTAACACAGCTTTTGTTGAGATGAAAGATGAAAAAGACCCTCATCCTCATTGTTTTAATCATGTAAACCTTTTATTTTATTTTTGTTTATCCTAATGACATTATTTCATTTATCTTTCACCAAAGGAGGAAAGCAACACTAACATGAAGTTTGAGTTAGTTTGAGTTAATGAAAACATAGTATTTTAAAAGTCAAAAAGAACAGAACAATGTAGATTATATTATTATTATTATTATTATTATTATTATTATTTATTTATTTATTTTTTTTTAACAAAAGTAGACATGTAGGTCTCAGTTGCGAAGTTTTTTGTGGAGCTGTGAAAAACTGGCAGAGAAGAAAAGGGTTAAAGCGAGAATAGGGCTGGCACTGAAAGAGTTAATAACTAATTTACATATCTTCGTTTATTACTAAAGACATGGATAAACACGTTACATCTCCTTCAATACTCTGTAGCTCTTACTAACAAACAGAAACATGATCAGACTTAATGTGAACATCTACTGGACGGTGAGCAATTACTGAAACTCACCTCTGAAGTAACCCGGCACATTTGTCCCGTGAAGTGAACATGCGTCGTGGAGGAGCCGGTGCATTACTGTAGAGACGACCGTCGAGGCACCGGGCGAAATGATTTGTGACATATTTGTTTGAAGCCGGAGATGAAGGAGGAGGAGGGAATCAAAGGCCTTGTTTTTTTTTTTTCGCCGTTTCCTTTTTTCGCCAATCATCAAACCGCTGGCAGTGATGAAACCGCACGCACATCAAAGATCCGCCGGCTTAGCACTGCCTCTCAGACTGTGGGAGAACGCCGCTGTGAAGTCCAATGTGGAACAGGAAAAAAGAAAAAAAGACGGACGCATCGTTTATCGTCGGGGCTTGGTTCGAGTAGGTGTTCGACTTTCACTTCCGGCGACATTTTACATTCAAAAAACAGTGAAGAGTTTATTTGTAATTTTGCGAACGCCACATTGGGGGCAATTAGTGATTTGCTCCCATTCAAAACACAGCACAGTGAACGACAAAGAGTGCTTCAAAGCCTTAAATGGACCAGCACAAACACGATATCAGGAAAAATGACTGTACATATCAGATATGACCCTGCAGTTTGAAAAAAGGCAGACTTTGCATACAATCTGGAGGATTTACCTGCGGCGAGGCAGACGTCCTTCTACTCTGAGCCAAACGACATGTCAGGGGCCGGATTGAAACAGGTTGCGGGCCGCATTTTGATGAAAACAATGAGAAATGCCATTCGGTTGTAACAACTGCAGGTTGGTTTGGAGATCTGTCCCTGTCCATGTTGCCTTGCTTACTTATTTGTCTGTAGGATTTTATAGGACTAGTTAATTTTTAGCATTAGCATTATTCATTTTATAGATTACGCTATTAGTGTTCACTGTTATTTAAGCATTTGTTTACCTTTCACTGCTATCATGTTCAATTGTTGTTGACTTAATTCATGTTTTTCTTTAGGGAGACCATTTGAACAGCTGTCCAGGGACAACGGATGAAAAATAGCCTTTTGGCTAATTCTGGTGCATTTTACAGTAATGTTTATTAATGTACACTGTCCCTGTCAAATAAATAAATAAATAAATAAAAGTTATTTTGCGAATGTCATCTCAGTTTCAAGAAATGAGCCAAACCAATTGAGAAAAACTGCAATAAATATTTTCATTAATCACATATTTTTGTCTGTTTGAGTCTGTCTAAGTTGAAATACTTTTGTTCAATCCTTAGAAAAGAAACAATATTAGGCATGTTTTAGTAATACATAGTAAAAATATGTATGTTTTTTGTGAAATCAAGTTCATTTTGTCATTCACATTGAGAAACTGTTAAAATGTCTCAATTGCTTTAATTGATGAATGATTTGGGATATAGTTTTTTGTCCCATACTAACAACCCTAAATGATAAAAAGATTGGATTTGAGTTACTATACTAACAAGTACAAGTTCATCTCCAGCAGCACACTCCTGCCCAGGGCTGCACGTTGTCTGGAGACTCCTCTGCAGTAAATCCACACTTGTCATTCTTGTGTTCGCTGTCAAACACTTGTGATGTGTGGAGTTTAATGCTGCCAGGTACACGGTCAGCTCAAAGAGAGTCTTAGTTTGGAATATTTAATCAATAAAAGCCAGAAGCATAGCTGGAGGGGATAAGCACAACAGGCAACATCACAACATTCTACACCAATCCTATATAATACACATGTTTAGCAGCTAAAAAAGAATCTTATTTAAATCCATGTGGTTCCTGCGAGGCATTAGAAGTCATTCGACGGACTTAGCCAAAACAAGGCCTTTAAAAGCATTAGAATGTATTAAATTCAGTTCCCGCCGGCTTTACACTTTGCACATTAGCTCTGTTTCCATAACACTTTATCGTCTTGCTCCAAATGTTGTAATTCGACAAATTATGTGCAGTGCGCCGGACCAGGAGCTGGAGAGGAAACAGAGGAAGTGGTGCAGGAAGCTTATGCTGCTTTAGATGTTGTGCAGAAGACATCACAGTGCATAACCTAACTTTATATTATCAGCTTGAATGAATAAGAATAGCAAAAAACTTGTAGCGATAGTCTTGTTTTCCCAGGGGTCCCCAACCACCGGTCAGAGCCTCGGGTCATCTGCCACTGGGGCCCAGACGTTCTTTTAAAATGTATTTTACTTTCATTCTTCTTCCTTGTGCTTTCATATGAAAACATAGAGCCACTTTACCCAATAAACAACACATTCATGCAATTAGAAAGCTTAAAATATATGCAATAATCAGTTGTATGCATTTTCAGCCCGATCTCACAAGAAAGCGTACTTTTACCATGACATTACACAATATGTAAATTAGGTATGATTAGCACGAGTTCATGGCTGTTTTGTGTAATTATAGTACGCGTCACAGTCCCCATTCATTTCAATGGTGGTTGTTAAGACATGTTCTTATTTATGAATATTAATGAAATCCTGATTCTAATCTTAACCTGCCCCCAAGCCCCAGACCTAATCTTACCCATTTTAGTAACTTTACCAGTTTCACTTGAAGAAAACGTCCCCACGTGGCTCCAACCAAAACTTGTCCTATTTTGACGCTGTGAAATCTCGTGTCATTTTTAAGCTTTTTCATATCGTGCTAAATGGAATCGTACGTCTCTTCTCTTATCAATTCCACTAATCAATGCCGCTTTGGGCCGCTGTGCCTTTAAATACTGCATGAACTTCAACCTCATGCTGGGCTGTTAAATTCAGTTTCACTACAAGCACAAGTTTTAACTTTGGCAAAGCCTGAATCTCTCACAAATTCATGTGGATAAAGCGCGTTTACGCGCAGCGCACACGGGAAAGGAGAAAAGAAACAGCGACAATACAGAATGTACATGTGGTGCACATGCGGCTTGTGACACCCGAGGTAGGCTTAATTCGTTAATGTGAATGTTTGGAGGATAGGCTTATGCATCTACTGTCAGCTGAGGGGTGGGTCTGTAAACTCTTTCTTTCTTTCTTTCCACGCTCCTAATGCACACTTTGTGTGGTTTTCTTTGAGCCTGGACGACCTTTCTCTCACTTTCAATCTCTGCTTCGTCTCCTCTGACGGGTTTCACAACTGTCAGCTGTGTCTGCCCTGAAGTAAGCTGTGTACAGACAGTCCGTTGTGCTGTGCCTGCGTCTTGTGTAGCGCACAGACAGACGGTCCGGGAGACGCTGTGCACAGACCGTCACCTGGAGCAGACTTTGTGGATCAAAAAACTACGGTAGCACAGTTTGTGAGATATGGAGAAAAAGAGAAAGGCCAGTTCAGCGAGCGGGTGAGTGTGATGTGTGTAGAAGCAGGACTTCACTGGACCACAGCTCATTGTGTGTGGAACAGACTTGTCAGAGCAACACACCCACACATGCACAAACAGACTTTTGACTTATTGTTAAGAATAGGCTAATAGTTCTATAAGTGAAATAAAGAGATAAAAAAAAAAAAGAAATAGAAAAATAAATAAATAAAACAACACTATAGCTAATTGTCTTGTAGGTATACTCACTTAGTGTGCACTGTTGGTTCGCATGGCATTTTCAAGAATAAATAAAATATATACAGTATATATAAATATATATATAAACACCTTTTAGAGAGTGATTTTCAAACAGTTATAACTTTAAGCTTTGTCCTCACTAACCCTGATGCCATAGTTACACCCTTGCATAGAGTTATTATGGTTTTATCAATTATATCCAACATGTTTATGCCTCTAGCTCTGAAATTAAGCCTGGCATATTTCTGCTCTTCATTTAGCCTATATTTAATTAGTAATCATCATAATACAGTCCACATATTTGTCTAAATGTATTCAAATGAGTTAAAATACAGTTTTTTAATCTACACTCAAGGAAAAAAAACGCAACATTTATATTTGAGATTCGCCTGTTTCATATGAACCCTACATCCATTTCTAAATCTCAGGCCAACTCTTGTGGCGTTTACACATTTTCGAGTCCAAAAACACAACCAAACAATAGAGCAACCCCCAAACCAAAAGTGATAGAGTTTCATCAGACTGTCAATAGCTCACGTGACCCGCGTTGGCATTCTGGACAGGGGTTTTTTGTCGCCTCATGGATCGGCAGTGTCTGAGTTGATCCTGTGGAGTTGGAACACTGTTACCACCCCACCGGTTCACTTGGCACACACAAGTTCAACATGCCTCTCACAGCGTCTCCTGTACAGCCGATCTAGGCCATCTGCTCTGAAGCACTGGAACCTTTTTTCGTCACTGAATACGACTTGGGAACACCTTTGCAAAGTCCAACGACGATGTGCAGTGCACCATTCGACCCGAGCTCGGCGATGTTGGGGGGTGAGCACTGATCCAACATATGGCTGATATGTTCGAATATCGTCAGCGTGGAGGTGATAAGGGATGGTTCTGGCCGACACTGGCCTGTGGTTTGTCCAAATGGTCTTGACTGTGGACCTGGTGGATGATGAACCTGTCACGAAGATGTGCGGGGCGGTTGGCGCGGTCTTGAGCAGCAGTCGTTACACGGGGGCCACCGGTACGAGGGCGGTCGTTAGAGGAACCAGTGGCTTGGCATCGCTCCACAAGACGACTATAGAGGGGTGGACTCCAAACACCCTGGCCATAGCAAGACAACATCTCGATCCCTCTCTGGTTGTGACAATCGTGGCATCGTGAAGAAGTGTGTTTTTGGCTTCATTCTGGTGCCTTTTACAGAGAAGACTTGAGCACAGTTAACCAGCGGTAAAAGTCAACTCTGAGTTTCAAACATGATTTTGTGTGAATAAACAACCCTGTAATGCACTCTTTATTGTTCTCACAATCAGTCAAGCCAAACCAAGAAATCTACTCACCTGTCTTCATCTATCTATCTATCTATCTTAGCTAATGCTTTTTTTGCTTTTACATGTCAGATTTTTTTTCTCACATACAGCGTCCTTTGCCTGTTTTAACTTTTAACTCTTACAGGAGAAAATGTCCTTTCTGTCCGTTGACTCTCGTACATTTCCTTCCCCTCAGTCCTCACATTTAGAACGCTGGGGTATCACTCTATATGTTCTTTAATTTTGCAATGGCTTTGCACATTTTACAACATTTTAACTTTGGGTGAAAATGCACTTTTGTCCTCTCTCAGTTGTGTCTGTGTTGTCTTTACCTGGACAAACCTTTTCCACTCTCCGTTGCCCTCGCCTGCCCCACAAGCCCACGATGCCTTGTTAAAGAATCGGATTTTTCCCGTTTACTCGCACTCCGGCCTTGGAATCGCCGCACGTCTCCACCGCCGTGATGCATTTCCTCGATAGGCTTGTTTGTCTCCACTTTATCCATCCTCCGACCCTTCTGTTTTGTCGCTTCTATGAATTATTGCAAACGGACAGACTCGGCGAGTGTCTGAAAGTTAAGTTGTTTACTCTGTCTTGGCGGCGGTTTGATAAATCATGCATCTGTGAGGGGGTCGCGTAGTGTAAGGCCTACTTCCTCGGGCTTGACTGTGGTGGAGATGACTTAAGACTGGCAACAGCTTGGACCGGGGTCAAAAAAAAAAGAGAGAGCCCCAGAGGAGATGAATAATTCAGCGTGTCTGCGGTGGGACATACGGGCCTGTCTGTGCCGCTGCTGCCGCTCAACATCAAGACCGCCGGAGCACATAGAGAGATGAAGCACGTACATGGAACCACGGGTGGGCAAAATACAGACGGCTTTGTGTTAGGGCTGGGTATTACCGAGAGCTTTTCAATAGAATACACATGTCCGGATACAATTTCATCAAGAAAATAATGTATCAAGATTTGATAAAAAAAAAAGTACACTGTAAATATCATTTTGCATCATTTGCATTTACATTTTTCCATCCTGCTCCTGCTTTTTTATGACAAGAAGGACAAAGACCTCTGGCATGAGGCAAAACTACAAATACAGATCAAAATATTAACTCTGCATTAATCGGCTCTTATATTATCACTAAATCATCTGCAATACGTATTGTGTCCATTTGACATTCAACAATTGCGATGTGACTCAAGTGGAGCTGTTTCTTACCTGCAGCAGGCTCCACACATCTCTTTTCACTAAATCCACTGCCTGTTTTGCCCAAACTCCATTTCTACCTTTTCGTGCATAAACACGCAGTCCTTCATTCACTCCTCAGGAAAGTTTTCCCTCGTACTGCTTCTGTCGTAGATCTGAGTGCTCCGCTGATATTACTCATGAAACAAGGAAATGCAGCAGGAGTCCTCGGTGCAGCTGGTGCTGGGTCGGTTGGAGTGAAGTGGCTTGCTCTGGGGTCTGGCAGCGGTACGTCTCTGCCTAGGTCGAGCTTTTGTTTATTAGTGGTGTTTAGCTTAACAATATTCTCATCCATATAGGATGTTACAGCGGCGCTGGCCCTTATACGACGCCCCTTCTGCACCACTCTTGTGTACGCCAGCTTGTCCATACTCCCTTCTGTTTTGTACTAAACAAAATAAAAGCAAATGTGAATTTATGGAACATGCCTCTCTCAATGTAAACAGACCTGTGTTGCCTTTAAATGTTTAGTTATGGTTATTTTCTTTTATTGTCCAGGTGAAATTCCGGGGCTGGCATTGTTGGTTTTTCTGTAGTTTAATTTTAAGTTACAGCTAAAGTTAATTTCAAGTCATTTATTTCATATTTTCAAATGTATATATTTAAAAACAATTTATTTTAACCCCTCGCATGCCACATCTGCACCTTATGGGCGGCAGTGTCACGCCTCACTGGTGGAACAGCAGCGAATGAAACAACATTTGTCCCTCGTTTGAGAAGCAGAAGAGCTCAAGTCGGTCGGGACCCGTAACATATTATAATAGTTATTCACAAAGACACATTTACTTTACATAGATGAGTCGAAACCGTCAGATGGTGAAAAAAAGTAAAAACTTATCTGGGAAATACTGAACTTGTTAGAAAACAGTACCCTTTACAAATGTGCAATAATGTTCATGGAGTTTCCATTACTCACATCAGTTTAGTAACCTGAACGAGAAGTGTGGTCCTTACCTCTTAAAAGCTGTGTAACCTTCATTTTGATTCTGTACATGCTAAGTTGTGTCTGCGGCTAAAGTCACTTCCTGAAAAAACAACAACCAAACAAACAAAAAAACGTTCAGTTTGAAAAATACAGCCTCTGCAGTGGGACTTAGCAGAGTTTTGTCTTCAAGAAGTCTTTCACACACTTAATCTCAAAACAACAATTGCATATTTAGTATTATATTGCAGTTGTTGACTTGTAATTAATAGTAATGGAGAGGACAGGAGAGAAGGAGAGAGAAAGTGAAGAGCCAGGGAGGAGACAGAGAGAGGAGCAAGAGACAGAGAGCAAAAGGGGGAGAGAGGGAGAAAATATAAGAGAGAGAGAGAAAATAGAGAGAAAATGTCAGACAACTCACAATAGTTCAATCAGCATACCACTTAAAGGCAGAAAATGAACTTACATTTTACACCACATCTGCTACAATCAAAAAAAATGTATGTCCATGTGTGCATATAAAACCCAACAATAATATATCTGGCAACGTCAATCTCACCATCTTCTAAATGAAACTGCACCAGTCGAGCGACAACCGAGCTATCTGTCATGTTACATTTTGAACCGAATCATTTCAAAGTCATTTTCTGCTGTTGATTACTTCTCCCGTTGCCATCTTCGCTCACGAGAGTTTGCTTTAGTAATTTGTTGATTGCCTGGCAGAACGACCACAGTTTCAGCACAGTGGGAGGAAAGCAGGGATATATTTTAGTGCTTCCCATTTGAACGCTGGGACTGTTCTATTAACTTAACTAAGCTAATGCACATAAAGGAAACCTAATTTAATTCTGCTGTAAAAAAGCTTAAAGTGAGTCTGGTGCAAGCTAATGTACTCTGCTAATGTAGAAGTTCCCCTTTTTTAACCAAATCAGACTATCAGGCTTGTTTCAAACAAGAGGAGATCAAGGTCATTTTAATAAACTGAAAGGACACGTAATCCAAAATGTTGCAGTGATAATAGTTTGATTCTTGGGATTGCATCCACCCTGTGATTTTCAACAGACATAAGTTAGGATTTTGTGAATGGAGTTGTTTGTCTTGTAACCATGGAGAAGCTAGTAAAGCTAACTTTGCTAGCTTTGGACTTCTGAAATGCTTCAGAACAGAAGCGTTTGAAGAGGAATAGTTTGAGGAAATGGTCTTATCACCGACTGAAACAACAGAAGTCCATCTGCTCCACCTGCACCTGACTGTCATCTGTCTCTCACTCTGGTTTCTACCTCCAACTGCACCTGCTCCTTCAGCTAAGGCCCTGACTAAGTCAAGCACAACATCATGGAGATGGTCTCTGCGCGCCATTTCGCAGCAGCACTCTGCTCCTGACTGACACCCTAGGGTTCTGCAGGATGGTCATTTGTGTTATGTTTTATGTATTATGTGATGTATTCTGTGTCTTATGTCTTTAGCTCTGAGCTATATGGCTGTGGCATCGGTTGCACTTAACAAGGCAACAATGTTGAATGTTCTTTTCCTTTCAAATGAACTCACTACAAAAAAGTTTGAAAATGTCAGGAAGTAGAACAGAGTTCTGAAATGATGACATTGCACTAGGGAGACATGTATAGTTTCAATTTTATCACAAAAAACAACATCATTGTAGGACTTTAAAAGCATGATTTTAACAAAATGAATGTACTAGTGTGCTTTTATCTCGTAAGTAAAACAGCATGTTACATTAGATTAATTTTGGCCCAATGTATTACAGTGGATGATGAACAGCTCCTCTAAATCCGAGGCCTTGGTTCTTGACCGGAAAAAGGTGCCTTGCCCTCTCCAGGTGGGTGGGGAGTCCTTGCCTCAAGTGGAGGAGTTCAAGTATCTCGGGGTCTTGTTCACGAGTGAGGGAAGGATGGAGCGTGAGATTGACAGGCGGATCGGTGCAGCGTCTGCAGTGATGCAGTCGCTGTATCGAACTGTTGTGGTGAAGAAGGAGCTGAGTCGAAAAGCAAAGCTCTTGATTCACCGCTCAATCTACGTTCAACCCTCACCTATGGTCATGAGCTTTGGGTAATGACCGAAAGAACAAGATCACGGATACAAGCTGTCAAAATTTCCTCCGCAGGGTGGCTGGGCGTGTGAGGAGCTCAGTAACACAGGAGGAACTCAGAGTAGAGCCGCTACTCCTCCACATCAAGAGGGGCCAGCTGAGGGGCATCTGTACCCGGGAGGAGGCCAAAGGGAAGACCCAGGAAGCTGGAGGGACTATGTCTCTCGACAGTCCTGGGAAGGAGCTGGAGGAGGTGTGTGTGGACAGGGAAGTCTGGGCGTCCTTGCTCAGACTGCTGCCCCCGCGACCCGACCCGAAGTACATGTTTAATTCTCAATATTGACCAAAGTGGGACGACATTTGTAAGATTTTTGGAAATATATATAATATATTATATTATAATATATATAATATAATATAATTATTTAGAGTTGAACTGTTTCAGTCCTTACACTGGTATCGGTTGATATCGAGTAATGGCAAATACTTAAAGACAAAGTATCGGAATCAGTATCGGACCTGAAAAAGCTGGATCAGTGCTTGTGATGACAGACTTACCAAACTGTAACTTACCAATGCACAGGCCTATATTGTTAATGATTCAGTTTCATTATTAGCGGGGCCGGCTTTAGCCATAGACAAGGGTGGGCAGTGCCCATCCAGACGGATGGTCTGCCCACCCAATCGCCCTCTGCCGCCGGGCCGCAACCCATATCAGATTGGTCAGCGACAAACCGGTCTGTCCGTCGTTCAGGCGCGTGAGTGAGGAGTGTCAACACAACAAGCATGGCACTGTTCGACTGCTGTCCAAACTTTTATCATGTGTATTTTTACTTTTTCACATTGCTGGTGTAAATATGACTATCAGTCCATATTCACGTCATTCATAAAAGTGCCGGTCAGTGCTGTAAAATGTCAGGCCAGCGCGTCATTGCGCACGGTGTAAAGACCGATTTGGGTTAAATAAACGCCACAGGAATCGTCCTCTTTATATGCAGATACAGGCAGAGGGCACAGGAGTGTGTAGGCGTGTGTATGTGTGTGTTTGTACCGTGAGTGTCACTCCCCGCACTGAAGTCCAGACCTCGTCTCTCCTGACGCTGCCTCGATGGGCTCTTCGCGTTGGGTTATGTCCGCATTATTCCGTGGATCAAATAGGAAAACTTTTCAAGCGCGCGCAACGTGATAGAAAAACAAAGGCCAGCACAACAGCACGTTCATTTATTTCCTCTCGTTCGCTTCACTTCAGTCCGTGCGCGCTCACGATCCACGTGCGTGTAGTGAGTGAGCGTTGCGCTTTGAGTTCGTTTCGAAATTCTGAGACGCTATCCGTGAGATCCGTGACTTAAAGCAAGGCACCCGCTTCTTCAAACTCTTAATCCACGGCTCAGTTTTACACGCAGAGGCTGGAATCGGTGCCTGTCGGTGTGGATGGTTCAGCGTAGACCGGACCAGGTCCTGACCCGCCCCCTGTGCGGAGTAGCGAGGGACGCGCGCACATGGGAAACTCATGTGTCAAGCTATATTTTTTTTAGCACTCACGTCACGCCAAAAGACACATTCCACTGGAATGACGAATCTTGTTTTATCACTTTGGTATTATATTAGGCTGCATTTAAAAGTGCAAGCTACAATAGTGAAAGCAATAATAAAGCCCTAAATGAAAACCTTATCTCATATCTGCAGATGTTATGTGAAATAATCACTAACCATAATCATAATAATAAAGTACTTTTCCTACAAATACAACCCATAAGCTTTCCAGCAATAAAATACATTAAATGCTACTATAAAATTATATAACCATAAAAGTACATACATAGAAATAGTGCAAAAATTTTTAAGATAAATAAAAACAAATTTAGTAAAAGGCACCTTTAAAAAGGACAGTCTTAAACCTTGATTTAAACATTTACCTGTAGTAACTTACCATGCATTTTACAGTTTTTCCTCAATCTCTTTGACACATTTTTTCAAACTTTATTTGGTTTGATCACTTGATTCCAACATTTATCAAACACTGAGGTGGTCTTATCATTTACAACATTTTTCACAGCTCACACAGCTCTCATTCACAAACTAACATGTTCAGTGTGGTAAAGGACTTCTAAAATCCCATGAGCAGAAAGATCAAACAGAGACAATGGCCTGAGCAGAAAACACAGACTGTAGAAATGCATCAAATATAAACTAAATATATAGTGTGGTGTTTGTTTAACTGGTTTGTCAGTCACACAGGTGCAAACTCAACACAAATCAGAAAGTTTTCCTAAATGTAGCTTAATTCATGTTTGTTTGTTTTTGCTTTGTACAAATATGTCTGAATTTACTGTAGATAAAAAGCACAACTTATCCAGATTCAGATTATTTTTTGTAAAGTGTGAATCCCAATGACTGAACTGAACCTTTGGTTACTTTGTGTCTGAGATCAGAACTAAAGCTTGTGAGCTGTAAAGTCATATGAATGAGAAAACACATGAAAACACCTGAAGAATGTGTGAGAGTTTTGATGCTAAAAAATGTACCTTAATAAAAAATTTCATTTAGTTTTGTTTGTGAGCTGTTTTGTAAACTGACTGGACAGTGTGTCAAAGCCATTGAGAAAAACTGTAGTGTAAGTGCACAATCTTAGCAAGTAATCCCCACATCCAATTTACTTTTAACATTTGTGTAAAAGAATAGTAATACCTACTGTTGTGCTGTTTGATTGATACAAGTTGCTTTTTCCACAAAAAATTGGGACCGTGTTAATTTTATATTTGCCCACTCAAAATTTCTGCTTGCCCACCCAAGCCCAGTGGGCTAGAACCGGCCCTGATTATTAGTAGTATTTTTTATTTTATTTTTATGTGTCTATGTTTTCCTTATTTTATATCCCTTCTCTGTTCTCATCCTCTGCTTTGCTTGCAACACTAGAATTTCCCATACAATGTCAGTAACGCTGCTGATTTAATCACACAGTCGACACATTTGAACTCAGTCTCGACATGTCTCTTCTGTTCTTACTTCACGTCATTCCCAGCCTTCGATACGCCGGTGCAATACAGTCCAACAACATAAATAACACGCCGGCTGCTGAACTTCTGTCATGAAGAGAACTAACAGTGTCTCACCGGGGGGATTGTGTAGCAAGACGGAGCCCATGATGTGAAATTAGCTCTGGGATCAGCCATCTGGACCGGCAGACTGACATGTTCCACGCGGGGCTAACACGTTGGCGCCTCACCCCGGTTTCGAGCCCCCCTCTGGAGACCCATGCAACACATTACAACCGGCAACGCAATTAGAGCTCGGTGGAGGAGCTTCGGGAACAGAGCGGTCCCGGGCACGTCTACGGCCGGCGCTGCAAGCTAATGAGGCTAATGTTGATGTGACAAGCCCGTAACTGGAGGTCTGCCGTGTTGTGACTGGTCGCGGCGGAGACGGAGAACATTGTAGACTCGTTGAACTAACTGTGTGCGTGTTTTCAAGTTGTCAGACTTTCATGTTAGCAGACAAACACCTTGGTTTAAAAGTTAGAAAGCGAGACTTGCTATAGCGTTACCAGCCAGTGTGACAGCAGTCAAAGATGAATCTGAAGCACTCTTTACTTAATTAGTACGTAAATTAATCCTTTATTGTGACTTGGATAATCCGACTGATAATACACATTTTACACCAGCTGTTCGATTTAAATAATCATGAGTCAGGAAGTACAAAAGTATTATCAAAAAGGAGAAAATTTGACTTCTTCATTGAGTCCATTGTTGCTGGTTGCTTGTCTCTGCTCAATCCAAAAAGTTTCCCTCTGCATCAGTCTTTTTAGTCAACACCACACAACGACACAAAAACAGCGTATTTTGACCACGACTTCACAGCTATTTTTAGTACTTATGTTACGCCGTGCATTTAGTACGATATGAAAAAGAGTAAAAATGACACGAGATTTCACAGCGTTAAGAAAACACGAGTTTTGTTTGCAGCCATGTGGGGACGTTTTCTTCAGGTGAAACTGGTAAGTTCAGGCATAAAGTTACTAAAACGGGTAAGATCAGGTCTGGGGCTTGGGGCAGGTTAAGATTAGAATCAGGATTTCATTAATATTCATAAATAAGAACATGTCTTAACAACCACCATTGAAATGAATGGGGACTGTGATGCGTACTATGATTACGCAAAACAGCTGTGAACTCGTGCTAATCATACCTCATTTACATATTGTGTAATGTCGTGGTAAATGTACGCTTTTTTGTGAGATCGGGTTCTTTTAGTCGATCCCCATTCCCAAATCAATCCCACACATTGGTTTTTGTCCAGTCATTGCACCAGTGATGCAACAGTGGCCACGTTCACATGATTTTTGCAGGTAAATAAACTTCAACATTTAAACTAACTTAATTTTTTTATAGACATCCATAACAATGAACTGTGCTGTAGATTAATAGTTTTTTTACATGGTTTCTGGTCAAGCTTGTTTTTTTTTTTTTTTTGTCGGCATGTTTTTTATTTGTAAATGTTTTTTGTATGTTGTTTGTCATCTGCTTTATGTGGAAGGCTGTTTTTACTCACTGCAAACCAACTTCCTTACGAGGACTATAAATCTACTATTACTGCTACTGTTTCTTAATTCTAAATTAATTACTTTGAATTAAATAGTTTGGAATTATATTATTTCCCTTCAAGTTTACACAGAAAACACAGCTAATATCTGTGGGTTCTGATTGGACAGTGATTATGTAATGACGTCTGCTGGAAAAACACACATCAGCTGGATACCGGCTTTTTTATCACCTGTGTTTGTTGTAATGTCACGGACGCAATCAGCTCCACGTAATGTTCTGTGAGCTGAGGAGAAGTTGTAGGACTGGCAGTTTACACTTGTTTCAGATCAGCGCAGAACCTCTATTTGCGCACACTCCTTATTCAAAACTTTCCACTGCCTTTTTGAAAGTGTTTTCTGTCATCCACTTGTTTCATTATTTGAAGCTTCTTAGAAACAAAACAGCGTTGGGTCCCTGCCACCATCTCACAGTGCATCACCGCCGTCACAAATGGAGAATTCCTGCTGCCACATACTAGCGCTCGCAGACTGTATCCGCGTTTAGTTTGTGCACATCGTGCTTGTAGATTGAGCGTGCAGTTCACCTTGTGTTTAAAGTTTGCATAGACAGACGGGGTTTTGGCATCGACTTGTAATTCCTCGGAGATGTAATTCCTTGTTTGTCTTGGAAGGCAATCTCAAATAGATAAACACTCACCAAAAATAGTATAAATAAAATTGGTATCACTTTATATTAATTATACCTTATTTAGCCTTACTAAAGCCTTATTAAAGCATGAATAAGGAGTTAACAATGAATGGACAAATCATCAATTAATGAATGGAAGTGTTTATTAAGGCTTAGTAACTGCTCAATAAAGGAGCTAAGATTAGGATTTTGAGTTGAGGGGTGGGGCTTGTAGTAATAAAGTCGTTACTAAGCCTTAATAGCCTATTTTGTTAATTAACTTCTCATTTGTTCATTAAGAATTAATCCATTATTCATGCTTTATTAAGAGTGTATTAAGGCTAATCAAGATGTAGTTAATATAAAGTGTTACCATAAAAATATCATGATTTATTAATTTTTTTTACTGTATATAAATCTTTATAAAATGATGCGTTTGTGTTAATGCTAATGCTAAAGTACAAATAAAGTAAAAATACACAACTTATGAACATTTACCTTCCACAGTCTGTTACTCTGAGAGTAAACACAACACTAATCACAGAAGTTTAATTCAACCAACCTTGTTTTATTAGAAAACATACCGTCGAAAGTGAACAGAAAGTATACAGCCGCAATATCAACAGTTTCAGTGGAGGAAAAGCAAGGAATTTACAATAGAAAATCTGTTTTTGTTTTTGAAGTGTAGAAAGTGTCAGAGGTGCATGAGGGGAATCAAACTGAATCAGCAAGTACATTAAACACACTGGTTCTGCCACTGATTCAGACTGGAGCAGAAACACACAAAAATAAAATCCCATTTTCACTCACGGCAGGATTTAGAACAAATACCTGATTGTGTTTTTTTGGATTATTGCGATTCCAAATTGCTTCACATCTTCTGTGTTCAGAGCTCACGTTTTAGAAAAAAGTGTGTCACTTTAATATGTGCTCATAGTTCAAAATAAAATGTGTAAATGTTGCGTTCCAGGCAACTGGGAAGTTGTCTATTTCAATGTTTGAAAAAAAAATAGTTTTCAGTTCAACTCGTTTGTGAACATTATGGCTAATGCTAACCTATAGACCAACTTTATTTTACTGAATTCCAGAGATGCACAACGAGCCACCATTTTGGGGCTGCACCGATTAATCGACTAGTTGTGTCAAGTCGACGGAAAAAAATATAACAATTGTTACAAAATCATAACTATACTACTAGTATGCAGACTCTAAAATGCATGTTAAAAAAAAAAAGAATAATTTCAACCAAAGACAACTGAGATAAAATAATAAAACATAAATAAATTACTGTAAAATAACTACTTATGCATTACATTTTTGACATCTGGATACTGAACTAGAACTAGAACAAGACCACTAAGACTAACCCAGAATGAAACCAGTAAAAAAGAAAAAAAATATATGTTTAGTTATTTGAAAAAATTGGGTTGTGGGATGGATTTAATTGGTTAGACTAAACAAAAGTATACACTGAATAACCTGTAACCCCTATAGTTCTTGTGGCAGTTAAACTTTGCAGATTTGTGGTGATTGTTGATGTTTTATGTGAAGTAGAACTCCCTCGACCAGGTCCCAGTTCACAAGTGGGATTTGTTCCAGTGCATTTTTACAAACATCCCTGGAACGCACCATGAGTATAATGGGAGGAGATTTCAGTTGAAGATGACTCATATGAAGACAAGACACCCACGCAAACTCAAAAACACAAACGCAAATCCAGGAACTTAAAACTGAAACTCAAAATCACATGTTTGTTTCAAAACTTCAAATTCATAAAACAATGTTGTTTGTATTTTCTACAATTAAAAAGCAAAACAATTAACAATTTGAAATGAAAAAACGTGACCCAGTAGGCTGATTTTTTAAATGTATTTATTTTTTTCCCAACCCAATTATGTCATACTACTATCGCTTTGTGTTGGTAGCTAAGCTTGCAAAAGAATATATTTTAACTCAGGGGTCTTCAACCTTTTTAGCGAGGAGAGCTACTTATGCAAAAGAAAACTGGTGGTGAGCTACTACTCTAACAATGACCAAAAACTGTGGCACTTTTAAGAGGCCTAAATGAAATTGTGGTCAATATTTTTTTTAGAACACAAATAGGTATCTAAAGTTACAATTAGAAATAGTCATGCAGTTATTAGAATAAAGTAATAAAGCATAATGTGTATGATTCTAAAATCCTTTGGTGAGCTACTTGGAAGGTGGTGACGAGCTACAGGTTGGAGACCCCTGTTTTAACTATTTTAAAGTTCATATTTTTAAAATATTTACTTTAAGGTTAGTGGTAGGCCAAAATTGTTTTGGTTAAATTTAGGGGATTGGGGAAGCTGTATGCTAATCCAGTCACAGCATAACTGCCTTGTGACCTAGACCCTTGTAGTCGTGACAACAGAAGGTTGAGCAGCTCATAGTTAGTAGTTCACTTTATAATAATTACACCTTAATTAGCCTTATGAAGAATGAATAAAGCTTGAAATATAGACTTTCGTTATTCATAAACAAATGATCAATTAATGGAAGAAAAAAGTTTACTAAGGCTTAGTGACTACTTATGTAAGGAACTATGATTAGGATTCAGGGTTGACTCGTTGAACTAAGCCTTAAAGGTGGGGTAGCTGATTTTCACACTGCAAACACAATTTAGGTTTTAAATCGGACAACTTGCTCTCATAAATCCTTCGACACATGGTTAATATCCACATGTATTCATTTTGGTTGCATTTATGGCTTATAAACGTCTTTTTACAAACAACAAAGTGAAACTGGAGTGACCGCCCCAGCTCAGCCAATCAGAGCGCAGCATTCAGCTCCTGATTAGAACTAAAAATCTTTATTATTCAGTTCAGACAGTACTCAGAGGTCTCATTTTTTTTCATAAAGTGCTGTATTTACTACATACTTTTTACTGGAAAGCACAAAGTTTACTAATTTGCAACTAAAAAAGTTAGCTACTCTTAGATTTGTACCAGATTGTAGCTTACAGCTGATTTCCATCTGTAGTCCTGGGGAGGGGAGACACATTGGACATGTTTTTAGTTGAAGGAAGAAACTGGAGCCCTGGAGGAAACCTACGCAGACACGGGTAGAACATGCAAACTCCACATAGAAAGGCCCCTGGAGTGGAACCCAGGACCTTCTTGCTGTGAGGCCAGAGTGCCACTGCGCCATTGTGTCGCCCTGTAGTTATTATGAAGTGTTACCTTAGTTTCTGATCACATTACTAAGAGACTAAGCCTATTTTTTAAATGGATAGATTTATTTTTGGTAAATATAAGGAGCAGTATAGATGGTGTTTACAGTTAGGGCAGTTTGGCATATTTTGTGTTTTAACAATTTGTTTTCAAAAGCTTAATAAAAGTCCTAGACAAACATAATTCGTCAAATTCTTTACACAAATTCTTTGTTTTTATCAGATATGGAACAAATAAAAAAAAAACAAAAAAACATGGTATTATGTAAATATAATCCCAGGATAATAAGATTTAAGACACATTCTGAGCATTATTCTGTACAGCAAGTGGTCTGAACATTTATTCGATGAAGCTCCAGTCTGAACCAGCGCACATTTGATCAGAAAAATGCACTCATCATTGAAAAAAAATATACAAAATCAAAATCAGTCAAACCAGCGAAACTTAAACCGTGCTCTCCCGCCATCACTTAAATTACAAAGACACTTACAGATTAACACACATGAAGAAAGCCAGCTGAGACCGCCGCGCCAAGTCCGTCTGACAAACTGTACTCATTATTTTTATGCATTTTAGAACAGCGCTCATTTGAATTTAACAAGGTTTCATTAGCGCAGATAGCCGAGAGACGGGGCGGAGGCTAAAGTCATTCATCTTAAACAGTCTGCAATTAAAAGTGGTCCTCGGAGGTCGGAGATCGGACCTGGGACTGAGGTCAGAGATGCATTTACCAGTGTTACAGCTACGACTCAATTATGCAAAGGTCCAAACTGTGGAAAGTGCTCAAATCAGCTAAAAAGACAGATTGGTTTAAGTTAGGATAACAGCAGTAGAGCTTGGGAGGAATATTCAGTTGATCTAATGTTAAACCAATAAAGATTTAAGTTGATAAATATCGTAAAAAGTGTTAACCCGTAAGGAGCCACTGTGACTCAGGTGTAACAGTCACTTCAGCTGCTCTGGTAGGTCTATAAATGATTTTATTCATAGTTCAATGCAAAAAAAAAGGCCTTTCAAAAAATAAAAGAATTTTGCTTATTTTGAGTTTAAAATGCTTTGCTTCAAGAGAAATAATCTGCAGTATGAACATTAAACTAACCTCATTGTTTTGAGCAGAAAATGTCAAGTTTCAAGTTCTTTGGCAAATCTAATCTTGATTTTATTTCTATTCTTGAAATTATACAAATTTGCTTAAAATACGGTTTTTATGTCTAGATAAGGTAAATCAGGAAAGAATATATTAAAACAAGTCAAATAAGTGAAAAAATCTTAACATTTGTATTTTAAGATTAATAAAATATTCAAGTCATTTAATTTAAGTTAGATTTTCCCTTTTTGCAGTGTTTTGACATTCTACTGCTCCACGGTGACTCCTGATGAGCACCATGATGCATCATGGTCCTGGTCATGTGACTTTGTTTTCACACAGTGAGATCTCCAAAATGGACATTTTTCAACTTTGCTTTCCAAATTAGCATTTTTTTTAATTTTTTTTTTTTAAGTTAATATGTTCTTGTTCAAAATAAAGTGAAACTACTATATGTGATTGTTCTGACTGTTACAGAAGAAGAGCCTTGTCACACACAACCTGATGTTTACACATTTGATCAATTTGATAGAAAAAGTAGTGCTGTAACACATGTGCTACTACAAGACTTTACACTTTGAAAACACTACATATGTCACATTGTTGATTACTGATCAGGGATCATTATTGGTGTTATGGTGTTATTCAGGGGGGTCTGGGGGCCCTCCCTCATAAGAATTTTTTAAATGTGATTTGTGTAACTTTTTGGAGGTGAAAAGTCATCAACACCATTAAGAAGAATTAGAGAGTTAAAACTATTCTTTAGAACTTTCTGAATGGAGATAAATACAATTTAAGGCTTAATAAGAAAAATATCAGCTAAAGGAGCTGCATTTCTATGGAAACAGACGTGTTCAAACCCTCCTCCAAGCCAATTAATAGTCCATTTTGTGGACATGAAAGCCCACTCAAAGTAAAAACACAGATTTTTAGTAATTATTTAGTATAACAAAGACATCTAAATGACAAAAATGTGCATTTATTCAAGTTTATTTTTGGCCCAAAAGCTGTGCAATGCATCTTTAAAAATTCTGTGGAATTTCTTGTGTTTTAACATGTTTTAGATGGGATATTCTCTGTATGTGGTGTCATTTCACTATACTTAAAAAAAAATGTGAGTTAGTTACAAAAACAAATAAATAAATAAAAATCAAACTGAGGCCCCCCCCCGTAGACACCAGAATTAGGGGGCCCATGTCCAGATGCCCGCCTTAGCTCTGTCCCTGTAAAACTGGCCTTTAGGATCAGCTTTAAAAACGTCAGTCACATGTTTTGTGCATTTTGCGCCACGTCACATTTTATTTCACTGTACATTCTGGACCTTTTCTTGGTGGATATAAGGCAGATTTACACAAAATAAAGACCATTATGAATCTCCAGAGTCAGAGAATATCACTGGGAGAGAAGGAAAAAGAAAGAGAGTGAGCGTGTGGAGGCACAAATGTTTCTGAATAGAACTTTAACTCGATACGGCCTTTTTATTATCGCATTTCCACGCATATTTGACCTCAATCATAAAAAACACCTTTCTACAGTTTGCCGAGGACTTGACCCGGGACGTTTACCCAGAGCGAACCGTTGCATGAGGGGAATCCAAAAGCCAACGAAACCCTTGTGGCTCTTTGGTACTTGTTAAAATGGCTGAAACATATAACTCTTAATGTACAACAGTAACAACATCATCATCCGCAGAAAAAAATATTACACTTGAATTGTTTTTTTGTTATTTGTTGTTTTTTTTCTCTCTTGTTTTGCTTCTGATTGCCCCTGCGTCCTCCAAAAATCCATCCGGATAGTCAAGGCTTGATAGCAATTAGAAATAACTTTAGTAAAAAATCCGCCCAAAATTTGCCAAAAAAAAAAAAAAAAAAAGGGAAAAACAAAAACACAAAAATAGACACAACTTTGTCAAGAGTTCCTGAAATTTCCACCAGCTTCAAACTGTTGGTGCACTGTAAAAAGTCATAAGGCTCGTAAGTTAAGTTAACATGCTTGTTTGTGTTGTTATAACTAGAGAGATTGGAAAAAAGAAAAAGGAAGAGAGAGAGAGCAAGAGAGAGGAGAAGAAAGAGAGAGTGGGGGGAGTAATGGAGAAGAAAAAAATAAAAGAGAGTTGTGGAGAGAGAGAGAAAGGAGGAAGAGGGGGGAGAGGAGAAAAAAGAGCAAGAAGAGAAAAAAGAAGGAGAGAAAGGTAGAGGAGAAAAAGAGAGGAGACAGAGTGGAAGAGATGTGAGAGAATAAAAAGAGAGGAGAGGAGAAAAAAAGAGCATGAAGAAAGAATGGAAGGAAAAGAAGAGATATAAGGAAGGGAGGAGGAGAGAGAGAAAAAAAAGAAAGAGAGGTGAAAGAGCAAGTGAGAGGAGGAAAAGAGATGATAGAAAGTGGGAGAGGATGAAAGAAAGGAAAGGAGGTAGAGGGGGAGGAGATAGACATGATGAAGAAAAGAGAGTGAGAGGAAAGAAAGAGCAAGGGAGAGGAGAAAAAGAAAGAGTGGGAGAGGAAGAAAGAAAAAGGATAAGAGGTTGAGAAGGAGAAGAAAGAAGAAGAAGAATAAAAGAGGAAGGAATGAGAGTGAGCAAGGGAGAGGAGGAGAGAAAGTAGGTAGATTAGGGAGAGGAGAGAAGATGAATAAAAGAGAGAGGAGAGAGAACATGTCAGAGAAGGAGAGGAGGAGAGAAAGTAGGTAGATTGGGGAGAGGAGAGAGAGAAGATGAATGAAAAAGAGAGAAAGTAGTGAAAGCAAGGAAGAGGAGAAAAAGAGGAGCCAGAGTGGGAGAAGAGGAGAGAAAGTAGGCAGATTAGGGAGAGGAGAGAAGATGAATAAAAGAGAGAGAGGAGAGAGAGACCAAGGGAGAGAAAAAAAAAGAAATAGGAGCGAGAGAAAGGGCAAGGGAGAGGAGAAAAATAAAGAGTGGGAGAGGAAGAAAGAAAAAGCGATAAGACTTTGAGAAGGAGAAGAATAAAAGAGGAAGAAAGGAGAGTGAGCAAGGGAGAGGAGAAGAGAAAGTATTGGGGAGAGGAGAGAGAGAAGATGAATAAAAAAGAGAGAATGGAGCGAGAGCAAGGGAGAGGAGAAAAAGAGAGGAGGCAGAGTGGGAGAAGAGGAGAGAAAGTAGGTAGATTAGGGAGAAGAGAGAAGATGAATAAAAGAGAGAGAGAGGAGAGAGAGCAAGGGAGAGGAGATAAAGAGAGAAAAAGAAAGAGAGATGAAAGAATCAAGGAAGAGGAGAAAAAAGCGAGAGGAGAGAGAACAAGGCTGAGAGGGAGAGGAGAAAAGAAAAAGCGATAAGAGGTTGAGAAGGAGAAGAAAGAAGAAGAATAAAAGAGGAAGAAAGGAAAGTAAGCAAGGGAGAGGAGGAGAGAAAGTAGGTAGATTGGGGAGAGGAGAGAGAGAATATGAATAACAAAAGAGAGAAAGGAACGAGAGCGAGGGAGAGGAGAAAAAGAGAGGAGGCAGAGTGGGAGAAGAGAAAGTAGGTAGATTAGAGAGAGGAGAGAAGATGCATAAAAGAGAGAGAGGAGAGAGAGCAAGGAAGAGGAGAAAAAGACAAAAGAGGAAAAAAAGAAGAGAGAGGAGAGAAAGCAAGATAGAGGAGAAAAAGAAAGGAGCCAGAGTGGGAGATGAGGATAGAGAAGCAATAAGAGGTTGAAAAGGAGAAGAAAGAAGAATCAAAGAGAAAGAAAGGAGATTGAGCAAGGGAGAGGAGGAGTGAAAGTAGGTAGATTGGGGAGAGGAGAGAGAGAAGCTGAATAAAAGTGAGGAGAGCAAGGGAGAGGAGAGAAAGAGAAAAGAGAGGAAAAAGAAAGAGAGAGGAGAGAAAGCAAGGAAGAGGAGAAAAAACGAGAGGAGAGAGAACAAGGCAGAGAGGGAGAGGAAAAAAGAAATAGAAGCAAGAGAAAGAGCAAGGGAGAGGAGAAAAAGCGATAAGAGGTTGAGAAGGAGAAGAAGAAAGAAGAATCAAAAAGGTAGAAAGGAGAGTGAGCAAGCGAGAGGAGGAGAGAAAGTAGGTAGATTGGGGAGAGGAGAGAGAGAAGATGAATGAAAAAGAGAGAAAGTAGCGAGAGCAAGGAAGAGGAGAAAAAGAGAGGATACCGAGTGGAAGAGAAAGAAAAACAAAGAACAAAAGAAAGAAGAGAGAGAGAGAGAGAGAATAATAAAGTTTAACTGACATCAAACAGAAGGCAGAAAACGTACTTGCAGTTTATGACTTTTTACAGTGCGTTCAGAGTTCATAAAATTGAAATCTTCACTTTGCTGAGGCACATTAGATCCAAGCCTGTATCAGTTTCCCTTTGTAGAGAAAAAAAAAAAAAAAACTTGTCCGAAAAAACAAAGCAAAACGAAGCGGCGTGGATGAAACCGATAAATCTTATAAATTATACAAGGTGTTGTGGCAAAAAGCTACTCCGGCGTAGTCTTTTGAATATTCATTATGGCTCGCTTTTAAGAGTCTCCGGAATGTTCTTCTCCTTTTTCTCCCCCCCCCTTTTTCGCAGCCGGCGTCGCCACGGACACAATCCAGAGCGCTAAATTCGGACGTAATTATTCACATGGAGTGTTTATGAGATATTTCCTCCGAGGCCGCTCCGTCCGCCCAAACGCAGCTGCGCGACGCTATTTATGGGGAATGAACCGGAGTCGAGTGGATGAAGAAGTCCTAAGCCCGATAGAAAAACTGTTATGTGTCGTTACGGAGCGGGATTTCTGCATATGTCGTCCTCCCGGGTTTTCCGTCAGGTCCGGTTAGTGGATGGTGGCCAGTTCCCCCAGCCAGGCTCCGGGTAGAGGGCGAGGGCACGTGTATTCAGTCTGCAACGACAAGAAAAAGACGAGAGATATGGTTATGGAGGGATACTAACTTATTTTCTGTTTTTATTCTCCAGTCTGCTCCTAAAGATGTTTTACTAAGTACATTTAATCCCTTGATTCATAGAGAACATTGTTACTTCAACGATTGTTTAATAAGAATGATTTTTTTTTTTTTTCTTCAGGGGGTCGTCAATCCACTGTATTTCGCCCCCCACACAGCACCAGCAGTCAACAACCTTTTTCAACTCGCAAGCTACTTTTAGACTGAGCAAAGTCCGAAGATCTACCTATAGATTAGTTTATTTAACTAGCGATGTTGAAAGTTTTGCTTTTCGGACTAGTATATAGTCTATTTAAACACTGTTGGCCTATTGAGATTATAGAAATAATATTTCATCAAGAATATAAATTATAGCCTAAACCTGCCACAATGAAACACAGTAGACTAACATAAAATAAATGATTGTGGCTACAAAAAAAAAAAAAAAAAAAAAAAAGGTTGATTGATGATTCTACCATGGTAACATTGAGGGGAGGGGCTTTCCTTTGACATATGTATGTATGTATGTATGCATGTATACATGTATGTATGTTTGTATGTATGTGTATGTACGCATGTATGCTTGTATGTACAGTATGTGTATGTATGTATACATGCATGTATATATGTATGTACGCATGTATACATGTATGTATGTTTGTACTTGTTTTTCTATCTTAGTGAGGACCGTTTTGAGTTTTTAACCAACAGAGTGAGGACATTTTTGGGAAGTGAGGACATTTTGGCCGGTCCTCACTTTCTGAAGGGTCTGTTTTGGCCTGTTGAGGGTCAAGATGTGATTTTAAGGTTAGGGTTAGAATTGGGTTAAGGTTAGGATTAGGGCTAGGGTTAGGGCTAGGAGGTTAGTTTGGATGGTTAAGTTTAGGGTAAGGGGCTGAGTAATACATTATGCCTATGAAGGTCCTCACTAAGATAGCAAAACAAGTATGTATGTATGTATGTATGTATGTATGTTCTTAATTAAAGAATTTCTAACTTTCCTATACAGTATGATCATAGCTGCAGTGTATGTCAACAGAATGTGTTGTGACTTTAAACAAAGACTTTCAGGTATGTCAACGTGGGTAAGTCATTCCACTTCAATATAAAAAAACAAAAGGTCAACTAAACATTTCTACAGCGACTGCATTCCCACCAGTCGCACCCATACAGTGCATACACACGTTCTGCTCTGATGTGTTTTAATTCAGCCTCAGCTCTTGCTACGTTTCCCAGCAGTGTGCCACTTCGCAGAGGCGGTCCGTACAATGTAAAGTTAATTGTGGCGCCCATTGGCTTGATAAGAGCACAATGGGTTTGTGACAAAGCAAATTAGGCCAAGCAATTAGGCGGATGATAGAGTCCCGCGTGCGCCCAGATAGCCGAGAGGGGCCGAGGTGGTGCAGAGACGTCCTCATTGTGGGACAAAGATTAAAAACAGCACCTCCTACTAGAGCCACGTGTTAATTAACGGTGAAATAATGAAACGCGACTTGTCTGTTTGAATGGGCCCTCCTACAGTTTACGACCGGGGCTGTTTAGAACGATAGGAGAGCGAATGAAAGAGCAGTTAGAATGTGGGAGAAGAGTAATGCAGTGCCAGGAGCTTTAGTGTGTAGGCTACTTGTTACAAACACGGGACTAATTACAGCAACAGAACTGACATTTTAGTTAAAGGATGTGTGTTATGTAAAGTGTAATTGTGGAGTTTTTATTCCTGTTCTAAGACAGCGTCCTCATCAAAAACGCAGCTGGAGCTTCGTCTGTGAGATGACATTTTATGCGAAAAAGCAGAAGTGTAGCAGACAACACCTTTGCCTCTTCACACATGTAGTCGGGCAGGTTAAATCACATACATGTCAGTGCGCTGAATACATCTCCACGGCAACATGTGAGCAAGACCAATGGACTGACAACCGAGATTGAAGAGCAAGAATCTGTCTGACTCTTTCATAATAAAACTGGGACGATGTTGAGGCTTTTATTGTGCAGGAGACACAGGAAGTGATAGCTTACTTTTAGAGGCCTTTCAGAGCCTTGACATTACAACTAGCGCAGAACTTTTTCTAGTTTTGATATTCAAACTGACATGAGAAGACAGGCGATGCCTTTTGTGAACGTGTACTTTCACAGAGACACAAAAGAGTCGGAATACATCATCACACAGGCTTTGAAAATGAAAGGACTGCATCCTCCTTGATCTTCTCCTCCGTCTTGAGGTAAATAAACACATGTGACCAAGAGAGAGAGAGACAGAGGAGCGATTTCAATACAGTGGTCTGTCTACAACAGCAGCGCTGTGTGTTAACGGTAATGGTTTAAACATAAAAAAAGCAATGTTGCTTTTTTATGTTTAAGCCTGGACCCAATCAAATTAGTCAAAGTTTAAATTGAGATTAGTGAAGTCATTTTCCGTGTGTTATAAAGTCGTTAGTCGTGTGAGCATGGCATAAGCAGATTAAACAACTCAAAGCTGTGCATTACACAACCTAACACACTCCACAGTGCGTTGTGATGTTCTAGACTCGTCGTACATTAGATCTGTATAATGCACAACTCCTTGTTGTTTAAAGGGGCACTGTGTAAGAAAAAAATAAATAAAATACAGTGATCCAAGTAATGTCCACTTTTGAACACCAGGGTGCGCATGTCAAGTGCAGTTTGCCTAACTACCATGGTGACATGTAGCGTCAATATTCACATTCCGGCCGTAATAAAACATTTTGAATACGTATGAATGTATCACAATTGATGTGGATTGGTTAACAGTGCTCTCTTAAGTATTCATGTTGTAAAGAATAAATATGGTTTAATTGTTTGTGGACTATATGTGATAATTAAAATTCCTCTCAATCTTGCACAGTGCCCCTTTAGGCCTTACGTATTTATAGAGGGATTATTTGCTTATTAACACGGCGATGCGCGCACACCCGATATGCCGAAAGAGCTGCTGCTCATTAATCAAGCTGGAGCAACAACTCGAGCTAGGGCTGTTGTCAGCTAACTACAAGAGTTTATCACTGTGCGGAAACAAATGTTATGCTGCTAAATCAAATGAAATTCAACCCTATGACCCTTAAAAGTTACATTCAGGTGAGTGAATAAAGAAAAACACTATCTCAAGCTTCAGGAGACAGACGTCTGTCAGACCGGTTCAGGCCTGATCCAAACAGCTGCTCTCATCCTGTTTCGTTGTTTTATTCAAAGACGTTTCCCCAGCTAACTAGATGGACAGCGTATCTTTCTGCATGGAGCATGCACAGTAGAAAGTGACATCGACCAAAAATAAGTTGCTTCAACTTCAAGGACAATCAAAGGACAATTAATTTAAAATCAGTAATAAGCAAATCATCTACTCACAATATAAACATCCAACATAAAATCACACTGAGGCTTGTACAGAATGATTCATTAACTTGAAATGAAAGTAAGTACTCTAAACACAAGTGTTTAATGCTATAATGTGATAAAGTCGACAAGCAGGTGGCTGACTTTTTAAGTTAGTTTGTGCGTGCTGACAGAGGCCAAAGGATTCATAACATTCTCAAACTATTGCAAAATGCCTTTATTCCATCAGACAAAAAGAGAAAGAAAAAATAGCCCCGCTCGGCTTTTTTCTCAACATGGCTTATTCCCTTTACACTGATAATGCAGAAAAAGATCTGTCTCCGTTTCACCCTTTCCCATTGTTGAGAAAATAGCACATTATTGTAATTTTGCAGCAACAGCACCCCGGTGACTGTGGCTGAGAGGCAGAGGGATCTCTCAGCTCCGGAGTACTTCAGCAGCACAATGCAATACTTGCCTCATTTTGAAACAATCTACAGAGAGGAGTTTTGTCTGACTCACTCAACGAGCTAACTTCAGGCCAAACTGAAGGCTGTGCCAGTCCCACGGCTGACACAAACCCCAACACACAGGGCTGGAAGTGCCTGCCGACATTTGGAAACAGATGGAATATAACTCCGTTCATTCATGCTCCTTTTCTTTGTAGATCAGTGGTTTTTTTTTTAAGGTTTGCTGTGTAAGTTTGAGCTGAAAAGCCAGGGGTCTCAAACTGGCAAACTGGGGGCCAAATGCAGCTCTTGAGATGAGTTCAGACCCCCAGAATTATTTCTGATTAGTATTGATTGTGTCCCGCCAATAAACTGCACATAACATTTGGAACAGATTTTGTGTTGTAACATACTGTTTTTGTCACATTGTTACAAAGTTATAGCGTCTATAAAACATAAAATGCATTGGAAATAGAGCAAATTACATACATATTTTATCATACATATACATATCAACATGGGGGATGTGCACACAACCGGAATGCAGAAAGAGCAGCGCTGTTGTCAGCGAGTTTATCACTGTGCAAAAAACAAAGTTATACTGCTAAATCAACATTTGTGAATGAAATACGACCTACGACACTAAAAGTTATATTCAGGTAAGTGAAAAAAAAAAACACAGATAAAAAAAAAAACTGTCTCAAGCTTCAGGAGATCCAAACAGCTGCTCTCATCCTGTTTTCTTGTTTTTATCAAAGAAGTTTCCCCAGCCAACTAGATAGACAGCATGTCTATAGGTGACAGAAAGTGACAATGGCTGATAATCCTTTTATATGTTACATAAACAAGCGCCCTTTACCATCTCTGACTTTGACCATTTTGGCTCCAGCTCCATTTGAGTTTGAGACCCTTGTTCTAAATGAAGATTATTGTCTTGTATGCCATAATGGGAAGGAAAAAAAAATGCAGCTTCCACTCCTCTAGGCCAAATAATGTTGTGGTTATGTACGACCACTAGACCTAGTCCACTGTGCTTGACATTACTCGGCCCTTGTTAGGAGCATTTCCACTCTCCTTGTTTATCTGAGACCAGATACTTTTTAATTTGCCCCTTCAGAATCAGAAAAGATTGTAGTGCCATTGTCAGCAGCGTTGGGAGTAACTAGTTACTTTTGTAGCTAGTTACTGTAATACATTCCTCTTTTCAGTAAATAAGTAGTGTAACTCATTACGTATACAAACGTTGACAATATATTACAGTTATAATCTGAGTAACTCAAGTTACTTTCATATAAATTAATTGCTTTTATATTCAAATAAAAATGACACTTCAGGACCAAAACATCACTAAAATACTGTCTGCTGCTTAAAGGTAAATCAAATATTATGAGGAAAATGTGTTGTGACATCACATTTCCACAAATTAACCAACAAGTGTAAATGTAACAGGATTAGTGTTGTATAATATCTTAACAAATGTGTGATTACCTCAAAGTAACTCAAAGTAGTGTAACTCAGTTACATTTCTGAGACAGTAATATTGTAGTACAAATGTATTACATTTTTCTCCCTGTAACTACTGATATATAATGTATTAAAGTTTTAGAGTAACTTGCCCAACACTGATTCTCAGTGACAAAATGCCCCAAAAAGTAAAGACACACTTTTTTTTTTTCTATGTAATGTAACAAATGATTCTAAATGATAAAAGCATGCTTGTATTCAAGTTTATTATTGCATGGTCAAAAAGTTACACTGTGCAGTCCCTCTCATTTTTCTTTACATTTAGGCTTAACACTAACTTTAACCCTTTCCATTTAGAACAGGGGCGTTTCAAGTTAAAATGAGCTACAAGACATAGTCGGGCTTACAACCACTATTACACAGTAAAATTCTTGAGACAGATTTTAAAGAAGTAGATTTTTCAAACTCAGTGTAAAAAGCTGTAATATTGCTGTTTGGGCAAATACTTGAGGAGGTCTGAGGGCCAAAAGAAATTGGTCTGAAGGCCGCATTAGGCTCCCGGGCCGCAGTTTGGATATGCCTGACTTAGAATACGTAACCATACTTTTCATAACCCTAAGAAATCCTGAACTCAAAACTCCTAATGAACAAACAACTGACAAAGCTCAACTTAGTCTGAACTGTCACTCACACTGATGATTCAATACTTCATTTTCAATAGTCAATTATGGCGCGGAGAGGTTAACTGAGTGGTCGGGCTTCAGCGAATGATCTTATGACATTCAAGCGCTTTCCGATGGTCGAGCCGACAAAAGCCGTCGTTTGTGGAGCGCGCTGTAATTTGCTGGTGTGAATGGGAAGGCACGGGCGCTGCATAATTCACAACCTTTAAATGTCATTGCGTAGCCACAGGTCAACTGCCGCTTGTAAAGACTTCTGCGTGAATTAGTCCGGGCGCGCTGACATTTGACTCGCCTCAAACGGATCTCCGACGCAAGCAAGATAAATATGTGTTTCCGCTAACCTTTCTGTTTTATGTTGGTTAACCTCTGCGAGTTTCCAAAGAGAGATGTGTTTGGATGAAAAAAAACAAAACAAGGTATGGACAGAATTTAGCAGATTTTGCTAATGGTTATTTTGGAAGGGTTGCTATCTTGTTTCATTGTTTCGTGCTGCTATGAAAATACTGTTTATCTTCCTCTGAGACTAGAAAATGTATTACATGTATTTTTTGTCTGGTTTTTGAGTAGCGGCAATGGAAAGTAATGCACTGGCTAACCGTGCAATTGGCTCTTAGCACGGAACATCAGGTTGTCTTTGTCACTGCCCACTGCGTACCTTTAGCTTTACTTTTACATAGTTTTATTCGTATTGAAATTTTAATTAAACACTGACTAAACTAAACTGTTAAACACAAAACCCTCTTACAAATTTCAACAAAGCAAATAATTGTAAAATGAGATTGTTACTGTTTAAAGCCGAAAATGCCTGATTAAGATAATTCCGGCTGCTATCTGTTAGCTTAAAATGGACATTTTGGGCTTTTTATTGGCAAACTTTTGCAAGATACATTCATAAATATCATTCTTTTTTTTTTTTCTACCGCTTAATCCCGTTAGGGGTCGCGGGTGACTGGAGCCTATCCCAGTAACTTTGGGCCGTAGGCGGGGAACACCCCGGACAGTGGCCAACTCGTCGCAGGGTTAGACAGACAACCATTCACTCTCTCATTCACTCACTAAGGGAAATTTACAGTGATGCCCAATTAACCTAAACATGCATGTTTTTGGAGGTGGGAGGAAACCGGAGTACCCGGAGCAAACCCACGGTGACACGGGGAGAACATGCAAATTCCACCCAGAGAGATCGTGAGATGTTGATATAGTCCAACCCGGGAGTCTAACCTACGACCTCCTTGTTGGGAAGCCAGAGCTCTAACCACTTGGCTACCGTGCAACCATTAATTCATAAATATCAATATAAATAAATAATATTACCTGTACACTTACAAATAATGTGTTTAAAAGACGTAATTTTGCCTGCGTATGCGTAGCTGCGCTAAAAGGTACAAAGTGGGCATTGACGGTCTTGTTTATATTCAAAACAGCTAACTTTTACTTCAAAGAATTTACTTTTAGCGTTAGCAGCATTTAGACACAACACGTCTCTCATAAACACACTCGTAAAGACTCGTAAAGTCTTTAACATCTTTTCAGAGACATTCCCAGCAACTTAATGTTCACTGTCTGATCTTCCAAAGTTTTTATTGATTTTAGACTGACTGCGAAAACCTCGAAAATGAACTGAACAGGAAAGGCTGATAAGAAGTTAGCTATTTTGAAAATAGTAGACATATAATTAAACTAAACTGTTAAACACCAAATTCCCTTACAGATTTCAAGCCGTAAAAGCCTGATTAAGCTAGTTCCGGCTGCTATCTGCTAGCTTAAAATTTAGATAAATAAATGTGCCGTTTTGGGCTTTTTATTGGCAACTTTTGCAAGATACATTCATAAATATCAATATAAAGAAATAATATTAACTGTACACATACAAATAATGGGTTTAAAGGACGTAATTTCGGTCTGCACATGCGTAGTTGACCTAAAAAGGAACTTCCCGACGAATCGGGTCTTCAGGTACAAAAGGGGCCACAACACCCCTGTTTGTTTTCCTATAGCCGGTAGCATTAACTCACAATATACACATGTTATGAAAGATGCAGAGAGTGTCAGCTGGTACAAACCTACTGACCACATTTAGCAGAGGTCAAAGGTCAGAGCCTTGCTACAAGTTACTGTTGAAATGACAAACTTTTTAGTGTTTTTAGTGTGGCCAAGTTTATGTATAAAACTGCTAACGGCTAGCAAACTTCCAATAGAGGTTTCTGATGTAGTGAATCATTCAAGACTTTAATGACAAATAAAAAATTTGTTTACATTTTTTGGAAACATATTGTTTTTTTAAAGCTTCATAAGAGACAAATCAGTCCGTTTTGCTGAAATTGCTCGTTTTAGCTCGTTTTATTCATAAAAGTGCACCTTTTGCCATTGTGTTCAACTGATTTGCGTCGTCACATCTACTGGAGGAATACAGCTTTGCGCTGTTCGTGTTGTAGCAACAGAGCAGACATGCTTATTGCATGTCTACTAATTTAATGTCTATGAAAGCGATCATTTGATGTCATCAACGCAGAATGCATTGCATCTAGACAATATGGCAGCGCCCAGTGCCTCAAAAACAATGACAATTTTATAAAAATGGTAAGCAGTTATATATTTGTTGGTCATGCTTGCAAAAATAAATGACAATTTTAGTCATTGTTTCACTTGTATTTTGGAAGTTGAACAAGCTATTGTTATATTTGGGTCAATATTAAAGGTGGGGTAGCTGATTTTTGTACTTGTAATTAGTAGACTTTGTGTTTTTCACTAAAAGTATATGATAAATGCATCACTTTTTGAAAAAAAAAAAAAAAAAAAAAAAAAATATATATATATATATATATATATATATATATATACAACTCAGTACTTTCTGAACTGAATAATAAAGAAGTTTTGTTCTAATCAGGAGTCAAATGCAGCTCTCTGATTGGCTGAGCTTGGGTGGTCCTCTACAGTTTCAGTTTTATGTTTGTAAAAAGTGGTATTTAAGCCACAATTGCCACGAAAAATAAATACATGTCGATATTAACCAAGTGTCAAAGGATTTATGAGAGGAAGTTGTCAGATTTAAAACCTAAATTGTGTCAAAATCAGCTACCCCACCTTTAGAGTCTTTGAGTTGTTCCGATGTTTTTATTTATTGAAGCAAAGAAGTCTGGAAAGTACTGACAATGCCATTGTCTCTTCTCTGTAGTTTTGGCCAATTGTAGCAGCACATGTTGAGACTGTTTACTTTTATTGTAATCCAGGTATGTCAGTCTTTTGCAAACCCTAGTGTTAGGTAAAGTTTGGGCCAACCGTTTGCAGTACATGTTGACACTGTTCACTTTTATTGTAATCCAGATTAAACGGAGACCGCCTCCAAGCGTTCAGCTGTGTCCTGTGGTTCACTCCTGCACCAACAATCATAAACCAGCACCCACGACTTGGGCATTTGAACCTTATTTATCTTCATAGTCATCAGCATTCCCTTTAAAAAATCAGCTTTGCATCACACGTGTCAAAAAGTCTGACTCAACCGACGTGAGTGAGGGGAAAAAAAAACAATCCAAATGTATGTATTTGCTTTCAGTCGACGTGCGATGGCTTGATGATGTCTGAAACCCACACAACACCTTCTTCTTTGTAACGCTCCATTTGCAAAGGTAAAAGATTTGGCACAGCTCCTCCGCACAACACTTCTGTCACTCTCAGCGACTTTAGAGCTTTACGAATCCGCTCCAAAACTGATCCCAGCTGCCTGAATGTTCCGCTTGTCGACTCCTCTATTGTCGCGAGCTCCAAAAAAAAAAAACATCGCTTGTGCCCACAGCCCAACTTTGATTTAAACGTTATCAAGCCCGGCTGACGCGTCTTCTCTCGCGCTTTATCGGGCTCTCAGGTGGATATGAAGCTGCCTGCACAAATTGTCAGACGGATGAGAGCATAAAAGGGCGCTCAAAGGGATTCGGGCCTCGACGCAAACATATTAGCTCCAAAGCAAGCACCAGAGACGAGAGATCAAGAGAATCAATCGTGCGAGCCGTGCTCCTGTGACATTTACAGTATCCCCCAGGTGCTGTTGAGAGAGGATTTACAAAACTGTAGGATGCATAGGCGTGTGTAAATCTGGGGATATTTTAATTTACTGTAGATGTTGGATGTGTTGTATGTTGTAAGCTGACATGAAACATGGCAGATCTCATGTTAATTTCTATAGTAACCCTCTAGCTGAGCCTTATGTTTTAGAATTCAGTTGTAATAGGATAAGATGGATTGATTGGTTTGTTTTATTTAAGCGTCATGCACATATGTGCCCAGCCAGCATGGCCTTAAATGACACTGAAAGTATCAGACGAATGGCTACATACATTTCCATAACATTAAACATTTTATCAGTATATAACACTGGGTACAGCACTTGTTGCCTTCTTTTCCTCCAAAAAACATCTGGGTGTATATGTTCATATAAAGTTCTTCTGAAATCATTATACAGTGGACAATAAAAAACAAAATGAACCTCATCCTCTACTACATTCAGGTCACATACAGTACAGATTCTCTCTTCCTCTAGAATACCTTTAAAACGGCCCACTTCTACTGCTAAAGGCAGTGTGCCAGTCCTGAGTTGGGCACAAAGGGAATGTTTTTTTCTATGTCAAATGTAAAAGTAATATAGTATCTTAACTTAGGTTTTCTACATACTGTATATCATATTGCCATTGTTTTTTTTATAATGAGTTAACATTTTGTCTTTCAACCTAATTAGATTACATTGTAATTAGTTTCTGTAAACGTAACTTAAATCTAAATAATAAGATGATTAGGTTGATCAATAATCATAAACAATGTCACAATATAATAACTAAAGAATCATAAATGTATTTTAGATCACTGTATAAACTAAAATTGAAACATTTGGTGCAGATGTTCAACACAGACAGATATTTTGTTTTAGTTTCAGTATTGGCAAAACATTTAAATATGAATAAATGAACTAGAATATGTATAAAAAAGATCCCTTAGCAAGGTGTTGCCTTTCAACCTATAGATAAAATACATGTTTGAATTTAAATACAACAAAACTGTCTTCTAAGGATTTAAGTCTACATATAAATAAATCTAGATGTTATTCCGTATTAAATACTGATTTAATAACAGTTTATTGAATGTGACTGTATGTATGTGTAGATTTTAATGTTTCAATGAGGTTTACCATGTTATGTCCAAAAGCTGTGAGGTCCAATGTAACTGCAGTCAGAACAGTCAAATATTGTTAAGTATATTGTTGTATCTAAAATCTTGGTACATATTTTTGATTTCAAACAATACAAAATGCAAGTGAGATAATGGTCAATTGATCTATTTAAACCCATGATATTGTCAAGAAGCAAAATCTCCTATCTGCAAAATAAAGAAAATATTTTGAGCAAAGTTAACTGTGGCCTTTTAACTAGGCTACAGTTAACTTCAATTTTTGGTCATCGTTAAAAGTCAGTGTCAATGTCAACTTTGTTTGTATAGCACATTTGCAACAACAGGGGATGCCCAAAGTGCTTCACGTGGACACTAATACAAACACACACAAAAACAAAATAGAGCATCAATTAAAAAGGTGCCTCGGCTCAGCTTGTGTTAAAAGTCAGTGCATAAAGGTGAGTTTTTAACAAAGATTTAAAGTGCTCTAGTGACTCAGCAGCTCTAACATACAAGGACAGGTTATTCCAGAGCCTGGGCCCTGCCACCGAAAAAGCCCGGTCTCCTCTGCTCTTAAGGTGAGACTTGGGCACCTCCAAGAGAAGCTGAGAGGACGACCGCATGGCGCAAACTGGCACATGAAGAGTAACTCACACAAATATGAAGGTGCCAGACCATTTAGACATTTGAAAATCATAAGAGAACTCAATTTATAATGAATTCTCTGAGCAACTGGAAGCCAGTGCAGTGATGCAAGAACTGGTGTAATATGCTGCTGCCGTTTTGTACCAGCAGCAGCATTTTGGACCAGCTGCAAACGTTTGGCAGAGGCCAAGTCCATATAAAGAGTTACAATAGTCAAGGCGAGTTGTAATAAATGCATGAATAACTCTTTCAAAGTCCTTGGAAGGCAGATAGGATTTAACTTTTGATAAAAGTCTTCGTTGAAAAAAGCTTTTTTTGACCACTGCACTGACTTGTTTGTCCAGTTTACAGAAAGAATCCAAATACACACCAAGATAAAGTAGTAGCTCGCTGCCAATTTTCTTTTGCTTTGACCCCTTCTCTACAATATTGTGATGTCACAGGAACAGGAACTATTTCAGTTCTAAAACCGAGTCCCCCACATTATGTCATCAAAAAGCTCCAAAATGCAACAACATATTAAAAGTGTAACTGTCATTTACAGTATGTGGATTTTCGTCTGTGTTTACAACCTGATTGCAAGATAACAGTTGTGGAATTACCTCTACATGTGTCATATTTATTGTACTTTTCAGCTGCAGAACATTAATAGATTACTCAAACATGCATGAGTCAGTCCAAATACAACTCAGAGTGAACTACTGAAGAGAAAAACTGTCAGAACACGATTACAAACTGAGAAAAGTGGATTTTACTTAATATGTCACCTTCATTGTGAGCCAAACAATTCAATTCTAAAAGTATGAAAGCAGAAAACAAACAGAAGCGAAGGATGGAAGTAGCAGCTGATGTCACAGAAGTTTGACTGTGGAAGTCCAGATTCTCACAGTGTTGTTGTTTACAGGATGTGTGAGTCAGTGTGAAGTGGAAGCTATATGACTCAGCAGCTCAAAACCTTCCAAAAGCCTGCATATTCTGACTTTACAAACATTTCTAATACAAATGCACCAGCTTTCTCTCTCTCTCTCTGCATCATTACTTTATACCCTGTCTTCCCGAGACCACTTTTCAATCTGAATCTCGACGTACTAAATGACAACACACAACGTTCCATATTGCAAAGGCTATAGGGCTGCTTGATTAAATTGAAAATAAAGATCCTGGTTATTTAAATCAGAATTGAAATCACTGTTTTTCAAACTTTTATTTTCCCTAAGCGAGAGTCCAGAGAATTACGCGGGGATCCCACTACATGCATCTGCGCTCCGCTCCGCCCCGCTCCGCCTCCGAAAGTTGCCGCAGAACCCTCGCCCACTGTCTCTGCTCCAGTCCGCTCCGCAGGGCTGCGTTGCCCCCGAGGAGTTCAAGAAGAGCATGCGCCAAAAACACGAGTTTGTGAAATAAAAGTCCTCGTTGAAGGTCAAAAAACTAGATCAGGAGCACAGACGACTCATGCTTTTCACGTGATCACAACAGAAGGACATGCTTTCCTCCTCCGCTGACGGTAAAGAGGCTGTTACGAGCACGAACTCAATAACGTTGTCCTGTTTATGTGTCAGTGACATAGTCTGTAGTGAAGAGTCTGCTGTGTCCATATATCAAAGAAACTTTATGTAAAACTACAAACTTTTCGTTATCTGATCAATACAAAGTACGTGCGGAGTGATTTTACTTTGTAAATCCGGACATAGTTCACTTTCTTTTTCCTGTTTGGTGCGTTTTGATTGGCGGAGATTGACTTGGCCGGACTCGAGTGGAGAAGAAAATAGCCTTGATCCGTATTTTGGTCGTACAGTGACGGAGCGACGGAGCTGAGGCGGAGCCCTGCGCAAGCGGCAGTCGGAACGGAGCGGAGATGCATGTAGTGGGATAAGCCCATTAGTGCTCCTCACAATCAGATACCGACAAAATAAAATGAAATATGTGACAAATCTCACAGAAACAGGCTGTTGTAAATGTATTCTACAATCTACTTTTCTAACTTAATCAAATTTTTAAGCACTAGGGAACACACTTAAGTTACAGCCAATAATCACGATTACTCAATTACACAGTTTTTGTTACTGATTACAGCAGTGCTTCTCAAAGTGTCCGGCATGCCTGTTTAGGGGGACTGATAAATGCGATTAGAAACCTGCACAAACTGCACTGACCTGTATGTCGGCTACTGAGACCCATCCGTCACAATTAGATACACAAACTAAAATATTGTTGATAACTTTTTTTTTATTGTAGATTAAGTTGGAACACTTCCCTTACACCAACGTATTCTCATGGCTTGTGTGTAAATACCACGCCATGCCATGACGACATTTCTGCCTTTTTTGTTGTTTTTTTTTCTGGCGTGATAAGGACAGAAGTTTCTTTTTGGACTTAACAAATAAGTTTAGGTTTGAAGTTGCAAAAATGGGTAAGTTTAGGTGTAAGGTTTTGAGTTGGTTATGGTTAAGATTAGGATTGTGTTAGTTTTCATGAATAATATCGAATATGAATAATAATAATAAGGAAATTAACTGGGACAGAAATGTGTGAAATGAACCTGCAAAAAATTGAAACGCTGTTTCAAATTGCGTAGAATAAACACACTTATCTGTGAGAACAGGCAACGCACACTGACTGTGAAGCGAGGTTTGGGACACAGTTTCTAGTGAAGTGCCTTGTACACCAGCTCCAGTCCACTGCAGTCGGTGTTTGCCCAAAGCCACACGGATTCCAATGTGTTCTCATGGATTGCGTAAAATAGCACGCCATGACAAATTGCGTGTCATGACGACGCCCTCTGCCTGTTTTGGCATGCAATTACACACACAATTTCTGGCGTGGTCTAGACACGTTTAGTAGTTGACGACAAACAAAAGGTTTTACAAGGGATTAACGGCTAAATATAAGTCTGAAGTTACACAAATGGGTAAGTTTAGCTCTTTGGCTTGGAGTTGGTTAAGGTTAGGATTAGGATTGTGTTAGTCTTCATGAATAACAACACCTCCTAACATTCACCATTGAAATGAACTAGGACAGAAATGCGTCAAATACACGCACAAAATAGAAGTTGCGCTCATATGACACGCTGTTTACACGCTTATCCATGAGAACAGGCTGCAGATTCACATGGATTCCCAAAGGAATGCTTGTATTATATTGAAAGTCACATCAGACCACTGTAACCTCCAGAAAAAAAATGTGACTCAGCACATTGGTTTTATGCACTTTCTAAGTCTTGCGCACCAAACTCCTACCCAGTGTACGTCCTGGGTTACATCTTCAGCTGAGTAATAGAGACTGGTGCAGTGCCACTAAATGCCAAAGATAGTGTTCTTGTTCTAAAACTTTGCCACTCGCACAAGCCTGGTCCACCCCTGCAACAGAGCAGAAAATAGGGGCTAACTTCAGACTGGGCTTTATTCCCAAGACAGTCGCTATAGGCTTCTGTGAGGAGAGAGGTGCTGGGTCGCACAAACGGCACTGATACGTATGTCGGCTACTCTGGCCCATCCAACAATCTTCCGACTGTCACAATTAGATAAACTAACAAAGTATTTTGATGTCTTTTTTTAACTGTAGTTTAAAGGTAAGACACAGTAAACTTTGTGATTATTTGACCTGAAATTTGCTAAATTGCTCAGTTTGTACTAAAATTGCCCCCCAAAAATTATTCAAAACAGTAAGCAATACTATTTAAACACCATGCAAACAGCCAAAAAAGTTGTTTTAATTTGCTAGAGGAATACCTTTTGTGAATATAAATAGTCAGATTTGACATATTTTTTGGACTTAAAACCTGATAAAAACTAATGTAAAATGTCAACTTTGGAGTGTGGAAGAACTACTGTCTATGTGCAGGAAAATGTATTTTGAAAAAAGGACCTTTGAAATTATATATTTTTTTCCATATTAATCTGTAGATAAAGTGGATTCAATAAAACATATTTGGAAGCAGACTGAACAATAGTGTTTTCCCACATGAAAACTCAATGAGCAAACTGACCATAAAAACCAACAAACAAAAAAACAGTCTAGTCTTCCTGGTTGTACTCGCGTTTTTACATCATTAGCGCGCTCTTTGGAAAGCCTGTGCTCATGTAAACGTTCATTGGTACAGTAAGTCTTCCGTGTTTCCGAATTGGATAAGAAGCCACTGCCGGAGCTTGGGTTTTGGATTGTACTGAAATGACACCAATTTGGAGTGGAGTCGTGTTGGCTGACCTGTGCGTTTGCGACCGCAGCGACCGGCCTTATTAGACGGTGATAACAAGCGCTCCAGCTGGGCCAACTGTCACTCGCCTCTAATGGGGAACGCCAACAACTTTCTCAACTCCTGCCATGTTTTAGCCCAAAGTTCAACTCGTGTTAGCAGAGTCCAGACATGGCGATGGTAAAAGAGACATGTGTGGCAGAAGCTAGGCGAGGAGTGGAACCAGGAATGGAACTAGACAGTATTTACAAGACGAGATTGGTTCAGTGTGATTGAGATGTTTTTGAAATCTATGTTATTATTATTTTTTGGGGAGGTTTGTTTGCAGCTTAATAGAATGATGGTCTCCTTTTGATCAGACCTCAACATTCTCCTTCCCCAACCCAACCTTCTTCCCCCTTCTCCTGGATTTTATACACAAGCAGACTCACCCCACCCCAACACACAGACACCCTACCTTCACACCAGCACCCCTGCACACACACCCAGAACACTGCACAAGTCAATCAGACCTGTATTCAGTCTCAGTACTACTGCTGCAGATTGAACCTCTGTTCATACTTTGCAAGAAACTGTGTATCCTATAAGTTTTTCCAGAACGTTGTCCCAGTTTTCGATAATGGGCTATTTTACATTGACTAGGGGGCCACATATGGCCCGCGGCCATCATTGAGTAACCCTGGCTGTCAATGGAATACTCCTACCCCCCACTCCCCACAAACATGCACAAACACAGAAAAACACTGCACAGGTCAATCAGACCTATAGTGTCTGTCCAATGGTTAGTACAACCCATGATCCCACATAAAACACACTTTTTCACACATTTTCCCATGAAAATTTCAAAAAATTCTGATTGATTGTTTCAAAGGGTCACTAATGACACATGATTTGGATATTTTTGTGTCTGGGAAAAAATTGGGAATAAATGGGTTAACTGTTTCACTGCCAGCCCTTTTCTGGCTTTGACCTTTTTTCTCTGTCAGGCCTTTTTGCTCAATTTAAGCAATATCCCAGTTCCATAAAAAAAACTTTGTGCAACTGGAATCATGACATGTTGTACATCAAATGAGACCTGCAAGGGTCTACTTTCAAAAAAAAAAAAAAAAAAAAAAAAAAAAAAGAATTGTTAATCTACATTAATCCTTTCCTTTTATAGGCATTTGAAATGCCTTATTTCATTTAATTTTAGCATAAATTTCAGTGCCTGAGATTTCAGGGGGTCCCCAGAGCTTTGTCTGGTCAGAGGGTCAAATTCTAAAAGTGAAACTTTATTAGTAAAAAAACACAAATCTGAGCACAAAAACACCTCAACAGTTGTTTATTTGGCTGAAATAAATGTTTTTAATTCCAATTTTCATCATACAATAACAATTTAGAGGAAACTGGTTTAAACAGGTAGGGTTCGACAAGTCTCTTCAGTCAGGGGGGGCTTTGAGGAAAAAAATGTAGGGAACCACTGAATTAGAACACTGTGTGATAATACAACTTTGGCATTTCTAACACTAATAACATCTTTTAAAAATATGCTACAAATTCAGCTTCAATCGTGAACATATATTTTTTGTAAATCAAACCTGAAAATTTGCTAAAATTCACCTGGAACTTGACTTGAAACTGCAGCACAAAAGACCTCGACACATGGCCTTCAAAACTCACAAGACTGTTAAAAACAGACGCCCAAATTCATTATAAAGAAACAAAGTTGACAACTCTGCGGCTAAGAGAAGTAGGTTGGAAAGAATTGTTTGTATTTTAACAAACAGATGAATTAAATAGAGAAATGGGAATTCACGATTTGACGATTTCACCAAAAAAGCAGATTGTCACAACAGTGAGCTCACAATTCTTTTCTTTATCACGTTATTGCTCATTCTTTTGACAATAGACAGTTACAAACCTATATTCAAAGCCAAATTCAGTGAAAACAATCATGTTCACGATGTCTAACCTATCACACTTTAAACTCATGTGCTGCTCTCATTCACAAATGTTTATCTGAAAATGCGGTCTCGACTCTTTTGTCTGCTTTTCCACTCGTGATTACAGACATTATGCTGGAGAGCTCATCCACAAACAAACAGCCCCAAATCTGTAAAGTTCCAGTGAGTCACTCGAAGACAAAAGAGGCAGAAAAAAAAAAAAAAAAAAAGGGACAAGCCTCTGTTGTGGTCCATAAATCACCACAAACAGACGCTGCAACCGAAATAGAATCAGAGCCCAGCGCCTCCGCCGAATTGAATAAATCATCATTTGGAATCACCAACTTGAATGATTTAGGACAAAAGTGTAGATTTAAAGTGGAGATGTGTAATGTTTCTAGTGGAGAGTCCAGTGTTTGATTTGGATTGAGAAGTATGTGACGAAACAAAGCCGAGTGACAGGTTAGATCTATGGAGAGGCGAGACAGTTCTTAGTATGAATGTGTTTGTCCAAGGTGTTTTTGAACAATAAAAACACTCATAAATTAATTAAGCAAATGTGTGTAAAATATGTTTAATAGGTTATGCAAATGAGATCACGGTATTCCAAATGGCAGCAGTGAGTGGTGAAAATGCATGAGAGTGAATGGAGAGAAATTGGAGAAATTATAAAAAATGTAAACAACCACAACTACTGCTAATGATTGGGTTTGTATGTTAAGAGAAAAAAAAAAAGAAATGCATTAGGGGTGTCAAATTAGTGCATTAATTGAGATTAATTAATTACAGATCATGCTTAATTAATGTCTCTATTTTTTTTAATCTCCTGATTAAAAGCACTAAAATAAATACAGTGGCAGAAAAGCAGAATATAATAGGACCCCGGCCTCTTACTTTTTCTTCTGTTGGACACTTGTGGGCTCTCTCCTCTATAAAGGGATTTTCCATCGACGTCAATTTCCGCTCTACTGCGCATGCTTTATGCAGAAAGAGCCGCTCTCCGTCTGTTTACAAGGGAAACTTCTTTGAATAAAACAAAATGGGACGAGAGCAGCTGTTTCCATCAGGTCTGAACCGTCTGACAGACATCTGTCTTCTGAAGCTTGAGACAGTGTTTTTTTTTTTTTTTTTCTCGCTGTTTTTTCACCTGAATGTAACTTTTAAGGTTTGCAGGGGCAGATTTCATTCACAAATGTTGACTTAGCATAACTTTTGTTTTCGCACAGGGATAAACTCTTGTAATTTGCTGACAATGCTGCTTTTTTGACTTGTTTCCACTGTTTGTGTCTATGAGCAGCGACTCTTTTTCCTTTATTTTAGATAAAGCCTATCGGCTTAATATAAAAGATAATCAGATGTGAGAGTGAACATGGGACAGTGTCAATGTGAATGCAGCCTTCACACAGAGACTCATGAGATAAACCAGGAGAGCACGGTTCGGCATGAGCCCTGATCCCTTATGTGCTTTTTGGATGAAAGGAGGCCGCGCATACTCATAACGGGCCACTGGAAGCTGGACCAGAGCCTGCCGGCTTTACAGCGATGGACACGAGAAAGAATGGATGGAATTGTTTTGGCACAGTCCATACCAGAGCCCCACGCTGTGCTTTATCCGGACCATAAAGAGCGCACCCTGCGCTCGTCTGTACTGGGACTGTAAACGTGGCCCTCCACGCTCATTACAGCGAGGCACAACGAGCCTGTGACTCTGGCTACTGGCAGTTGTTGTCTTATTTCTCTGAAAACATGTTAAATACTTTACAAATGAGGAGAAAATTTCACCAACGGGCCAACGTGTGTTTATAAAAAACATGTGTTTGTCAGTGCTAATGCTAAAGTCTGACAATTTGAAAAGAAACAGCTTCTATGCACAGGGTCACTAGTGTGTACCGTTGATGCTTCGAGGAACACAGCTTACATCCCTCAGCACTACATTCACTTGTCAAATTAACCAGCTAGTATGACGCACCATTATTAATCTGGTCTCATCACCCATCAGGCTTTGGGGTTTGTTTTTTTCTGAGAGTATGTCGTGTTCCTCAGGGTTCACTCTAGCCTTCTCTTCTATACTTCTGCATTGTAAAATAAACTATAACTATTCCAGTGTTCACGTGTCATTTACCTTCCACCACAAGTGTATCTTTAAAAGTGAGAATTTGTGAAGTTAATTTGCTCATATTTTTTGATGACTGTAAATTTTGTTTGTTTTTCCAGTGAAACTAATCATTTCTGCATCCAACAGACTTAAAAACACATTATTCAAGCCGAAGAAAGTTCTGAGTTGTGTCAGTAAGGATTGTGTTCATGTTGTTTAGCCTCTTTTCTGCTACTGTTTACATGAGTTTCTCTCTATATACCACATACAAACTTAAACTTTATTTCTTTTTTCAATTGCATTCTAATCCTTTCCCGTCTCTTTTTCTCACTCTCATGTATTCGCACTAAGAAGTCATCTGCATAACCTCTCTCCTGACGTTCCACTGTAAGATCCATACAGTGAGTTTCCGTCCACAAAAGCCCTAGACACACATTGTTCCGTCTCTTTCTCTCCGGGCGGCGGCTCAGTCAGATGTGATCAGAGGCACGAGGATTTGAATAAGTAGATGTGTATTACTGTAGTGTCATACGGGGAGCTTCCTTATACTTGGTGGGATTTTGCATATCGCCTGACAAGATCCATAAGATGTGAGATATAGACGTGGATATCTCTTTGTAAGGCTGGGTCAATGGGGGTTCAGGCTTTGCTGGGGATTTAGAGACATTTATATTACAGTCACACAAGTGGAGAATTCAGAGAGGAGTATTTTTTTTTTATGTTGAGATGGGAGCGGACTTGAATTTTAAAATGAAAACTGTTTGAAAACTATTAAATGTGAGGGTTTTCTTAATCATTAACCTTACATGTACTGTTGCCTGCCCAATGTGTGACATCTTACAAATGTAAATAAACAAAAATATTGAATTTTGAAGGGTTTACAGCAGTCTGCTGCAGACCAGTATGAGAAGTTCCCTCATCAGTACGTGTGCTATGCACTTAAAACATTATTTGCGTCCCGTCAATTAGAGTTTAGATTATGGACCCGAGCCCAAACCCAGCCTGAGCCCGACCTCACTTTTGAGCTGGGCCCCACGTAGTTGCCTGGCCCGGTCAAGTTCGGGCCAAGACGCAGAGCTGTTAACGGTTCATTCATGTCTTGAAGGTAATGCTAAATATGCTAATATGTACACCTCCCATTAGTGCTTCAGAGACGGCACAACATTTACTAGAAATTATTTTACAATTAAAGGTTGTATGAAGGATTTTTCAAATCCAACAACTGTTTGCTGTTTTTCAAACAATGCACATATGTTTCTCCTCCCAGGGCCACGCCCTTCACTGCAACTGGGCCATTGAGTTACTTAGGAACACTGAGGGTTTGCATGACAGGTTAACAATAGATAACGAGGTACCTCATCATCTATTGGTCAATGTTTTACTGGCCTCATCATGTCCACAGTTTATATATTTTTATAATTCGTTTTTTGTTTAGCATAAGTACAAGGCTGTTACAAACCTATGCAACTGTTTTGACCAAGACTGACAACAAACAATTTTTGAAAATCCTCCATACAACCTTTAACTTAGTCCAACTAAATTGGTTGTTTGTAGCTTTGAAAAACTGTTATCTCTCGTCAAAGGCTTTGCTAAAGTAGAAAATAAGGGTCTTGTGTATAAAAATTGAATGATTGACAACAGTACAGTTGTAGCTAGAATTCCAAATAAATCATCAAACTGCACTTGCACGGCAGGGTAAGGTCAGACTAACTTTAGACACAAAGGTCCTAGTCACAGTTCACAACAAAACGACATTTTAACCACAATAAAACCACAAACTTTCAATGCGTTGGCCATGAGTTTCCGTCTTTTTTGCCTCCAGCTAGAGCTGTGACGTCACTGTGACGTGGCATGAAAAGGGTGTATTTGCCCAAAACCATGCAGATTCACATACAGTATATTCCAGTGTGAAAGCTAAACCCAATAAGGCTGCTGCGATCTTTGGGACTCTATGGATTCTTTTCGCACATCTGCGCGAGTCCCAGTCGTGTGTCCGCTCTTCACCAAAGTCAGTGTATGTTTGAAGTTGGGGTAACTTACTTTTTTTGGTTGTAAATTTGTAAACTTCGTGAATTCCAATAAAACATATATGATAAATTCAGTAGCTTGTGACAAAATTAGACCACTTAGTACTGTCTCAATTGAATAGTAAAGATGTTTAATTCTCATCAGGAGTCAGAATAAAATGAAACTGATTGGAAGCGCCAGTCTAGCTAGGAAACTGAAGCAGACACGGAAAAATACTGCAAACTCCACACTGAGAAGCCCAGAACCTACAAGGCTAACCTCTGCGCCACCATGTCACCCAACAAACATATCAGCCAAGAAAAGTCCGCTCCTCCTTCAACACACAAAAAACAATCTTTTTAAAATGCTTGCAAAATCCTAGAAAGATGACTAAAGTTAAAAAAAAAAAAAACTTTTCCAGCGTTCCGGCAGGCACAACGAGTGAACTTCCACAGGGACAGTACAGTATATACAGCCCGCACACCCACACACGACTTTGCCCTGCGTCCTCCTCCTTCACAACGCCGCAGTTAAGCTACAAGTCATGATATCCCACATGTTTTCAGCTCGGTGTCTGCAGCAATTTTGAACTTGGAGAAAGCCAGCCCTCCTGGTGCTGTTTTCATAAGTCTTCTTCCCTCTTTGTCTCGACATCTGAGCTCACAGCCTCCCACGTGTTTTAATAAGATGTTGGAGATACATATTAAGTGCTGCGATGGGATATTGTGCCGTATGTGAATACTGCTGGCTGATATTACGTTTTTATTGGAGGAAGAGTCGATAATGCCACATGTAGCTCACTGATCATTTTAAAAGACAGCTATTTATGTAGCATGGACATGAAAGACATTGTTTTAACATGGTTATAAAGTCAGAAAAGTAGATTTTCATAAAAGGCCCCACATTTTCATCTGTTACAAAATATAAAATAACCACACATTTTGGTTGGTAAGTTTAGAACTGGGCCTTGGGGTAGGTTAACCCTCTGGGCGCCACTGTCGCAATATTGCGACACGTAACTTAACCGGAGAAAACGGCCTCTCTCTCTTGTTAAAATCAAAAACACTGTTTCTACATGCTTCCAGTAGATGGCCGACATCCAGAGCTTTCTTTTAAGCCCAAAATTATCATAGGTTCCTATTGGACAAAACTCAACGAGGGCGGGTCAAAGGGGCTGCTTTTTTAAGTCAGCTGTGTGTGAAGTGAGGCGAGAGGGAGACGAAGCGAGGGAGCGCTGGCCCGACTTTCAACGAGGCAATACTGGTGAAAACGTCCACTAGAGCGGAGGTTTTGAGCCTGATACTGGCAGATTCACGTTGTGATCACGTTCTCAGACGATGAGAGCGGGAGTGAGAGTGAGAATGGGTGCGCTGATCTCAGCTGCGGTAGAGCCACGGCAGCCGCTCCGGGCGCTCCGCTTGGAGGAACAAATAACAGCGCGAACTGATCCGAAACAAACTTTTCCTGTTACAAAACACGTGTAGGACATGGGGCAGGGATAGTATGTAGGTTCTAGAAGGAGGGGGAGAGTGGTTACGGAGGTTAACGCCACCGGCGCGCCCGCCGAAGTCCCCCCCGGCATCAGTGCGAGGAGGCGGGGGAGAGCGGCAGGACGCACCGCGGAGGTTAGCAGGGGGAGGAGGCGGGGAGAGAGTTTACTCTTATTGGTGCTATTTCTAATTCATTATTCCTCTAAAAAAAATGAAAAAAATAAATAATAAAGCATGTATATCTCCCTGTTTTTACTGTCAAAAACAATCTTATTTAGCGGTCTAAAAAACATGCAATAATAAGGGCATAACATAAATAATTTTCTACATATATACAATATATTACCATATTTATAATCTTTGATTAATACCTAACACTTTTCCAATTTATAGTAGAGCTCTATCTTAAAGTATATTTAAGCTACAGCCTTTGGAAAGTTGGAGAGTAAAAACCGCATTTCCACTGAAAAAAACCTTGGCGCCCAAAGGGTTAAGATTTACCCATTAAACCCAAAGAAAATGTTGTCACATGGTTTCAAATAGGGCTGCACAATATTGAAAATTTCTGCGATATGCGATATGGGCCCTGAGATTGCGATATTCGATATTTTTGCGATATTTATTTTTCACTTAAGAAATTCTCTGTGCATTTATTTTAAATTGTTATTACACTATTAAAACAATGTGCATATAAACAGCACACGTTCTGTGGCTTTGTAATTGCTTAATTATTTTATTCACTTATTTTTATTGAAGCGCTGTCATGTTTTAGGACGCTTTTTTCCAAGGCTTAGTTGCTGGTTACACTGAAAATCTGGCAACCGCAGTTGCTACCTCTACACACGTTTGACGTCTGTCTGTGTACTAAAGATGAGGTTGTGCGTCGTATTAAACGTGCCTGACAGGTCACAGTTTTATCACAACTATAGTTTTTGAGTGTTTTAAGCCATCATGAGCCACAAGAGTCGTTCTTTAGAGAAGAAGACGAGAATGCAGCGCTAAACACACAGGTATTACACACACGCCTGCTACACACACATAATTACAAGGTACACACGCAGGACTTACTTTTGAGATGATGCTGAGGCGAAGGAAAGTTGAACAGAGTGGCGTTTAATCCATTTGCTCCGTGGTTTATGGTTTGGTTGTGCTGTGTTGTTAGCAATAGATCCGTTGTTAGCAGCGCTAATATGCTAACTCACAGCTAACGTTAACTAAAGACATAACACGCTGGAATCAAAACGCCACAGCCTGTGAATTTCTCTTTGGTTTTCGGGATTTTAGCGGATCAGTTTGAGGAGTTTGAAGAGTAAAGAAACTTTACGGTGGTCCTCCTTGTGAGGTTGTTGGAAGCTGCTGCAGTTGTATTTCCCCTCAATGTAGCTTCTGTTTCGAGCCGTCGACATGATAGAAAAACACCTGTCTTGTAAAGATATAGTCCAGAATTGTCGGGATGCAGTGGTTTTAGGAAAAGGAGTTTGCTGCTTTCGTCTGCGCTCATCTTTTCATCTGTTTACAGTAGTAGTTGCTATCATTCACTGCGCCTCGCTCTAGCTAGCTAAGCGGCAGCAGCAGATTTAAGGTGGCGCGCTTAAGGTGGCGCCGGAGTCAAACCACTCCGCACTAAAAACGGATGAATAATGCATAAAAATTTAAGAAATTATCGCACATCCTTGCGATATGGATATCGCACGTGTCAATATCGCGATATAGATATTTTTTCGATATATCGTGCAGCCCTAGTTTCAAACAAAAACAACCAAACTTTGTGTTTATTTTACGTTTTGGTTTTTCGCAACATAAAATAATCGTTAAAATGTGCTTATCATACATTGTTGACATTTCATTGTATAACTACATTTTCTTTTGAAACTGAACTGGTTAAAAGTCTATGGGCAAGATTTATCAAGCATTTGCTCATGTGCAAAACATTTTTCTCTCTCACACACACACACTAAATATTAAGAATTTGAGGTGGTTCATATCTGTTTTGTTAAGTTTTATTGTATGTGCATCTTCCAATATTAAAGTTTGTGTAAAATGCTCATAAAAAACACAATTTTTTATTTATTTTTGCACTCGACCAAGCTGGAGAAACAACTCGAGCCAGGGCTGTTGTTAGCTAACTACAACAATTTATCACTTTGCGAAAACAAAAGTTCTGCTGCTAATTCAACATTTGTGAATGAAATTTGACCCTACGACCCTAAAAGTTACATTAAGGTGAGTGAAAAAAACAGCAATAAAAACACTGTCTCAAACTTCAGGAGTCTGTCAGACCGGTTCAGACCTGATCCAAACAGCTGCTATGGTCCTGTTTTGTTGTTTTATTCAAAGAAGTTTCCCAGATAACCAGATAGGGAGCGGCTCTTTCTGTATGGAGCATGTGGAGTAGGACAGAAAGTGACGTCGACCAAAAATCGACTCTATACCATGACACATAAACAACGTATTATGTACGCGATTTTTTGCGTACTTATGTTACGCCGTAGATATAGCATGATATGATAAAGTGTAAAAATGACAGGAGATTTCACAGCGTAAAAACACATACGTTTTGATTGAAGCCACATGGAGACATTTTCTTCAGGTGAAACGGGTAAGTTTAGGCTTCAAGTTACTAAAATGGGTAAGTTTAGGTCTGGGGCTTGGGCAGGTTAAGATTAGGATATGGATTTTGTTATTATTCATAAATAAGAACACGTCTTTACAACTACTATAGAAAGTGGGACTGCGACGTGTGTCATATTTATGCACTTTACATGTACATGCACATTACTTGTAGTACATATGATTTATTGTGAGATCAAGTTGATATGCCTTAATCATCTACTGGACTTTAATGGGGACGGGTAGATAAGATTTTGTGATGCACCAATCCGATGCTGGGATAGGATGTCAACACCAATCCATGAACTGATTGAATGATTATTATTATAGACATATTTATTACCACATAGCAATAACATCTCAATAGGCTGATTTATTCTGGAGTCACGTAGTTGGGCCCTCGTCATTGGAGCTTCTAATCAAGTTCCAGATACATCTAGTCAGTTAAACCAACCAAACCAGATCACAAGTCAGCTGTACATTTTGACGCTAAGTGACTTTTGCTAAGTGACCCTGGAAATGCACATATCTATTTCTGAAGACACATGTTCCGAGAGTCCCTCTACAATTTTTCAACAATAGACTTGTTTCATGGTTTGTGTTTCCCTCTGAAAGAATCTAAACATAAATGTGAAAAGATCTGTTGTATTTTGCAGTGGTAATTTGCGTGATCAAATCTGCAGATGTCTTAATTAATCTGCTGTTTCTCCTCGTAACTGCCTCAATATGTGTCATATTGCCGTAAAGATTGGCTTGTAGAACATGCTCCCGTTTTCAAAACCGTTTGCAGAGACTTTGATTTTGAGCTGTGAATTAAGATTCATCAGGCACATGGGTCTAGACCAGACATTTCTGTCATTCACAGCACGCGGAACAGTGGAACGACACAGCTCGGCTTGGTGCCTCCTAGATGCCCTAAGCACTCTGCTTAGTGTACGCAGGGGTGTCGGACTGGGGGGGTAAATGGTGCTAGTTTCCCCAGGGCCCAGGACAGAAAAGGGCCCCCAAAAGCATTTTGTTTGTGAGATACATTGTTCCTCTAAATGTAATTATTTGTGATATCAGAGAGCTCCATCTCTCCTACAAAACGTGGCTACAGACTTTGGCTAAAGAAAATGACTAAAAAAAGAGGAATATTAGTTGGCTCCAATTTTAACAAATACAATATCTACAAATATAATCTTATGAGCAAGAGTTTGCAGTTTTCAGTGAAGAAATAGTCAGGGTTTGGCACTAATGATCGCCTATAAATATGCATAATAACTTGAATATTGTCAATAAATGTAACAACTTCAACATTATAAAACATCCAAAATGTCACAAGGATTTTTAAGTGTGATTTTGGCATCTTTTAGACAAGTAAGTTTAAAACAAGTTAGCTAAAATGTAAAAGAGTAAGATTAAAACACATTTCATTTTTTTTCTCGTCTTATTTGAGTGAAGGCAGTGGTTCCAACTCAATGGTTTTGACACAAAAACACACAAATGTCTTGTTTTTTAGGCATTTGTGGCAATACATATCTTGTAAGGTAGCATTAAAAAGCATCTAATTTCCCTGCAAAAAACAAAAAAGCAACACTATTTATGTGTGAATTGTAGAAATTAAATCAGTTGGCTGTAAATGAATATTCTAGAAAAAAATAAAACCCAAATGAATAGAAAAATGACTAGAGACAACTAGATAATTAAAACACAAGATCATGTATTAGGGGCCCAGAATTTGGTGCTACGCCCCTGATTGTACGTATTGAGTATGATGGCACTGTAAGTCCTTAAGAACAAAGTTGTCACGAATGAGGCCCCATGTTGGAAAGTAACCAAACAGTTTGTGCTGCTGTGCTGAAAATACATATTCAAAAAACTGATATAGAGTCAGATCTGTGGAGAGACGTGCTACTTCAATTTTTATTTATTTTTTTCTTGGAAGGGAGAGGGGTCTGTAATGCAAAAAGTGAATAGATCTAGTCACTAACAGAAATCCTGCTTTTGTAAGTGAATGACATGACAGCAGCATGTTTTAAATAGGACAAATGTCTCTGAGCTTGTGATAATGTCAAAGGGCAAACGGGCCAGACTTTCATCTTACTAACATTGTACTTTGCCATAAAATATCCAAAAGGTCATTTCGCTTTCAAATGGACAATAAAACCTGACACAAAATCCAATAATTCATTCGTCGCTAGCTTGAATCTGTCTGCCGATGCCTTATTAGCCCATCAGAACTCCCGCTGCGTTGTTATAATGACTTGTATGGAGACAGAAAGAATGTGCCACAGCGGTTCTTTGTCTGGATGTTGTGGCGCGGTTCCTTGGAGGTTCCCTGGTGCGTGAAGTGTCATAGCGCCTTCACACTTGGCCCCTGATTCACTGCTGGACCCAAGTGTCCCGCAGGTGTGAACAAAAGCAAGCGCACGCCAGCATATGTGTCAGCTATAGCCTCACGCTGGATCTCTCAGTTTAGAGTACAGGATGGAAGGAAGGGCTAAAGACGTCTAGGGAATTGTGGTTTGGGGTATATTTGTGTTTTTTGTGGTACAGTAGGTTTAGTTTTATCTCATGGGGTTTGCTGCTTCAGCAGAGGTGAGATCAAGTTAATGTGTTACAAGTTTGGAGTAAGGCCCAAGTCAAAGTCGAGTCCCAAGTCAAAGAGAAGGAAGTCCAAATCAAGTCCCATGACAAAGAGAAACAAGTCTGAGTCGAGTCACAAGTCAAAGACCCAAGTCGCATAGAGACAAGTCCAAGACCTAAGTCGCAGAGAGACAAGTACAAGACCCAAGTCGCAGAAAGACAAGTCCAAGACCTAAGTCACAGAGAGACAAGTCCAAGACCAAAGTCGCAGAAAGACAAGTCCAAGACCTAAGTCACAGAGAGACAAGTCCAAGGCCCAAGTCGCAGAGAGACAAGTCCAAGGCCCATCAAAGAGAGACAAATCAAGACCCAAGTCACAGAGAGACAAGTCCAAGACCCAAGTCAAAGAGAGACAAGTCCAAGACCCAAGTCAAAGAGCAGAGTTGGCAAAGTACTCAAGTTCACTGCTTAAGTAAAAGTACAGTTTCTTGTCTGAAAAATGACTCTGGTAAAAGTCCTGCTGAAGCTCATTTACTTGATTAAAATTACAAAAGTAAAACATTGCAAATGTACTTAAATAACAAAATAAAAAGTTTAATTACAAAGTTGGTGTTGCAGAGTCGTACTGTAAATGGGCTTTACAGTGAGACACTTAATTAAATTTAATCCAATCATGTAGCAAATGGAGAAGTGTTAGAAATTAGACAATTTTGTGGATTTTTATTGTTAAACTGGGAAAACCACAGCAAGTTTGCACCGCCTTTAAAAATACGTTTGTGGACTTGAAAAAAGTAACCAACTTGTTTTTAAAATGTAGAGAGTAAAAAGTACAAATATTTTGCAAAAAAAAAAAAAAAATAGAATAAGTAAAAGTAGAAAGTCACCAGATTTGCTTATTTTTAAGTAAAAGACTGATACTCCAAAAAACTACTTAAGCACTTAAATACTCTCATTAGAGATAAGTCTAAGTCAAGTCCCAAGTCAAAGAGAGAAAAGTGTAAGTCAAGTTTCAAGTCAAAGAGAGACAAGTCCAAGTCAAGTCCCAAGTCAAAGAGAGACAAGTCTAAGTCAAGTCCCAAGTCAAAGAGAGACAAGTCACAATCAAGTCCCAAGTCAAACAGAGCCGAGTTCAAGTCCCAATTCAACGAGAGACAAGTCAAGTCCCAAGTCAAAGAGAGACAAGTCCAACTCAAGTTCCAAGACAAGGAGAGGCATGTCCAAGTCAAGTCTTAAGTCAAGACCTAAGTCAAAAAGCAACGAGTCCAAGTCAAGTCCAATGACAAAGAGAGACAAGTCTAAGATAATTTCCAAGACAAAGAGAGGTAAGTCTGAGTCAAGTTCAAAGTCAGTGCCCCACAAGTCCAAGTCAAGTCCAAAGAAATTTTGCTCTAATCTAAAGGTAAAATAGGTCACAGTCATTGTTATTAATTTATATACAGTGGACAGCTTGAAAACACAGACATACACATCTGCACGGGAGTAAAATTACATGATGTCTGAGTTTGGTTAATTGTATATTTTTATATACATGGACGATTCGCACAGAACTAGAAACTCAGATGAGGTTGGGTTTGGATTTGTAATTATTACTTTTTGCATGAGGTCCTTGGATAATTATTACGCCGTGTGAATAGAACATTATTCACAATTCCCCTACAACAATTGAACCAAATCCCTTGCGCCTGATCATCCTCATAATCAAACCATCTCTGTCTGTGATGCTGCTTTTCAAAGACGGGGTCACTTCTGAGACATTTTCGGCGGTTCCGCACCTCGTCCCGGGCCCTGTCTCCACGCCGCAGCGCTAATCCCCATGGCGACGGCTTCATCTGCTTTTAATTAGGCCTGTAATTAGCGGCGTGCAAACATGTTGTAATGAGTTTGCAGCGCGCGACAGCCGGGGCAGCGCTCAGACATATGGTCCTCTCTGCTCCACTCAGGGTGCCAATTACAGGCGTGGACGGAGCACTCGTCAGCGTGCCTGGCCCCGGGTGAGACGCGACGGCTGTTCCGGGGTTTATTCACTTTTGTGTGTGTGTGTGTGTGTGTGTGGGAATGTGTTAATTTATGTTTACATGGACAGGACAGACGCAGCGTTTGTTTTAGTTTTAGTGCAAATATTGATTATCAGTTTGTAGGTGAATATGACCTGTTAATTATTACCTGAAAGTCACCTATGTGCAGGTCACAAGTAAGTCTAAGTCAGCAGGTCATCAGTGTCAAATAAGTTCAAGTAAGTCAAGTCATTCGTGTAAAGTCAAGTTTTTTTAAGATCACCAAAAAGAAATATAGGATTTGAATGATTATTATGAAACACTGCGGTCTTTCAAAATTGCACCCTTTCCTTTTTTGAGCAATATGTAAAGCACCAATTCTATGATATGACATTAAAGTAAGGCTGCATTCACAATATAAATTGAACCAGACTCAGCTTGATTGGTAACCAAAGTTGCAATATTGTTTATTTCTCTAAACTGGCTCAATTCGCATTCACACTATGTTTTTATCAATCGAACCAGCGCTGTAGACAGTGTTTCTCATTCATAGAGGAGACTATGGCTGATGATCTCTACATAAACTTTTGGGAAATACTGGGAGAGACACATCTGCCTTTTCCCTGTAGAGACGCTGTGGGGCAGAAACACACAGGCAAACAGCAAAACAGACACCCTTCTTCTCTGCTACATCAGCGGCTACAGCACCATCCAAAACAAGCCTGCTGCTGGACCTTATATTTTTGATTTTAAGGATCTATCCCACAACTTCTCTCACAATAACGAGCCCAGTGTGAGTGACAAACTGTGTCTGAGAGCGGACAACGTTTGTGTGCAATGTGATTGATCACTCAAGAATAACCATGATTAAAACATTTAATCACTGCCCAGCTTTAAATGCAATAAATACAATCTACTTTCTGCAGGTAAAAACAATGTCACATGACCAGGACAATGACACATGAAGATGTTCATCAGGAGTCATTAGGGCAGGGGTGGCTAATAGGTCAGAGGCTAAGAGCCGACATTTTCAACTCTCATTCTTGAAGAGCCACACCATGAGTCGACCTACTGTCACCACCAGGGGGGGGGGGATTAATCTATATTTACATCTACATCACAGACCTTTAGATACATAAGCCCTTCATCACAAATACTGTACATTTCAATTCAATAAGGTTTTATTGTTATTTTAGGGGTCAGGGGGCCCTCCCTTAGGATAATTTTAAAAATCCTCCTTTACTATAATTAAAAATACATACAAAAGATCTCTATGGAGAAGCAGATTTATGGGGGCCCGAGCCCCAGATGACCCTCTTCACTCCGCCCCTGTAAAACTGGGCTTTAGGAGCGCAAGTCAGACTGACTCAGCCTGTCCATTTTGGACCTTTTCTCCTTGATTATGAGGCAGATTTGCACAAAATAAGGATCATTATGAAGCTCCAGAATAACACTGGGACTTCTCTAAAGAATCTGTCTGTTCAATAACTCTGCTTTGGTGCTGTATTGACAGTTGCTATGAGATAGCTCATTTTTTTTATAAGATAACAATGAAAAAAATAAATAAATAAATAAAAATGGAGAAAAAAAAACACTCTAAGGAGTTTTGGCAAAAAGCAAAATGTGTCTCCTTTAAACACAGTGATTTATTTAAAAAACAAAAACAAAAAACTGAATAGCCTTTCTCTCTAATCCCAGCGCTCTCATGTCTTTATTGATTTGTATCTTTTGCCTGTTGAACGGCATAATTTGCTTTTCTGCTCCGGCTGAACAAATCTAACAAGTTGAGAGCCACTTTTCTAAACTACAGCTCAAATTGTTGTTTACCCTCCATTTTCTCTCGTCCTTCATTTTGTCATTGAATGTTCAAACCCACACACATAAACGTGAACATTCTTCTTCAACCAATGACAAAGCTTTTGTCCGCTTAAAAGAAGAACAACTGAGAGGACTTTGTTGTGTGGAAGCTCTTGAACTCAGTCAATGCATTTTACTTTAAATCTTTTCCAAGTCACTTCAGTTTTGATAAAAAAAAAAAAAAAAACAGGGAATGAGGACGTCTTTGTTGTTGAGCCACTGCGACAAATGAGTTTAGGTCGAATAAGGAGAGAAAACGTGCAAACATAACAGTAAAACTAATCAAACTTAGTAAGACAAGATAAACATGTGTATGTATTAGGGGTTGCACGACTAGTGAATTTTAGTAGTCGACTAGTCGAGAGCGTTAGTCGCGTCGACTTCGACTAGTCGATGACGTCATTAACAAAAACAAAGATCCAAAGGCACGATGATTTTGCCTGGGCAATTGTTAGAAACAGCTTATTTATACTGACCATATTATCAGAAAACATTGGACGAACCCCTGTAATAAAGCTGAACGTAGGCTCTTTGATTTTACATAAAAGAAGAAAATAAAAGCTAAATATGCCTATTTGTGCGTGCACGCGGGGCGGAGGCTCTCGCTCTGACAGCGGCTTGGATTCAGTCTGCACACACACTCTGAGCTGTGGGACGTTTGGTCAGTGCATTTTGAACAGTGAAGGAAACACAAATCCACCTGCCCTGGTTCACACACATCACTCATCACTCTTTTCCTCTTGTCTCCTTCTCCCACAAACCGCGCTGTAAAACGTAAGACCAGTGTAGATCCACAGACTCGAATCCAAGGGGACGATGTGCGCTTGGAGACGGCTGGTCAGGGCGCGTTGGAGCGAACGGTCCGAGCGCTTTGAGCCGGGGTGCAGCGTGCATCAGGTGCCTGTGTGTTTGGCTAGACGTAGAGGGAGCGAACAGTCCGAGCGCTTTGAGCCGGGGTGCAGCGGGCTCCAGTGCCTGTGCGTTTGGCTAGACGGAGCGAACAGTCCGAGAGCTTTGAGCCGCGCGGCTATATAACGCGCTCGGCTAGACGAAGCGTTTTGGGACGGACAGTTCGTGCGTTATTGGAGTGGAGCCGGTGTCGTGCTCGGTAGTGGAGGCACAGAGTGTCCGTGCGCTACGCAAGGCAGGGGTAGTCAACAGCGCGCTCCAGTGTGCCAAAGCGAAGGGACAAAGCATCCCGGGGCGGAAGAACAGCGCGGGGAGAGACGTAGAACGGGCCGGGGAAAAAGACGAACGAGTTGCTGACATTTATGTGTTAGAAACACAAGTTTGAAAGAGCTTTTTCTTAAGCCAACCCCTGATTTAATTATTCTTCGACTAGTCGACTACCTCTCAAAGTAGTCGCGGGGGACCTTTATAGTCGATTAGTTGACTAGTTGGTGCAAGCCCTAGTATGTATGGTACTTTTTAAAGAAATTTACTTCCTAGTTTAGTTTGTTTTGAAGCCAGAACTTAAAGTGACAGGTCAATCAGTAGTGATCGTGATCATATTTAGGATTTCAATAAACCTGCTGCTTGTTTTCATCCAATTTGTCTATTTCTATGAGGTTTATGATTGTCTTTTACACCACCTCCTGACAACAAAAGTGAACAGAGTCAACATGCTTTGCTACAGTTGGCCCAAACTACAAAGAAGAGACAAAGACAGCATCAGTATTTTTCCAGACTTCTTCGCGTCAATAAATAAAGCCATCGGAACAACTGAAAAGCCAAATAATGACCCAAATACAACAATACCAAAATAAAGATGGAATAAGGACTAAAATGCACTTAACACATGGGATTACATTGGATGAACTTTTCCACCACGGGATTTTGCAAAAGGGGAGAGAAAGTGACGACACACAAAGAAGAAATGTGGGCAGACCATCACAGCACAGTGACTGGATGCCAGGTATGTAGAACAAACAGCAACAGAGACAGTTTTGTGTCATTATAACAGAAATATACCGGTTACACTCATACCAAATGGATGTGTTGAATTCTGATTTGAATTCTTCCACATTTTCTATCTGGAACCTCCCCTGCTGGCAGCATTTGAGCTGATTGGGTGACTTGTTGACTAGTGCCTACCTTAGTTTGTGCTTAAAGTAGAGCAAAACCTAAAAACATTTTTTTTTTAATTTGGTTATACTGTGTAAGTTGAGTTTAATTACCATTGCCTACTTTTCCTAGTCATTTTTGGCCATTGTATTGCAAATTGAGGCAATTAGAAGGTTCAGGAAAAAACAGTCACAAGTTACTGTGTCTTACTGCTGTTCCCATCATGCTTTATGGCTTTGTAGTCATTGTCTTGACCATCTTAAACACATCTAATAGCAGCAGAAACACACAGACGTCTTTGTCATCTTTGATTCAGACACTACTTGATGCTGTCTTTGCCAACAACCCCTCTCCCTCACACCTCTGCTGCGATGTGATTGGACCGTTCAACCACTGATTTGGACTCCAAACCAATCAGGTGCGTGGAAGACCAGATAGATTCACAAATATAGTGAGAGAATTCATCTGACTGGCCGGGTCACCATTTTGGAATTATGAGCTAAAATCTAATGGCTGTTTTTGGCTTATTTCTTTAAGGGTGCTATGGTCAAGACAAACACAGTTATCAAAACCTAATGTACACAATTATGTTGTGTTTTCTAATCAAACATAATGGTACATTTCAATGAAGACAGAACCCCCACATCTGAGTCTCTGAAACTTGAATATCAATATTTTATTAACCCTCTAAGCGCCAAAGTAGCAATTCTGCACCAAGCCATTTCAACTTTTCTGTATTCAGACTTCAGATTCTTTGTTTTTGAGAAGTTTCAGAGAAGCTTGAGAAATACCAAATACAACTCTGTACCAGCGTTTTTTTTTGTTTTTGTTGTTGTTGTTTTTTTTTTATTTTAACTAATACAAAAAATAAATAAATAAATAGCTTTGATTCTCCAAGTGAAAGTGTTAAGTATAGCTGTCAATTTTATTGTGTTGTTTTTATTGCATTAGCACAAAACTATTTTAACAACAATCATTTTTTGATGCAAATGAATGTTTTTTTGTTGTTGAAACTCTTCAATGGTGCGAGGTTCATAGGAAAACACACTGCACAAGCAGAAAGAGGCCTAAGCAAGGCTCTGCTGGTTCAAAAGGTTCTACTTTAAAGGTTTCACTAGTTCTAACTAACACTTCCTGTGGCTCCTACACAATAAAAGCTTCATAATCTCTAGCTGTCGAAAGTGATTTAATGTGAAAGAGCAGTGTAATAAATGCTTATAATGAGTCTCAATGCCACGATTTGGCAGAATGTTATTTGAAAACAATACAAAACATTATTTTACACTTCAAGAGACATTCTACAGGAAACAGGAAGGAAAAGGTAAACATTTGTAATTATAGCAAAATGCATTTTAAACATTTAGAATACAAACATTTACTGTAATTTCTGCACTATTGAGTGCACCTGAATATAAGCTGCACCCTCTAGATTTAGGTAAGAAAAATGATGAAGTACATATATAGGCCGCCCTTTAAGAGTAAGTCTATGAGAATCTATCATTTTGCTGCATTACCTTATAAGCCGCATAGTTCAAAGCTCATGAAAAAAGTAGCGGTTTATAATCCAGAAATTACGGTAACTAAATGTGATTAATCACAATTACAATTGTTTTCTCGTATGACTGTACTGTATTTACAGAATTGTATTTCAACTGAAAAACTCCGGCGCCGAAAAGGTTAAATAAATAATGTATATCTATATCTAGTGTGGTCCTTGTGGCTAGCCTTAGTCCAACCAAGTATCCGCTGAAAACGCTGATATACAGATAACAAAATGTCCAAAACGTACAATAAACACATTTTCACACATTTGACGTCAATATGTTACGAAAAGAAAAAAAAAAAAAGTAGAATAACCATACATTTTGGTGGTATTTTCTTTGGGTTTAGCAGGTAAAACTTCAAGCAAATTTGTGGTTTACAGATTTTATTTAGTATTTTATCATTTTAAACATGCTTTTTTCTACGTTTTGGACATTTCGTTGTATAAATATAGTCTGGAGCTGGAGATAAGACGATGCTGCTGAGTAGGAGATGGAAATGCGTCACGTTTTACGGTGAAAAGCCGGCTGGTAATGAGAGGCAGCTCCATTCAAATCGCCCGCAGAGCCTGAAGGAAAAGACTGCACATGAGAGAGAGCCACATTTCCTTTTCACCAGAGGGTCTCTCCTTCCAGTTGTGTGTTTATGTGAAAGCTTAGACGGCAGGAGTATGTTTAAAGTGTGGTAAAACGCAAATACAGTAGAGTACAGGAGCAGGACGGCCCGAAGGAAGAAACGCTGCTGTAGAAAAATGCAGCTTTAGCATAAAAACGTGTTCTTACTCATTCCGCACTGAAGACAAACAGGTGGTGAGAGGAAATGAGGACGAACAGACAGAAAAAAGTACAAACCAGTGAAGTGCCAAACATATTTAAGGACACAAGACACAAAATTAGGAGTTTAACCATCTTTTATTTGGAACTCTTTCTTCATTTCCTTAGTTTCTTCTTATTTGTTAGGTTTATTTTTAATAATTTTAAAGAAGCAATTCTAAAAAAAAAAAAACTTGTGACCAAAAATACTAAAAAGCAACAAAAGAAACTGGACTTGTTGGGCCGGTGTTCTGTCGAGATGAGACTCCCGTCGAGATTGGACCCCCTCACTAGCTTTTGTGACTGTGCGAGACGTAGCAGGCTTCCCGCGGTAAATAGTTTACAATGAATTCGGCTAAGTTTAGGCATATTTCGAAGGCTAAGTTTAGGATTGGGGCTTGGGTGAGGGTTAGCAAAAGATAAAAAAATATATATATATATTATTGATTTTCTAGCACTAACTTTAAACAAGGGGTGTCCAATCTCGGCAGAACATCGGCAAAAACAGAAACTAAAGTCTGCAGTAGAGACCTGCATCGGGCGGGAATTCCCGCTGGACCCACGGGACCCGTGAGCAAACCCTCGGGATCGGGCGGTTTTAACGTTGCCTCGGGCGGGAGTGGGCGGTCAGGCCAAACACCTCGGGTCCCGAACGGACTCGCGCTCTCTCCGCTGTCTTAAAAATATTACGTTGCAAGAAAGAAATACCGCTTTGTGCGCGCTGCTGGTCAACAGAGAGACGCAACACGGACACCTGCGAGTTGCAGACACGTAAACTCACTGCTGTATTTCCTAGTCAAGCGTGCGTATCATCTGTGCGTCCTCGCGCCAGCAGCGGCCGCAACACGGGCCCAGAGGAATGAATGAAGGACTGGCTTTTACGCACGGGGAGATGGAGATAATACACACGGACTTTGGGCAAGTGAAGTGTTTGTTTAGCAGAAACTGGACGGAGGAGCTTTGTATTTCAGGTAAGAATTACACAGACATCATGGCTTTACGATTGAAGGTGTCAAACGAACATAATTGCCTTGATGCTGAATATTTAGGCTGGTGCCTAATCATTTTAAAACTACAATAGATGCAGAGAGTTATGCAGAGTTTAGTCATTTGTGTCCGTGTTGTGATACCCTGGGGCCGCCACGCAACCTCCGTGTCACCAAAAAAAAAAAAAAGTCGGGACCCGCGGAGGTTTCTCGCGGGGGGGGTCAGCCCTCTCTGTCGACAGGCCTTTCTATCGACATGCCGTTATTCCGAATGTCTTTATTTTTAGATCCCACTGTTACGACATCCCTGTCCTCCGAATGTATTGGTGCCGCTCCTCCGACACAAGCTCAGACAGTGAACGTCATAATGACAATAGGCCTATGTGTGGTGGCCAACTTTATTGTCGCTTTAAGAAGGCTAAAAATTATACTTTTATTTCTCGGTTACAAAGCGTCCTTCATTCACGTTGCTTTTCCGACAAGCTGCTCCCGGTAAGACAGAGAAGTATTTTTTGGACAGACGTAGAGACAGAATACTTTTAAAACTTTATCCTCTGCTTTAACACTCTCCAAACGGCCAGAGCAATGCGGTCTCAGACCGGGACTTGGACTGAATCTCGAGTCTGGACTTGGACTCGCTCGCTTAAGCCAAAGTCGGGCGGAATTTCATTTCGGAATTAACATTATTTTCCAAGCTTCCACGTATTGACGGCGTCTTTTTTCTTCTATCTCCTGGCAGCACTTTTTTTCTAAACATTTTTTGCTTTTCTGACTTGAATAAAGCTGTAGACTTTGCCCATATCGTCGTGCTGAATCAGAGCTGCCGCTGCTGCTGCGATGAGGAAAACATAAAGCGCCTGATCCCACGACACGCAGCTCTGCTCTGCCTCAGTCCGCCTCAGACGACAGCCGCAAAGGTCCGTGTTTTTTTGCCTTATACGTTGTGGTTTTGAGCTGGCAGACTGTAATAAACCTCTCCACAACGCTACGCGCTTTAACAGGACGTATTGCACAAGGATGTGCAGAGTCACACGGACAGGAGCCTCTGCACATGATTATGGATTATGTTTTACACTTTGAAGACTTTGTGATTGATGACCATGGATTTTTGTGAACATTGTCATGTGAAGGCTCCGTGGGAACGACGAGAATCAAGAGAAAGGTAGGCCATGGTGTTTTTTATGTCTCTTGCTTTAAAAACAACAGTCTGTTTTATCAAAGAGACCAATCGTTTCACGTTGTATGATGCATGAAGGTTACAGTCGTAACTGAGAAATTTCATGTGTGAAATGTGGATATAAACCAGTATGATAATGCATTTTAATGAACAATATTCAGAATAGATAAAGTTAAACATCATTTCACCCCAGTAAAAGTCCAGACCACATTCACTCTTACAAACTTTTGTTTTCAAATATAGGCCTGAATAAAGACAATGTTTAAGACTCTCGTGGTTTAGATGCCACAGCGCCTAAACATGTACATTTGTAAAAGAGGGCCTGAGCAGCAGCGTGAGGCTGAGCGAGGCCGCTGCAGGCTTCTCTCAAAGCGGACTAGGGCGCACTGTGTGCGCGATGAATAGGCAGTCAGAAAGAGGATAGAAGGGCGTTTTTTTTATAACATTCTGACAGTTTGTTGTAGGGAACTTTAATTGTTTCCTCTGGAACGTGAAAGGCACAACAACGTGCCGGGGATTGTTGAGTGTAAAAAAGCGCTGCCTGACTGCGGCTCTAAAAGAAGGATATTTTAGGATTTTGTATGAATAATTCAAACATCATCCTTTCAATCTATCCATTTACTTATTTATCTAGTTATTGATCGATCTCCTGCGTTTAACTTCAGCACCATGGACAGAAGCCGGGACAAGGGCCTTAGAAGCAGAGTTTGACAAAACGGAAATAAGAAGAAACAGAAAGAAGAAACGCGCTGTTTTTTATACTTAGCGTCATGTTTGGATCAGTAAACAGTCACGAGAAAACACTATGTATATATTTTTTAAATAATTATTTAATAGAAGCACCCACAAAAGTTTGTCGGAGAAGCGGCATTTCTGAGAACAATAGAACTACATCGACACCACTACATCGACAAAAAAATGTTAGGTGTCGGAGTACCGGGATGGGAGAGAAAATATGCTAATGCCGCAACATTGACAATTACACTTTAATGTCGACATTCCGGGTTGTCGCTAGAGAGGGGTGTAGCCCTTGCGCGGGCAGGCACACGGATGCTTCGGGATCAGGCGGGAGCGGTCATAAAAATCTAGTCCCGTGCAGGTCTCTAGTCTGCAGACACTGGGCAAACCAGGTCAGTCCTAAACTATAAAACAAAAACCCCAATTAAACTTATCCAAAAGAAAAGCGAAAAAGTGACCACCAGTCCCACCATGAGGCCAAACAAAGGAGGTGGAGCTGAGAGAGCTGGGAAAGCAGTCATTGAGCGAGCACATTAGGGAGTGCACTATAGGGTGCATTCACACTAGCACTGGTTAGTACGCTTGAATCGAACTCTAGTTCTTTTAACTAGAAAGTCCGGTTCGTTTTGGGCATGTGTGAATGCGCAATCGAACTCTGATGCGGAACAAAAACGTGAACTCTGGTCCGCCAAAAAACATACTGTAGGTCTCGGTTCGATTGAAGTGAACTCTGGTATGGTTCGAATGCAGATGTGAACGCCAAGTGAACTGCAGGCCGCTTCAAAAGCAGGAAGCGGACTACAGCACAGAGCATTGTGAGTAAATACAGCAAACATAAACGCACACTTTGTTGGAGCTATTAAGAAAAGCCTTAGCAGAATTGTTGTCAGGAGGTGGTGTAGTAATAAATAAATAAATGGAAATCAAAATTAGGCCAACTTTGATGTGTCAAGTGCGCCCTCTCCTGGTCACACATCAAACAAAGCACTTATAGCCCTGTACTTATGTTTTATTTTACAAAAAAAAAGGGAACTTCCAGACGGATCGGGTCTTACGGTACGAAAAGGTCCTTGACAACGCCATTTTGTTTGCATTTCCCTGCAGAAAGGAAGTTGCATTGTATTGACCAATAGATGAGCGGCGTTTCTTGTTCAGGGTTTTTTGTGTCGTTTCCTTCCGTGGTTTTGGATACAGCACCACCACAATGTGAAGAAGCTTCTCAAAAGGCTTATTTCGTTTGACAAAAAGAGCAGTGTGAAAGCGAACTTCTCCAGTTGAAAATGTTAACAATGTTTCAATTTTGGTCCCCAAATCGAACCGAGTCTACTGGATTATTAAGTGTGAAAACAACCTAAACGGCTACGGGCGCCAACAATTAAAAAAGGCCCGAAAACCTCACCAAAAAAAGTATACTAAACTATAAATTACAAAACTAGAACTACAAAATATAAGTACAAAAAGGCAAACATATAGATATCAAAAATAGCAAATGTTTAAAGCTACAAAACTAATCTTGGTCCTAAGGCAGGGCCAGTGTGGTCTTTACACAATAACCCAACTACGTCTAATAGAGAATTTCAGTTCCAAAAAAAAAAAAAAGTGCGCTTGCTGTTTCTAACAAGTCGCTAGCTGACACTGGCTTCTGAAAGTTGTGAAAAGCGCCTCAAAACTCATTGTAATGATGAACTAAGAGTGTTTAAAGTAAGTATGTGGGATTGTTTTGAAACAAATACTCCAGTTGTGTTCAGTTTTTAAGATGGTTAAAACTAAATATACAGCACCTTTAAGTCAAACTAATGATAACCATGCACATATCAGCTGATGCAGGAAAAAAAAAACAAATCCAATAATATCCACACTAGTATTGTAGACAATGTGACAGAAAAAGGCTATCAGCTGTGTCAATCCACAAAGTTGGACTTGGGACACAGTTATTGACAAAGCTCTTGTTTGTGTCATCTTGAAACAGAATCAAGAATAATCAAGCTTCTGTCAGATCAGTCTGAGTTTGATTCTGATGTGGCCAAAATTAGTCTGATTGAAGCTGATTTAGGAAAACAAACATGATACACATCTTCTGTCTTCTCTTCATTATTTTCAGTCTAAATTTACCACTGAGGTAATAATCAGGTACAGTCCCTTTAACTCTCTATTTCAATTGAGTCTTGCAGTAGATCTTTTTGCCTCCAGAAAGTTACATCAACAAAAAAGTACCAACTATATTCACTATAGCTTTCCACTTTAAACCCAAGACGTGTGCCCCCAATTTAAGGTAAACTCTTTAGCGATTTCCTCAAACCTTGAGAAAATAAACATCCCATAATCCTTCACTGACATCTGCTCCTCTGCGGCACGTCTCCTAGCAACACATCTTCCACTTTCACCACTTCAACTGTTGAATGGGAAGAGTCCATAGCATCAACAGGACTAAACAGCACGAAAAATGACATGTAATTTGGCCCTGTCTTGTTCTATTTGAATCCCAAACACGTCACGTTCTATCAAGCTCTTCACGTTGGAACAAGGGTGACGCCGGCTTAATTTATTTACCCCAGCCGTGATTTAGACACGTGAGAGCAAATTAATTGGACGTGCCGTGACAAGATGAATAGACGGCCGGGCGAACGGACAGAACGGAAAAGCGCTACCTGCTAATGCGGTGATCCATCATGAGTATAAATCCTACGCGCTCGTACATCAGCGAGCCTAGATAAACATGTTACTGTACAGACGCGGTCGGGGGAGGTCTTATGGGAACGCTTCGGTGCACTCGGCGTGAACCCGACGGACCGCAACGCCAAATACGAGTCTCCGAGATGGATTCTGTTACAGGCGTCGGTGCAAGGTTATGCAGAGGAGGTGAGTGGGGTAGAAGAAGGAGAAGTGTTGAGTGGTCGTAGTGAGGCGAAGATGGCAAGAAGGAGAAACTTGTTTAGCCCAGTTTCCGAAGAAAACGTAGATGTAAAACAAAATGTCAAAAATGAACAATACGAATGTTTTAACGCCTGTTTTACATCAACATGCTATAAAAAGTGACGGCAAATTTAGGTTGAAGTCACATCCATTCTTTGGTAACATTTTCCTTGGGTTTAACCATGGATCTAATATTTTATCTGGAAAGGACATTGCTAGCTTACAGCAGTTGTAAATCAGCCCCAGAGTTTGCTCGAGTGTTACCACTGGGAAAACCCATGTACAGGCTAGAAAGCATTTTTTCCCTAAAGCACAATGTAAACACAAACTGCTCGTGTTTGTCATAAACAGCATCTACAGCTTTAGGAACAGACGAATTTTGCGGCAATTCTTCCCAAGTTTCACACTATAAACTTTTTTCCGGTTCAAAAGGTTTTAGTTTCGTATAAAACAGCTTTTTAAGCTTTAGCTTTGGTTGCAGCCGCTCGCTCTGTAACTCCTGCTCTGATTGATCAGAACGGTCACGTGTGAGCTTTCGGCTTCATTCACATTCACTCGACCTGAGCTCTGCATGCTCTTCGAATGCAGAATTATGAGGGAAACACAACAGCATGTTTCATAGCCTGTAGCGCACCTAGCAAAATGCTAAAGCTAACGACCATGATGGCAACGAACGCCAATGAGTAAACGTCATCAAGCCATCTTGAATGTTTTGAAACAAACAATAAAAAGTTTTGAAATTGGGGAGGAATGGGGAGGAGAGTGGCCATTTTAAATTGTCTTAATTTTGGACCACAAAGTGATTAGCTTTGTCTATGGTTGCAGAAACTTCTGCATTCGAACAGAATGAAGAAGGGGCTGGCTGCTCAGGCAAGTGAAAACTAGGAATGGAAAAGAGTTTGAAAACTTGTTCAAAGTAGCAGTACAGCGATCGAATTGAAAGGTCATAATTCAACACAGTCTCACAAAAATAACGTATTTTTAGCACGATATCAGTCCTGTTTTGCGTACTTATGTTACGCCGTACATATAGCACGATATGAAAAAGCGTAAAAATGACACGAGATTTCACAGCATAAAAATGCCACGAGTTTTGGTTGAAGCCACGTGGAGACGTTTTCTTCAGGTGAAACGGGTAAGTTCAGGCAAAAAGTTACTAAAATGGTTAACATTAGGGTTGGGGCTTGGGGCAGGTTAAGATTAGATGTAGGATTTTGTTAATTTTCATAAATAAGAACACGTCTTAACAACCACCATTGAAATGTACGGGGACTGTGACGCGTACTATAATTACGCAAAAGAGCTGTAAGCTCGTGCTAATCATACGTAATTTACATGTTGCATTATGTCATGGTATATGTACACTTTCTTGTGAGATTGGGCTGCATAATTGCTCCTGCAGTGAGCCTGTCTACGTCTAATAAAATATGCTTTTGTCCAGTAAAATTGGAGACCGTCTCATAATGCTGTTAGCATTTAGCTAACTTCAGTTAGCATACCAACTTGGTTAGGCTTTAAAGGTCTTCAAAACACATCGTGGTGAAGAATTTTGAGGCTCAGAATCTGTTAAATAGACATAAAATGCTTAAAATTATATATTTCTGTTTTTTTATATGTTGCATTAATATATATTTCCTCCCACAACAACACATTTAACTTTCCAATCTGTTGTCTTAAGTTTCTTTTAGCTTCCAGAATTACAATAGCGAGAGCATAAACTTGGAGAAAACACGAGGTTATTTGGCGTTCCTTTTACTTCCTAATGTGGTCATCCATCACGAGTATAAACCCACACACTCATAAATCATCAGACCTAGATAAACATGCTAGTTTCTCACTGTACAGACACGTTTGGTTATGGGAACGCTTGAGTGCACCGAGCGTGAACCCAAAGGTCTCCCAGATAGATTCTGTTACAAGCATCGGCACAAGGTTGTAATTTAGAATGAAGAGAGGTGTTAGCGCGTGCCGTCGTATGTCAAGGGCGGAGGAAACCGGGAGGAACATGCAGGGTAGCATGAGTAGAAAAAAATATATATGCCGCTTCCACACAACAGTTTTATAGCAAGAAATCGTAGTGTTTCAACCACGCAACTTCTTCCTTTTTTTGCGTGTCTTTGTACAACATGAAATAGAATGGCTCATTTCTAGACTGGCTGTCGTCGGGCAAAGCATCATGACGAACTAGCACAACTGGACAGAGAGCCGCCAAATTGCTAGCTACCAACGACTAAACTGAGCCACAGAACACAGTCATGGAGCTCAACAGTGGAAGATCGCCCTGGTTCCAGAGGTAAATTGCCTCATTGTAAAGTGCCATAGGCTTTTGGAAAATTCCAATATTAGGAGTTTAAAGACATATTGCGGGCTAGCCAGCTATGTGCTAACTCAGATCTATAGCGCGGTTGTTTTCAGTCTAAAAAACACTTCTATAACTTAAAATTTGTGAGAATATCTATATGTTAAGCTCTACTGACACAAAGCGGCAGCCATCTTTATTTTTCAAAATAACTTGATTACTAAAATTACTAAAAAGAAGACGACCTATATTATATTATATATTATTTTTTCCATGTGCTTAGTAACAAATTCGACTGATGATAGGTTTGTTCATTATAAAGCACAAAATTGATCTAAATGGCTGAGGAATGTAAACATGTCAGTTGACTTCCTGTTCAAAACAGCAGATATGATAAGCCTCTTTATCCTGATAAGTGACATCTTTTTAAAGAGGGATTTTTAATTGACAACACTGTCCACCCTCCTTTTTTTTTTTTACTTAAGCCATAAAAATATACTAGAACTCATTTTTTGTTAAATGTGTGTTTACTTTAAGACAGCATTTTTCTTGTTGTTTTTTCAAATGAATGTAACTTTTAAGGGTTGTAGGGTCGAATTGTATTCACAAATGTTGATTTAGCAGCATTACTTTTGTTTTTGCACAGTTGTAGTTAGCTGACACAGCGCTGGCTCGAGTTGTTTCTCCAGCCTGGTCATGAGCGGCGGCTCTTTCTGCATATCGGGTGCGTGCACATCGCCTGTGTTGATAAACAAATAATCCGTCTATACTGATTAGCCGGGCCTCTTTTTAGTGATAACCCTCGCTTCTTTATACGATACGTTCCACCTCTTTATAGCAATAAGCCCCACCTCATTATACTGATAAGCCCCGCCTCTTTATACTGATAAGCCCGCCTCATTATAGCAATAAGTCTCGCCTCATTATACTGATAAGTCCCACCTCTTTATACTGATAAGCCCCGCCTCTTTATACTGATAAGCCCCACCTCTTTATACTGATAAGCCCGCCTCATTATAGCAATAAGTCTCGCCTCATTATACTGATAAGTCCCACCTCTTTATACTGATAAGCCACGCCTCTTTCTAGTGTCTTCATTGTAAAGTTGAACTGTAAAAAGCAGCAGATTTACTTAATCTTTTAGTGTGAGGGTTACATGATGTAGTCATTGCAAACAAATACAGACAAGTGGGCGGGGATAGGTGGTAGGTAAAAGCAGGACTTTTCTAAGCTCTTGAGCCTCAGCTGCAGTATAATACAAGCTTACTCAAACATGCATGAATCTATCTAAATAGTTTTAAGTCAACTAATGAGAGAGCAGTGTTAGAAAGAGGATTATACTTGTTAAAAAGTCTGCTGTGAGCTTTTCGATTAGTTCTGTTTTAGTGCTTTTCATTGACTCCAAGGCCAAAACCTCCTCACTGATATTAAAAAATGATTTGCAGACCTTCTAATGCAGATTGAAAGCAGAGCTGTGTCCTTTGTGTCAGTGCTTTCATGCAGTGCCAGGGAACAGTATTGAACGTCTTTGCTCTGCTGTTTAGATCAGATTCAGATAAGTCTGCATCAATAACTTCTATGCGACGGGTCACAGCCCTGTGACAGATGCATTTTGTCCAATTTTTCTTTATTGTGAGAACATGCTGCGCTTGGTGTCTCAGTGCAAAGCCTTGTAAAAAGGATTGCTCACTTTTACAAGCTTGTAAGCCATCAGATACTGACTCTTTGACTGTGGATATGACATACTGTATTTTGTAGTATTTGTAGAATGTGGCAATTTCACAGCTGTTCACCTGATTCAATAGGTTAAACTTGAAGTGTGTATCATAGAGTTAGACTATATTTTCAACATAGTGGACATGGTTATATTTCAGGTCGTTTTCATACAGACTGGCTGTTTTGATCATTTTTTTGTCCAGTAAATTACTTGTAGATGTAATTCTACAACTGTTACCTAGCAATCATAGTATAAATATGGGTCAAAACTTACATAAATAACAGAGTTGTTACAGATTGACAAATGATAAGCTTTTGTAACACTCAGATTTTCTTTGCATTTTCAACATTGACCTGAGTAAAAACAGATCCACCACGTTACAAAAAAAAAGGCAAAAATCCGGGAGCAGACCCAAACCCAAACCCGCACACTACATAAAACTGTTGTTTTGCCAGCTGTTGCAGTTGCAGATGGTTGTGTCTGTGGAGATCCTAGTCTAGGCCTACGATGTGCTAATACATATAAGCGTGATTTTCAATCCAACGCAATGTTTGGGGATCATATCAAAACACCAACAACCACAGGCAACAGCACAGAAGCTCTAAACAAACTTACGGCAGTTTGAATCAGACAGGAGGAGCTGAGCTGAAGCAGCATTAACATGCTCTGGATATTTCTCCAGGTGAGGATTTGACACTTTGGACTTGTACAGTAGTTTAAGATGATGAACTTGATCACGCTAGAGCATCATTTGTGTAGTGTTTTTGTGGCTGCCCATTGGGCACAGAACACCAACTTTTTCTACTTGTATATCGCCTTTTCTGAAACAGAGAATGAATGAATGATTAAATGTTTTTTTTTTTGTTTGTTTGTTTTTATATAGCACACTTACACAGACAGATGTCTTCCAAAGTGCTTCACATTCAGTGATAACAAGCAGTCCTGGGGCAGCTCAGCAGAGGCCATTTGCCTAAACACTTGTCGCCTCAACCTCCGACCAACACTAAGTGTTCCCTAACATGCATGTTATTTGTTGGAGTGGAAACTGGAGAAAACCACCCAGACACGGGAGGAACATGCAAACCTGTTCAGAGCGCTCTCCGCTCTGCCACCGTGCTGCCACTCAGGGAAACAGAACATGCATTACATGAGGCTTATTTGACTGAACATGGGTTTAGACCTGACCCATTCGAACCTGTCGAGCTTCTTTTAATTGCGCCATCCGACCCACCTGAACCCGCAGAACACACGAGGTTCAGGTCGTCCCGCGCATCACTGACAGACTCACAGTAAACTGCACCTGTGTGGCATTATTTTGTGCTGAAAGTTATAACATAAAAGACTCCAGGCATATGATGTACTTTCATTACTCTGGGGCTTTCCACTGTATTTGTTTTGGTAACTGTTAGCATTTGCAACCTCTTATTGTTCACAGCTAATAGCCTCAGAAATCCTAAGTTATAAAGAGTGTCACTGGTATAAACCTATAGAACACATTAGGAGAGGTCAGAGCCTCGTCAGAAGTCAATGTTGAGTTTCCGTGGAGGGACTGACCAGGTCTATTGTTCTCCTCTGCATTTGACTCATTGTTTACCATCTCCTCGGAAAAAGTGCAATGCTTAAGGACACAACTCCAGATCTTGTTAAGGTTGATGGGGAAGTCAGAACCCACCAAGAGATGGAGTCGAACGCGCTACCTTCCTGCTTATCACTATAATGAGGCAATCAAAGGACCAGATCATATTTCTAAGCTCTTTTAGCTAAGTTTTAAATAAATATCTGATCTACCTATGTCAAAGTCTATTACTACGTCCAGACACATAAAAAAACCTCCAAAACCAGCCTCTCCCTCCTCTCCTAACGTGACATTTTTGGACTGCGCTGAAAGTTACTGCCTGAGCTTGAATATGAGATGCAGGGCTTGGGTTTTAATCTGCTCTGGTCCGTCTGCCTCTCGGTGTGAACTCCTGAACTGTTCTTCCACTCCTCAGCACTCTCACGCACATTAATGCCGTCGTCTCCATTAGCGCACCTGTCCTTCTCCTCCGACGGGGCCAAATGCCAGCTCCGGGAGCCAACAGCACAAGTTTTTTTTAAGTTTACAATGTGGGTGAAAGTCTCTGAGTTTTCCTTTGATAGCATGGAAACATTGTACTGTAAATTCAGTTTGTGTGACTGTACGGTAAAGTCCTTTTTACAAGCATATCTTTAAGTCAGATCTGGGCAAAGTGCCAGATTTAAGGCCTTTAAAGTGTTGAAATCTACAAAAAGTATGACAATCCGTAAATAAACTGAATGTTTCCTGTATATTTCTACGGATTTTGTCCGATTTGGTGTTTTCGTGTATTTTAACAGTTCTGTTTGTAAAAAAAGACTTTTCTCTGGAGTTTTACATGAACTGGTCCGTTTCTTATTTTCTACGGGTTTGTCCGCTAAATGAAAGCAATGCATTGTGGGAGAAAGAAAGTGTTTTGGAGGGAAAACTTCAACACTCGGAGACAGACGCTGTGTCCGAATGTCTACACTCGTTCCCTATCCACTCAATTACTATATAGTCCTGCCCTGTTTAGTGGACTAGTCAGTGCACTCATTCATCCGGTCTTTCGGACAGTCAGCGCACTATTTTCAGCTGACGCGGGTCACGTGCTTCTCCCCCTTGTTAATGTAACGGTCGGCAAAAAAAGTCCGATAAAAATGAACTTTTGTAATAAATACTGACCAGGTCCGTCTGACACGCACATATTTATGGACGACTAATCATAACACAAGTCTGGTTTATCTTGGACAATACATTTAACCGCAAACGGACTGGATAATTCCTCTTTTACAGCCCAAACTGAAGTAAGCAGCTAACGTTAGCATCTTCACGGCTAACGGCTTCAGTTACGAGTGTTTTGTTTATTCTCCGGCTCAACAGTGAGTTTAAGCGGCTCATTAACGTCTTTACTTCAGTCGTGTTGTTTACAGTTAAAGACCTGACGCTGTCCGTGTTGTTTTTTCTGATTCTCGCAATGAATTGTGGTCCATATTGACCGTTCTAGTGACCATCGATGCTCACTACTTTTCCAGATGCATTGTGGGATTTTTTGAGTGCACTACTTTTTTACCTGCTGGACATTCGGACACCACTACAAAATGGCGTGACCCCTGAATAGTGCACTATATAGTAGTTAGGGCTCACATTCGGACACAGCCAGTCAGTCTGTTTGGACAGAAGAGCTTGGAGCTGCTCTGGTGAGTCAAAATACATATTTCCTTAATTATTGTTATATTTAACTAACAACAAGTGAACTGTTTGATTATTTCATCACTGATTCATTTTTTAAACTGTGATTTTTTAGCACCAGAAGTGTCTGAAAACAAGGACAGGATGAGTTTTTTTCCACAGAACTAAGTAAGTGCTGAATCTATTCTCATTTTTTAGAGGATTTGAACAAATAATAAGTTGTATTTGACATGATTTATATTTGAAGTGTATTTTCAGATAAAGTAACGTCTGGACAAGAGAACATCTGAAGCTTCTGAGATTCACACAAAGGTCTGGGGTAAAAAAGGATTACAATTCTGCTTTGGTCTTTATTGTACATTTCTTCTTAATCGTGCTTAATTTTTCCTTCAGAAGTTTCTCTGAGAGAATCTGGACAAACAGAAGAAAAGGGACAGAAAGACTAAAGTGAAACTCTGGGGATTTAAACTGTTTCAGACACAAACCTGTTTTAACCTGAAGGTAACATGTCTTTATTGTGATTTTAAGATGATTTGTTTTACTGTTTCTGTTTCTGTTGTAGTATCATTGTTTTATTAAATGTTTGACTTTGAAAACAAACACTGTCGTTGTCCTGTTTGTGTGAGAAATGCTTCACCGTATGAAAAAGTCTCCGGGAGATATAAAATACAAACAAGTCCGTAATTTGAATGAAAATGTTTCTTAAATTAACATAAAACTTTCTGTTTTTTGCCCCGAGGAGTTTTACGGATAAAACCTGTAAATTAACAGAGCGGAGTTGCAACAGAAAAATTACAGTTTGCTGGTAATTTTTTGCTAGGAGAATTTCCTGTTTTTTTACGGAAAGATTTCTTACAGTGTATCTTATAAATGCTCTTACTTCTTGTATTCGCTATATGCTATTCAGTTTTCAGTTTTTTCACGTTTTATGGTTTTTGATTAAATTTCCCAACAATACGGTACAATTTAAAACCGTTGTATCAGTTTATCCAAACACTAAGTATTAGTGTTAAATGATGAAATAACATTTTAATATCTATCTATTATCTACCGATCTATTATGTATCTATGTCCATGGGCGTCACAACGTTTTTGAAAGTGGGGGGACACTTTTTTAGCGGGGGGTCTGGGGGTCCTCCCCCAGAAGATTTTGAAAAAGCAGACATTATTTCCTGCATTCTGGTGCATTTTAAGAGCTCTTGGGCACAGACAAGTGCAAGTATTTTTGACATAGAACATCCTGATATTTTTAAATTTCAACAGCTGAGCTGTTTGTCAGTGGTGTCTCTGGGCACTGTCGTGTAGTAAGTTTCAATGTATGGACAATAAATACTTTTTCCTAAAGAATGAGTCTCACAACACTTTAAAAGTGCACTGTGTAACTTTTTGGAGGTGAAAAGTTGACTACACATTTCAAAAATAGAAAATTAAAGTTATTTGGGGGTAGGTAGCCTATGTTTTATACCATATTGTGAAAAAATACAGCTAAAGGAACATCTTTCCCATAGACACATATAGGCCTAAAAAAAATCCCTCCTACAGGCCAAACAACTAATTTGTGGCAATACTTTAATTGAACAGTCTACTTAAAGTGAAAACAAAAAACAAACACATTTTTATTATTTATTTTAGACAAAAACTTGCATTTGTTCAAAACTATTTTTGATCAAAAAGTTACACAGTGTATCTTTAAGAAGAGATATGATTTTGCTCTAGATATTTTGTATTTGAGCCCAATTTATCCTATTCTTACAAATATCTTTGCCTGCTTTTTATCACTACATTATTTTACTATATATTTAATTGACTTATTTATTTATTCATGAAATATTTTATCAGGTAGGTCAGTTGAGAACAATTTCTCATTCACAAATAGGACCTGGCCACTAATATTATTATTCTATATTGCAATATTGTTATCTCTATGTTGTTAGTGAATTTTGTTCACTAACACCACTAAGATTTTCTGATTTTAATTTTAGGCCTATTCATAAATAGAATCTTTAACATTATTATGACTTTATAAATAAAACTTGGCTATACAGTATTACAGTAGTACTTTTAAGTTGCCCCGCTGCTGAATCCTGTCGTTTGGTCAGAGGAAGACTGTTGCTGCCGCTTTTTTTCACAATAAGTGTCTTTCTGCTGCTGTGAAGTACACAGCTTTTATTTTGTTAGAGCAGCAGGATGTGTTGCACTGCAGTTAGCGGAAACTTAACTTAGTAAACAAGGAAAGAGTTTGAAGCAGACGTAAAGAGACGGTGCATTTACGCACGGACTGGAATAAGACATAAGGGAGAAAATAAAGAGAGGCGCTCTCGCAGACGTGGCCCTGCGCGAGCACAAACCTCCTGTTCGTGTCCGCCCCGAAAGACAACGCTTGCTGCAGGTACGAGAAACGCACGCACCTCTGTACAAAATCATACGAGGCTGAGGCTCCCCCTCCGCAGCAGAACCTGAGAATGACCCCACGCTACACAGTCACGCTCACGATTCTCATCGCAGTCATTCATAAAGTTTGTTGAAGTGTTTTAACCGCGTTGGTCTGGTGTACTTACACTGATGTTGCATGTATTCCTTTAATGCCGATGCGATGCGACGCAACTCTCCTCTTCGTGTCTCCTCTTTTAAAGCCTATGCGCCCGTTTCTCCCTCTCTTGTCTACCGCACACAAACGCACACATCTGCGATCTGCAAGCTCCGCTGTCCTCCACTCTACTCCAATTTGGCGGCTCTGCGCAGCCCCGGTCTGACCGCGCGGAGCGTCCATGCTGTCAGCTGCGGTCGCCAACACGCTCTCCGTGAAATATATACGCCATGTATATAGCCTAAACTATTTTGAGGCTGCCGCCTGGTCTTTGTGGCGGTGCATTTCGGGGCCAGCGCAGGTTTCTAGCCACAGCCTGTGGGCATACCCGGTGGCGGAGGGCAGACTCGGGGCTGTGAAAGTGGGGGGGACAAATCAGCCACTTTGCAAAAGTGGAGGGGACGCGTCCCCCTCACCTTATATGGTTCCGACGCCTATGTCTATGTCTATATCAGATAGATAGATAGATAGATAGATAGATTCAGATTTTTTTTTTTTTTTTCAATGCGACACGCGTCACATGATTATTATTCAGTCATTGTCTACCGCTTGTTCCCCTTAGGGGTCGCGGGTGACTGGAGCCTATCATTGCGACTTTGGGCCTTAAAGTGGACAGTGGCCAAGAGAAGTATCAAGAGAAAACCCACAATGACACGGAGAGAGCATCCAAACACTATAATAAGTGTTTGGATGTTCCCAGAGAGATCATGAGATGTTGATATGGTTTGAGTAGAATCTACAGCTTTAAGAAGGATCAGATCTTGTGACAACTATTTTCACATCAATACACTTTCCGGTTCAGAATGTTTTAGTTTCGTATAAAACTGCTTTTTCAGCTTTAGCTTTGGCTACATAGTGACATAGTTCATTAACAAAACGCTTAGAAAAACACAACAGGTCTCCAATAGTTTGAGTACAAACGTCTGCGTTCTATTCAAACTCCAATCAGAAGTTGGGTTGAAGTCAAACTATTCGGATTTAAAGCTGCAATATGCGATGTGTGCCTCGTACAAAAGTCAGGCCTGTCAGAAGTTAAAAGTACGCCTTGCTACGAGCCGTGCGCTTTGTCATTTGGAATGTCAAAAAAGAAGTTGACATTTACTGCGGAGCATAAGCCCAGGGCTGCAGCACAGTGTACACTTGTCATTTCATTCTGCATGTTCTGTCTGTTTATGCAGGGTTTGTGTTGTCCTCACATGATCTTTAGAGTCACAGCTAACTTAAGATCATACACATAACAAAAAATATAAATGAAAAATATGTTTGTAAATGATGTGTAAGTAAGTATATTTTCCGCCTTTAGGTTTTAGGGGACTTTTTATTATTATATATATATTTTTTTTAGTTTATTTTATTAGTTTACAAAGTAAAAAGGTCATAAAGCCAATAAGTTAAACTAACTTGAATCTTTATGTTGATATAACTTGACAATATAAGTCAAATATTTTCAAATTAGACTTTTAAGTTAATGAGATGGAGAGAGAGAGAGAGAGAGAGAGGGAAGAGACAAGCGAGTGAGAGTAAAGATACAAGAGATAGGAGAGAGAGAAGAAAGAGAGAGAGTGGGAAGAGAAAATAAGAAGAGGAGAGAGAGAGAGAAAAGAGAGAGACAAGTGTGAGAGAGAAGAGAGAGACAAGAGTGAGAGAGGGGAGAGAGAGAGAGGAGAGACAAGAGAAAGAGAAAAAAGAGATGGGGGAAAAAGAGAGCAAGGTTAGAGATATGAGAGATATAAGAGAGAGAGAGAGCAAGTGAAAGAAGAAAGAAAGAAAGAGACAAGATAGAAAGAGGGGAGACAAGAGAGAAAGATGAAAGAGACGAGAAAGGGACAAGGGAGAGAGTGAAGAGAGAGAGGGAAGAGAGAGAGGGAAGAGAAAGAAAGAGAAGAGGAGAGAGAGAGGGGAGAGAGAGAAACAAGAGAGAGAGTGAGAGAGAGAAGATAGAAAGACAAGAGAGAGAGGGAAGAGACAAGAGAGTCAGAGAGTAAAGATACAAGAGATAGGAGAGAGACAAGAGAGAGAGAAGAGACATGAGAAAGTGAAAAAAAGAGATGGGGAGAAAGAGAGCAAGGTTAGAGACAGGAGAGAAACAAGAGTGAGAGAGGGGGAAGAGACAAGAAATAGGAGAGAGGGAAGATAGAGAAAGAGAAGAGGAGAGAGAGAAAAGGGGGAAAGAGAGAGAGAAAATAGAGAGACAAGTGTGAGAGAGAAACAAGAGAGAGAGAGAGAGAAATAGTTGAGAGGAGAGACAAGAGAAAGAAAAACAAGAGTTTCGGAAAAAGAGAGCAAGGTGAGAGATATGAGAGATATAAGAGAGAGAGCAAAGAGACAAGTGAAAGAAGACAGAAAGAGAGAGAGACAGATGAAAGAGATAAGAAAGGGACAAGAGAGAGAGAGTGACGTTAGAGACAGGAGACATCCAAGAGAGAGAAAGAGAGGAAAGATACAAGAAAGAGAGGGAGAAGAGAGAGGAGGGGTTAGGGGCGAGAGAGAGAGAGTCAAAGAGAGAAAGCAAAAGAGATATACTGTATATCTATCTGTATTTACTTACGATTACTCAAACGTTCAAGCTTTAAGTGTGTCACATAGGGCCGCATTTTATCACATAACCACATTTCAACATTAGAAAACAAATAATTTAAAATGTGCAGCTTGTAAAAGTAAAGTTTTGCAATGTCATGTCTGCTGTTGGAACTGGAAGTCAACGGACCTGTACTTATGCATTAGCAGTTATTAATTACTGAGCCAGATTCCAGTTAATTCCCAGTATCTGAACCACACTGGAGGTTGGGTTTAATAAGCCGACAGGAGCAGAGAGAAAGGAGCAGCCATGTTGTGTGTCAGAGGAAAAAAAAAAAAAAAAACACTGTTGATGTGTTGATGTGTTTATTTAGCCTGAGTCTGTGGTACTGCACACATCAGCACCGCCACAAACAGTCTGCATTCAAACTCCTCCTGAATCCCCCAATGAGCAGAATCTTGAATTGTCCTATGAGAAATGTCCTGAATTCTTCGATAGGCTATGTCCTGAATCCTTCTGTGGGTCATGTTCTTAATCCTAAATCCTTCTACGGGTAATACCCTATGGGCAATGAGTCCTGAATCCTTCTATGGGCAATACCCTGAATCTTCCTATATGGATAATGTCCTGAATTCTGAATTATCTTCTCGGCAATGTCCTGAATTGTCCTATGAGCAATGTCCTGAATCTTCTTATGGGCAATGCTCAGATTCCTGATTCCTGATTTGTGTACTGTCTTAAATCTTCCAATGGGAATGTACTGAATCCTGAATCTTCCAATAGGCAATGTCCTGGATTCTGAATCCTCCAATAGGTAATGTCCTAAATCCTCCTATGGGCAATCTCGTGAGCCCTGAATCTGAAGTGAGCCTTGTCATGTCTGAATCTTCCTGTGGACAATGTCCTGAATCCTGAATTCCCCTATGGGCAATGTCCTGAATTCTGAATACCCCTACGGGTATTGTCTTGAATCCGTAATATGCCTATGGGCAATGACCTGAACCCTCAATGATCCTATGGGTAATGGCTTAAATCTTCCTATGGGCAATGTTCTGAACCCCAGATCCTGCAATAGGCAATGTCTTGAATCCTATGGGCAATGTTGTAAATCCTGAACCTTCCCATGGATATTGTTCTGAATCCTTCTATGAGCAATGTCCTGAATTCTGAATTCTCCTATGGGCAATATTCTGAATTCTCCTATGGATACGGTTCTGAATCCTTCTATGAACAAGGTCCTGAATGGGCTGGCCGGATCTCCGGTACATAATCGAGTCTCCATATATATATACTGTATATATTTGTTTTTAATAAAGCACACGTCTCTGTATCTGTTTGGTTCTCGGCAATGAAAGTAATAAAAAAGTTGTTTTGGACACTGAGAAAAGGCTTTAGATCTGTTTCTGTTGGTTTTTTTTTTTTTTTTATTTCCTCCACGTTTCATTTCTCATCATCCGTATTCTGCTTGTGAGGAGGGGGCGTTTCTGCCTTCTTCATGACATTGGATCAAAGTTTGGCATAATAACAACTTCTGTGCTTTCACTTCTGCTTCGGCGACACTCGTTTGCTTCTGTGAGATGAATTCTACAGTTTTATCAAATGAACACAAATCCTGCAGCGACCTTCATCAAGAGACAGAAGATGGAAATGTTAAAGCTCATGTGACATTTTTTTCATTTTGACTTTTACCATGGAGTTATAATGACTAGCTAGCGTAGCCTCTTCTGGTAGAGGTGACGACGCAAATCTATTGAACACAATTGCAGAAGTTTGCTAGATACTTTTATGGATAAAACAAGCTGCTTTGTGTCTTATGAAGCTTTATCAAACAACACTGGCAATGTTATACTGTATTATGTTTCCTAAACTGATGCATTCAGAAGCAGAAAAGGCTATTCAAACTTAATCACTCGCCGGTGTGACCTGGACGCTTCTATACAGAGAAAAGAAGCTACATGTACAACTTCTTTTGGTGATGTTTATGTCATTTTTTCTGCTGTTTTCACTATTGACATGTAAAAGATGATGTTTAGTGTCATTAGAGTCTTCAATGATGCACTAGTTGAGAAATTTCTATTTGAAGTGTGCTAGCCGTTAGCAGTTTTATGCACAAACATACCCTATAATAAAACTTTAGAAAGTTTATAAACTCAACTGTAAGTTGTAGCGCGGCTCTGACCTTTGACCTCTGCTAAATGTGGTTGGTAGGTTTGTATCAGCTGACACTCTCCACAACTTTCATAACTTGCATATTTTGTGGGGTAATGTTAACGGCTTAGGAAAACAAACAGTAGAACGCTCCGGACTAGCTCAAATCTTACCGGACTAGCTCAGATGCTAAGAGTTTCATAGCATCAGAGTTGAACTGCGGGTGAAAAATGGTCTAACTTGTCATATGCACTTTAAGTTGTGCATCATTTTGTATTATAATATGTAATATATATCCTTTTTGTAGTTATTTTTTCCTCTGGCCTTACACCATGGCGTAGGCCAGGGTTATTCAACTTAATATTTCCGAAGGCCAGATTTTTCTTACAACCATGACCGTACGGCCGGATTATTGCATGACAAAATTTAGAGTTGTACAAAATCAGTTTCAGAATTGTTGGTAACTACTGCTATAACCTCTGTTAAATGTGTACTCTACTACATTTCCAGCAGTGAACCAGCATTAAATAAAGGCTAGCCCAGGACAAATCCAAGTCTGACCAAAGAGTAATCGACATTAGATCCAAACTAGGTCAGATCTAAAGTAAAAATACATTAAAACTTGGAGTTTTTCCTTGCCGAGAAGGAAGATCTAAGGACAAGAGAGGCTCTGGGATTTCTGCATAAACAGTTTCTGATTTTCTAAGGTTGCTGTTTTTGTTGACTTATAGTTTCACTGTTTGATTTTCTGACAATTCTGTTTAGCCAAGTCAACATACTGAAATAACTGTTGTGGTTTTGGGCTAAAGCAGGGGTGTCGAGCTCATTTTGACAAAGGGCCACATTGGCATCGGGGTTGTCCTCCAAGGGCCAGTTGTAACTGAAATTAACCTTACTAATCTTTGATATACGACAAATAATAGTTGTATTTGATTATTTTATATTTATTGAAGTGACAACTACTGAATATACATCTGCATTAGTCTGAAAAATGACTTTTACTCTTTAAGTTTCAGTCCTTGAGTTTGACACCTGTGGGCTAAAGGGTTAGATCTTTTCTGCTTGTGTGGTTAAGTTCAAACACTGACAATACAATCCTAGAATAAACATCTGATTTCCACGTCCGACTGTTAAAAATATACATCTAGCACTGAACTTTTACAAACTTACTTTTTCCGCTTGACGCATTTGGCATTTACCCCGGGGCACGCAGTTGTATCTTTTGAAATTCCAAGCTAATTAAGACCTTGAGCGATCACAGTTGTCCATAAAAGCGGTGCCTCTCTGAATGACCTCACATTATCTACAACAAAGCGCAGTCATTTGCATACATTTGAGCACAAAAGGCACCAGCGCAAATAATAAACAGCTCTTTGTTTATTCTCAGGTGAGCACATTTCTAAATAATTATCACTGTGTACGTTTGGGGACAAAGACACTGGAAGTTTAGTACATTCGTTTCAAAGTTAGGATTAAAGATTCATTTCTGTTCGTACTCCGAGGAATGTTTTTTTTACACGTGATCTGTTTAATTTTAGCAGTGCAGTACACAAATAAAGTCATGGCAAAAGAGCAAAGGCCTTGGTTTAATCTGAAAAGCTTTCAAACAGTGCATAGGAAACATCCCACAATGAAATGTATGAACACCGCTGATCTGTGAAAAGCATCTCTATATTACAGGATTAAAACTAAAACTTCTCACATGTATGGCCGTATCTTTCCCTCCTGGTCGTAGCGTTGATATGTCAAAACAAAGAGTTGTTTTATGTTTTGGCCACTATGAGCGCCAGAGGGCAGTGCCGCTGATTTGTGTGCTCCAAGTTAAATTAGCAAAACTTTACCTGCAGGTGAGCAGCGCAATAAGGTCACAAAAACTGTTAATCTACATGCAGTGAAATGATTGGTAACACTTTAAAGTACCGCCCGCTAGTTAATAGGTAACTACGGGGGTACTTACTGGTACTTACTGGTACTTCTGATGTTAGTACCAGTGGTAGTTACTGGTAACTACAGTGGTACTTGTAGTGGTACTTAGAGTCACAAGTACTGGTAACTAAAGTGATAGTTACCAATATATTTAGTATTAACTACAGTGGTAGTTCACTGTCAGTTACTATAGTAATTGATAGCTAACTAACACTGACAGCGGGTCGTATTTTAAAGTGGACAAGGTGGTACTTCACTGTAACTATAGTAAACTCACTCCCTCAGGTATAGGAACCCACAAACAAACTGGGCCAAGGGGAGCGTTCCCTTTAGCTCAATGCGTTTGTCACGTTGACCAGCGCGTGGGAGACCCGGGTTCGACTCCCGCTCAGGACATGTGTAAGACCATACCCGTTACACTATCAATTACTGTAGTAACTGACAGTGAAGTACCACCTTGTCCACTTTAAAATACGACCCGCTGTCAGTGTTAGTTAGCTATCAATTACTGTAGTAACTGACAGTGAAGTACCACCTTGTCCACTTAAAGTATGACCCGCTGTCAGTGGTAGTTAGCTATAAATTACTGTAGTAACTGACAGTGAAGTACCACCTTGTCCACTTTAAAATACGACCCGCTGTCAGTGTTAGTTAGCTATCAATTACTATAGTAACTGACAGTGAAGTACCACCTTGTCCACTTTAAAGTACGACCCGCTGTCGGTGTTAATTAATAGTTAATTAATGTAGTAACTGACAGTGAAGTACCACCTTGTCCACTTTAAAGTACGACCCGCTGTCGGTGTTAATTAATAGTTAATTAATGCAGTAACTACCAGTGAAGTACCACTGTATTAAACTGTACAAGAAGACCAGCTGTCAGTGTTTTTTTTTTTTTTGGACTACTACTAACTTTTACTGTAATTTAGCTAGTGCTCAATACATTATTTACTAGTAACTATTGTTTAAAGCTCAACCAGCTGTAGTATGCAAATATTTTTTGGGGTTTATTGATAAACATTTTGTAAATTGTTAATGTGTTTCATATCTGTTGTGGCTGTGAGCATAATAAAGAGGTGTCTCTTTGTATTAGATTGCCCAGTGTTTGATTTTTATCATAATCTGTATTATACACAATATTTGCAGTAATAAACTTCTTTCATAACAGTCTTTACCTTTGTTTGTGTAGCATCACAAATAGAACCATCAAGTACACAATTAAGTATCACTAGAGGTACCAGTATAAGTACCACTAATTAGTACAAATGATGCCACCATAATCCCAATTATCATTCCACAAAAGTACCAGTAACTATCACTATAATTAATACTTAACTAGCCGGTAACTGTCACTTTAGTGACCAGTACTTGTGACTGTAAGTACCACTACAAGTACCACTGTAGTTACTAGTAAGTACCACTGGTACTAACACCAGAAGTACCAGTAAGTACCCCCGTAGTTACCTATTAACTAGTGGGCGCTATTTTAGTAACTGTCAATTAAGTACTAGTAACTACCACTGTAGTTAATACTAAATATACTGGTAACTGTCACTTTAGTAACCAGTACTTGTGACTCTAAGTACCACTACAAGTACCACTGTAGTTACCAGTAACTACCACTGGTACTAACACCAGAAGTACCAGTAAGTACCCCCGTAGTTACCTATTAACTAGCGGGCGGTACTTTAAAGTGTTACCAAATGATTAACTTTAGCAAAAAGCCATGCAAAAAAGTTATTGAAGGAATTAACTAATAGTTATAGGAGGACTATAAGCTTTTTGGATCACTGTAACCGTGAACACCCTAAACGGGCTTCTGATCATTTCAGACCAGAGGCTGCTCGCTTTACGGCAGTGAACACCGGGTGTGGGCACGAAAAAAAAGCATACAGAACTGTTAGGCACAGTCCAGACCAGAGCCCCGCTGTGCTTTACTCGGACCATGAAGAGCACACCGTGCGGAACCAGCGACCAGAACGAATCCTGTCACCCTCTGTACTAGGGCTTGCACCGACTAGTCGACTAATCGACTATAAAGGTCCCCCGCGACTACTTTGAGTGGTAGTCGATTAGTCGAAGAATAATTAAATCAGAGGTTGGCTTAAGAAAAAGTTCTTTTAAACTTGTGTTTCTAACACATAAAGTAGACTATACGGGTAGACTACCCCTGCCTTGCATAGCGCACGGACACGCTGTGCCCCTACTACTGAGCGTGACCCCGGCTCCACTCCAATAGCGCACGAACTATCCATCCCAAAACGTTTTGTCTAGTCGAGCACGTTGTATTAGGGATGTAACGATATGTAAATCCCACGATACGATATTATTGCAATAAGAACCTCACGATACGATATTTATCACGATATCACAATATCATATAGGGCCCACGATAATGAGTTTATTCTTACAATAAATAAGCATGAAAGCCACATTTTCCAGTCATTCTTATTTATTATTCATTGATTCTTTTTCTAGGGTGCAAACGGGACTCCAGACTAAATTAGTCTCTCTCATCATATAGGCTATTATTGTATAGAAATGTTTATTTGTTTATTAAAATGTTTTTGTTATAACCAATGTGATTTAATTTCACCACCTTTCTATTAACTTACTAAATAAAACATTTAAATGCATTAATTGTACACATTATTAGTGTGAGAATTCCACTGGATTTCATAATTTTATAATACTTTGAATAAAATATGTGTTAATATCTTCTGGAGCAAGTCACCCTGCAGAGCCCTGGTTCAAAGCATTTATCACAGGGTCAGGAGGTTAGAGTTATGGTGACAGCAGACTTTAGTGACATTGTGGGTCTGTTTTTGTGCTGTTTTGTGATTGATGTGACAGTGAACAGATTTACAGTAGGTGGAAATAATAAGGAGCAGCACAGCTTAGCTGTGTGTTAGCATCACCATGGTTAGCAGCTCTTTAGCTTTCTGACAAACGTAATGGGAACAAAAGGACCACACGCCTCTGTCCTCTGCGGCCACACAGCGTGGAGTTGGTCTAGAGGAGTTTTAGAGCGCGTTGAACTAAATCTGCTTTTCCAAAGATTCGCATGAAGCGGTTTGAGCGATCGTAAAAAGTTTTGAGAAGCTAGCTCAGCGTCGGACTCGCGCTGCCGCGTGTACTCGCATGTAATTCCGTTTCTTAAAAACACAAATGTGATGTGAAGGAAAGCTTTAGATAAATCCCGGTGAGATATTCCTGTGGATAACTGATGAGGAGCGCTCGAATCCAGAGAACACAGCAGCAAGAGCCGCATGTATTGCCTGTGTACAAGTGTTCCTGCCCTGACTGAGCACTGAGCAGGAGGAGGCGGGGCGGCTGAGGGAAAGAGAGAGAGAGAGAGAGAGAGAGAGAAAGAGAGAGAGAGAGCATGGATCTGAGACAAGAGAGGCAGAAAACAGGCCGGAGCGAGCGGCTAAAGCAAACTCAGAACTATTTTTGACGCAGAGTCCTGTTGTTTAATATCGTCAAGAGACCACGACGATATATCGTGCAATTTTGATATCGCGATATCACAATATCGTCAATATCGTTACATCCCTACGTTGTATAGCCCGATCCGCAACGTGTTCTCAAGGAATGCGTAAAATAGCACGCCATGACAAATTGCCGGTCACAACGACGCCCTCTGCCTGTTTTGGTGTGCAATTACACGCTCTTTTTTTTCTGGCGTAGTCTGGACACGCCTAGTGGTTGACGACAAACACGAGGTTTTTCAAGGGATTAACGGCGAAATTTAAGTCTGAAGTTACAAAAATGGGTAAGTTTAGCTCTTAGGCTTGGAGTTGGTTAAGGTTAGGATTAGGATTGTGTTAGTTTTCATGAATAATGACACATCTTAACATTCACCACTGAAATGAATTAAAACAGAAACGTGTGAAATATGCACACAATAGAAGTAGCGTTCATATGACACGCTGTTTACTATAGCGTAGTATTGACACGCTTATCCATGAGAACAGGCTGCGATCCGAGTCTGTGGGTCCACACTGGTCTTTGGTCTTAGAAAGTTTTACAGCGCAGTTTGTGGGAGAAGGAGACGAGAGGAAAAGAGTGATGAGTGATGTGTGTAAAACCAGGGCTTCAGGTGAATGTCAAATGTCAAATTGATAGCAAAACAACCTTTAATATTTTCCTAGCCTGAACTTCTGACTTCATGACAGTGTGTGGTTCAACTAAATTAACTGGGATGCCACGTGCTAGCTGCGCTCTGGAGCTCATAGCGGCCAACTAACGAATAATGTCTTCACACCAACGTCAAGACATAGACCAGGGGCAAAACAGGGCTCGAACTGTTACTTATGAACTTTTCCACACAAATCCAAATTAGCAAGTCATTTTTGTCTTCTCTAACAGCGCCGCTCACACTCCATTTCACACAAAACTGGCAGAAAACACTACAGATCTGACCTTTTGTACATAATAACGAGAAACAAGTAGCACTCTGTTTACGCTCAGCCTTTGCAGAGGGAGCCCGGCGAATCCAAGTCCATTTTCTCATTATCTGACATTGACTTTGTACACGGGTAATTACTCTGATAAGTGCGGGACGGGCGCCTGTGTCGAGCCATATGAAATCACCCAATATTTATTAATGAGGGGAGTTAAGAGCCGGGCCCAAATTAGCCCGCGCCTCGCCCCGAGTCAGCTCTATCCATCAGGCGTTTATAGGCATGACCAGCTGCTCCGTGAGAAACGTTACAGCCCCGGATCACGGCTCGATTCTGGGCTAAATGCCTCGCGGCGCCGTTCGTTTGTTATTTATTAACAGTAGAGTTTGGGTTTCGGTGGAAGAATGTTGATATCTGGCAATAATGGGAGAAGTACAATTGAAAAGGAAGCGTCTAAAGTGAGACACTGCAGGTGAATAATAGAATAAGAATAACAAATCGATAGTAATTAAAGATGAGACTTTTAAGTGTTAAGGCAGAGAGAGGGAGAGAGAGAAAAGGGAGAGAGAGAGAGAGAGAAAGACAGAGAAGAGAGAAAGGAAAAGAGAGATAAAGAAAGAAAGAAAGAGGAAGTAGAAAGTGAGATTGAGAGGAGGAAAAGTCAAGAGTGTGAGCAAGAGAGAAGAGAGACAGAACGAGAGGGAAAGAAAGACAGAGAGAGGAGAAAGAAAGAGACAGAGAGAAAAGAGAAAAAGAGAGAGATGAAAACTAGAAGAGATGGGAGAGACAGAAAGAGGGGGGAAGAAAGACAGAGAGAGGAGAAGAAAGTCAATAAAGTTTGAGCAAGAGAGAGAAAAAAAGGGAAAGACAGAGAAAGACAGAGAGGAGTGAGAGTGTGAGCAAGAGAGAGGGGAAAGAGAGTAAGCATAAGAGAAGAGAAGGGGGTAAGAGACAGAAAGAGAGGAAAAGAAAGACAGACGGGAGAAAGAAAGAGCATGACAGAGAAAAAACACACAGAAAGAGAGATGGGAGAAAAGGCTAATTCATGTCATCAGACGTCCAAACTTTGTTTGAGGGTGTAAGAACAAAATTACGTCATTCGTTCGGCAGTTTGTTTGGGTTGAATTAATTTTATTAATTGACCCTTTGAGATTCAGAATCTCTTTTGCAGGGGAGCCCTGGGGGAAGGGTCAGGGGAGGTATTAATGGACATGTTTTTAGTTGTAGGAGGAAAATGAAGTACCCGGAGGAAACCTACGCAGAACATGCAAAGTCCACATAGAAAGGCCCCGGGCGGCCCAGGAGTCGAACCTTCTTGCTATGAGGCCAGAGCGCTAACCGCTGCGCCACCATGTCTTGTAACATCAGTTGAGCATAACTCAGACACAGTTGTGCTGTTTGGTTAGTTTTTCCAAAGTGGGCGGAATGTCTAGTAGAATCTACTCCTGAATCTTTTGACAGTTCTGTGCCGATCATGCCGCTCGTCTCCCCCTATGGTCAGTACAATTTCAGGCAGAACCTGTTGTTAAAGATGAATAATCAACAAAATAACGAGCTACTGTCTAGGTCAAAACGAGAAGAGAATGATCCAAATACAAACTCCTTCGCTCTTACATATGATGAGACAAGCAAGACTCAGATCTGTGTCTGCTTCAGGTTCAACCCGGCGGAGGATGGACAGCACCAGGTTTGAAGCAGAAGATAAGTTCTAAAGTTATTATGCAGCTCCTTCATGACAGAGGAGGATGAAGGGACAGCATTTATGTCAAACCTTGGGATAGTGCAGAATCTATCAGACAGAAGCACATTCGTGTGAGACTGACGTGAAGTGATGAGGAGACAAACGTGTTACAAACGTGAAAAGACAGGACAGTGACTGATCATACTACATTGCAAGTGCGTGGAGTGGTTGTTAGGGCTCACGGGGGAGGAGTCTAGAGGAGTCCGGCTGAAGTACGAATGTCAAAGTCCAAACAAACTTTGTTCTTGTAGAAATGTGAAACTCAAACATGCAAGAATCAATCTACTAATAATAAGAGGACACTTTTATAAGCTGTCTAAAAACTCAAAGATTGTCTCTAACACGTCCCCTTTAAGACTCCCTCCTGACTGATTTGTGAATACTTACCTTCCGCGCCATCGTTACCTCGCTAATTTCACAAAGTGTGCTCTTGTATATACGGCTTCTCCCTCCTCTTGGCACCGTCCTAACAGTCCTTATAATGATTTGCACATGTTTATTGTTTTGGACGAGCGGAGCCAGGCAGCTTTTTGGCCAAAGTCGGCGGACATGCGGTTTTCTGGCAGAAGACGAGAATGATGGAGATTAAAATGGTGGTTTTGACAATGTCTCCTGATTATGAAAGGCTTTTTAGAATATTGATCGAGTCTCCCGTGACAAGTTTGATGGAGCGATGTAATGAGGTTTGATCGGTGCTAATGCAGGAATGAGGCCGCGCAGATGGAGAGGGAAGGACATTGTTTATCGACAGGAGAACGGTGCAAAGCTGGCTCTTCTGTAACGGCTCCACGACGCGTTCGGACCGGAGCCTACGCCGTGTATTGACGAGTGTTTTGTGGGCTGATGTTTAGCGCTGAATTGCAATCGTCTAGTCCAACCTTTTTTTGAGTCACGGCCAGGGATGTGCACAGACATTTTGAAGGGCAGGTGTTCAGACAAGAAAACAAAAAAGTGCTTTTCCATATTGTGCAGAATTGATTTCGAATTCATAGAAGTAAATGTTTTTTAAAATAATGTTTGTAGCCCAGTGGTAAATTTGAGTATTACCAGGTAACAAGTGATGATAGGTTTGTTTAACTTTTCGTTACACTCAAGTAAGTCACACAAAATAATATAAATAAAATAAGTAAACGCTTATTTACTTTAGCAAACAATAGTGACACATTATTTTGCACTATTTGTCCAAGATATTTGGATTTAGATGTAAAAGCTCGAGTTATATTATTTAGTTTAAATAATATCTTTAGAGGTTTTCGTTTTTTGCCTCGCCTCTGTTTACTTTTAGCTTGTTATAATATTACGTTTCATTGGTCCTTTCTGTATTCACTCTGTATAGTCGATTGTGATTGGCTGGTTTTTACGTCGGGGTGGGCGACGTGGCCTTGCGTGAGAGACGTAGAGGGGAAAGTTCGAGGCCTCTGGGAATTCTCTCTCTCGCCGGACTCGCTTGGAGTGAGGACGCCACGCATTGTCTGTAAGAAATAACTCTTGAAAAGACTGAGAAAAGAGCCCGAAACTCGGTGGATTTCGGCGGAGGAGCAAGCAGAAGGACAGCAGACTCGTGTGTCGTGAGTCCCAATGGTGAGCGCCGGTCGTGTGCGCGGTGAAGCTTCGTGGCCGCTGTGAAACCTTCGAGGCCGGATTCCCGCCGGTCGAAGCGGGGCCTGCGGAGCGGGAGCAGAAAGGAGTGGGAACCGCCAGGGAAAGAGGCCGCGACTGCATGCACCAGGTCGGGCGTAACCCAGACGGAGCCGCCGGTTCATCGCGCCGAGCTCAAGACTTCGGATCCGTTGAATTTCAACGCAATTTCAATGTTTTGCAAGTGATATTTCAACGCTCTCAATGTTTTGCAAGAACTTTACCAGGCCTGCAACGTTTTTATTTTTGACTTAAAGGGACTGTACCTGATTTTTGCATCCTAAAAATGTAAACAAACAGAAATAATGAATTTTAACCTTTTTCCTTCAGGCTACATGATTTCCTCACGTAGCTAATGCATTCTGAGCTTCAGAATTGTTCATCATGATGAGTTTTAATGTTTTTTCACAGCTTTTAACAGCGAGGTGAGTCACTATGCTAACAACAGTTAGCCACAATGCTAAAAACAAAAACAGAAAAAGCTGCACACAAACGGGATTTTATTAGACATAGACAGGACTTTGGGGACTAATTTCCACCTGAATAGATACATTAACAAGGCATCAGTGCTAGGGGAAAATTGCTTTTAAGTTATCTTGTTGCAAAAAAATCGAGTACAGTCCCTTTAAAGCACCGGTACCGTGAGTAAACTTGACTTAACGTCTGAGAAAATCCAACATCTTCTAAAAACGTTTGAAACCCGTTACGAGTTCCATTGTTCTACAACTGTACTGTATCATCTCTGGGTCTATTTGTTTCAAATAAAACATTTCACCTTCACCAGTTATTTTACTAGTGACTAGGTAATATTAAATAAAACGAACCCAAGCACCCACCATTCTCAAATAAAAAAATATAGAGTGGCGATACGGGTGCTACATGTTTAATGTTATTTTTGGTGTGACAATTGACACATAATGCACGCCATGATCCTCTCTCATATTAAATACTGCCTAACTACAAGGTCACACACAAACAGCACCACCCTCAAACCACTTTGAAGAACCATAAAAACTCTTGACAAGAAGCCCATTCAACATCATCATTGTACAATACTAAAGAAACTGAATCTCCTTAACTGGGACAACATGATCAAGTATACAAATATCTGTCTTCTGTTTAAAGTCATAAATGATCTTGTCTTCACCTCCACTCACTCAAGATCATCTGCATACCACTATGGCTGTTAGAGGGGACTGCATAATACCATTCCGAAGAAGCTCATTCAGTCAAATCTTTATCAGTCCAAGCAGCACATCAGTGGAACTCTATACCCATCACCATTAGAGAAGTTACATCCTATAACATTTGTTGAATGTCTGTTATAAGAATGTGATATTATTGTTGAATTTGTGTGCAAAAGGTTGTAAATGTTGATTGTAAATAAGCTTTTAACCTGTGTTTTTAGGGTGACCATGTAACATCTGTCCAGGGACTACGGATGAAAATCAGCCTTGTGGCTAAATCTGGTGCATTTTACAGAAATGTTTATCAATGTACACTGTCCCTGTCAAATAAATAAATACATGTGTGCAGCTAAACTTCATACTGCAGCTCGTTCCACAAACCAAGTTTAAACCTTTTAAACAATTTCCTGCAGTATGGGCAGTGTTTAGTTAACGATTCCTATATTTCAACCACTGTTTACTTCAGAGCAAATGTAGTTGTTTATTACAAGGCTGTGGATTTTTACAACTGTAGTTTACTGATTAATTGTGTCCAGATCCTGTCAGTAACTTGGCTCACACAAGATGGATTTGTGTTGAACTCCGGTTTAAGTTCTTCCACAGTCTCCATTTGGAACTTGAGTTGCTAAAAGTGTTTGGGAAAAGGTGGGATGTTTAGTGAAATACCTCGAGCTGATTGGTTAGTGTGTCAGTGGTTCCCAGTGGAGCCTCTGTCCTGCTCTCTGCAGTGACGAACATGAGGGTCCTTCAGACTGCAGGTGCCAGGTTTGCAGATTCTCAAACTGCAGACTGACACTGCAGCCTCCAGCTCTGCCCTCTCTCTGCTGCTTTTAGCGCTGTCACTGTCGGTGAGCTGCTGCAGCCTCACAGTCAGTAGGCGATTTGAGGGGGGATGCGGGGGGATGCCATCCCCTTTGCTGATGACGAAAGGATTTTTTTTTTTTTTTTAATCGATGCATCTGGCGTACAGTGTCCCGCTCCGCTCCGTTGTGTTAACGTGAGTTTGTGCATTGCTTCACTGAACAACCGTTTCACAATAAAACCTCCGGTGCAAGTAGTAAACACGAGGACTTTTATGTTGAAAACTCCACACAGGAAGCTGTTACTGAACCTGACGCAACAGACAAACTGTCAAACTTCTGCAGAGGTTTTTGCAAAACCGGGACTTTACAGCGCCTCACGGGCCACAATCTAACGCAGAAACTGAAGGACGACACATAAAGACTGCGTCGGAGGAACGGCTCACTCGTGCATCAGACAAGAGGTGAGTTTACGCTGCTCCGGGGATGCTTGTTCTCATGCGCGCGGCCGTGTCCTCTTTCCCGATACTAGACCGACCACATACACGCGTTTTCACATCTATCCACAGTCCCGTGTCTTCTCCCGTGTCACCCAATGACCGATGACCCATCTGCTGCGGCTTTCCCTTCTGGGAGCACCGCTGGGCAATTGTATTTTGTCTGTCCTGTCTACAAGTCCGCAGATTCTGGCTTTATGTTAGCTCGCTACTAAACATCGTGACAAGAAGTCTGCTTCTAAGAAATAATGCTTCTGAAAATATGTAGACTATTCAAAGTGAAAAAGGACTAAATGCAAAATGAACACAAGTTTGTGTCTTTCCCTGTGCACTCTCTCATCCCACTCCTGCTCCAGCGCAGAGAGTCAGGGCAGGGGGACGTGTGGAGGAAGAGGGAAGACACCGGTAAATTAACTAGAGACAGGACAGGTTTTTGTCTTAAGCGATTATTTTTCCCAGAGGGCATATTCAAATCCAGACTAGTGGCAAAAGGCAAGACCACAATTATTGATATAAGAATTTATTATTGGAAGCACATTTTTAATTGAAAAACAGGCTATTTATCTATTAGTGTCCATTAATTGTGTATATTAAGAGCACAAGTGCAAAAACATGCTCCACAGCCAAGTCAATCAAATAAAAGAAATATATTTTTAAAATAATTTAAGATTATTTATAACTTGTTGCAAATTTGATTCAAGCTAAAATGTTTTGAAAACAGTCAGACATACCTTAAAACAAGTGACATATACTGCCAAATAGATATGTTTATTCTGAACTGGCTAAAACAACTACAATTCAAATGATTATTCTTTATTCTAGTAGTTTTAAACACTTTGCAGTGTTAAGAGTTATGCTTAATCTCAACAATATGCTGGGGGCCTAATTAAAACAGATGGATGGTCACACCTGGTCTTTGGGCCACAGTTTACCCAGGTCTGTCTTAAGCTGTGAAAGAATAAAGTCTGTTTGATTTTCAATCTGACTAAGTTAAACAAAAAATAGGCCTAATGAAAAAAAAAATGAAATGAGTGTATGCTCTTTGCTCTGTGCTCACTCCTCTGCCACCTAGTGGTCAAAATAATCAAAAACAACCTCATATGTATTATTTAAAAATATTAAAAATATCGAAAGTAGGCTTTATAGAGTTTGTTCCGTCTTACATTACAGGAGCGGCTTCATTTTACACACAGTGGATAAATAACATATGCAAAGGTCTGATTGAAGCAGATTTTGTATAATAATAAGCTAAACCTAAGTGTTACACACACATTTACCAGGCCTCAGTGGAATGTGCATTTATATAATCAACCATCACATTTACATTATTAAGTGTATTTTTAATACAATTTAACAATAAATCCCAAACTTGCTAGGACACCCCCAAAGTGCACCAAATTAAAGGAAATGTGGTCTGCTGTGTTCAAAATTTTCTGGGGGAGAGCCCCCAGACCCCCCGCCCTCCCGGAGTCACCCCCCCAATACCATCCCCCTGTGAAAAATTAACAAATCGCCTACTGCTCACAGTACATGCACAGACGCCTCAAGCTACTTTTTTTTAAACCTAAAATCCTTGTGCTCACTTCTTCTGGACTTAAGGAAGACAGACACTGTGCCAAATTTGACCCATTTTGGGACAATTTTTCACTCATGCAACAATTTTGGAGATGAGTTTCAGCTCAGTCGTGTGTCGTTCAGCGTCTAGTGTACACGAAGTAATTAACACCTCATGACCAGCTTCTGATCAACAATCATAGGATCGCAAGAAAATCAAACTTGTTTGAAATCCTGGTCAGTCCTCGTGGGAACATCGCTGTAGAAGCAGAGCCACATATCTCTCACACTGTCCATGTGCAGACAATGTTTGTTAAAGACGGGGCTTCTGCACTTCTAGATTCTTCTTCTTCTCCTCCACCTTTTATGTTGTGCTTCTGGATACAGGAGTCTGACGTACAGTGTGAACACACAGACCACATAAGACCATCCGGTCGTGTAGTGTGAGGACATGAATCCTGTGCTGCGAACGTTTGACTCTGGAGATTCACTCGTACAGTCTGAGCAGGAGCTGCATATCCACCACTGAAAACATCAGTGTCAGCCCTGCTTTTACCACAAGTCAGTGTATCTTTTCCCTGGAACGCGCTGTGTGCTTCGCTGCTGTATTTTGCGCTATGGAACATGTAGACGGAAAGTTTCATCAGCAGTTTTGCTCATAACTTTGCCAAAACCAGACGGATTATGAAAATATCAAAACTGCCCAGCTCTAATAAATAATAACACCTCTTTACAACCATTATAGAAATGAAGGGCTGCAACACATGTCATATTCATGTAAAAAAGACCTAAAATCGTGCTAATCCTACACTAGTGACATGCCCTGTTATGACGTGGTTTATACTTGTTTGTGAGATGAGGCTCTGTGCAGTCGGACGCTCCAGTGTAAATGCCACATGGAGCGTGGTCCACACTGTCAGGAGGAGTTGCAGTTGGAGTGATAATTGTACTGTTAGCAGCCTCTAGCATGTGTCAACAGCCTCTTCACTGGGACAGGCGGCCAAAACCCCGGGCCTCAGCATGGACACACTTTAATCTGATTATGGACAGCATGGAGAGGAGTTAGAAAATGAACTTAAAAATGTGTCCAATGGAGGTTATGCATAAACGTTCTTTTATCTGAAACTGCTCTTCAACATTTGGACTTAGTGGCAAATGTCTAATGCCAACAACCAGAGAACATTTGTTTGCAAAAAAATTCTAAAATGTATTTTCTGTTATGACTATGATGCAGACTTTTTTTCTGCTGAACAACTTTTTTTTTTTTTTTTTTACTAAATCAAACAAACAACAACAACAAAAAAACCTAAACAAATTAATAAAACAAAAACGTAAAGTTTGGATGGAGAGACTAAAAGAGAGAAACAATGATTGTTTCTAAATCTGAGCCACATTTACACTGCGACTGACCTACAAAGGAAAAACACAGTGATAACATTTAGTGTCTGTTCCTTCTGTTTGTCAGAGCTACATACACGCTTGTGTGTGTGTGATTCCTCAGGATCAATAGATACTTACCAATTAAAAAAACAAAAGGTGAACCTAAAAACAGTAAAGAAATACATTTGCTAAGACTTACTGTATAAATGATGTGTTAAATAATAAATTGTCTATATATATATATATATATATATATATATATATATATATATATATATTTTTTTTTTTTTTTAAATGAGACATAAACACATTTTACAGTATCTGTCATTCCACAGAGTCAGAGCCGAATTTGAGTCAAAAGTCGATGTGCGCATACATCTTTTTAGATTCACCTTTCAAAAGATCTTTTTTAAATTGTTTTTATCTTTGTTTTGTGTATTCTTGTGTTGGGAAGCACATTGTGTTGCAGTTTCTGTATGAAATGTGAGCCCGGTCTCACAAGAAAGCGTACATTTACCACGACATTACACAACATGTAAATTAGGTATGATTAGCACGACTTCACAGCTGTTTTGCGTAATTATAGTACGCATCACAGTCCCCATTCATTTCAATGGTGGTTGTTAAGACGTGTTCTTATTTATGAATATTAATGAAATCCTGATTCTAATCTTAACCTGCCCCAAGCCCCAGACCTGATCTTACCCATTTTAATAACTTTATGCCTAAACTTACCCGTTTCACCTGAAGAAAACGTCCCCACGTGGCTGCAACCAAAACTCGTCCTATTTTGACTCTGTGAAATCTCGTGTCATTTTTACTCTTTTTCATATCGTGCTAAATGCACGGCGTAACATAAGTACTAAAAACAGCTGTGAAGTCGTGGTCAGAATACGTTGTTTTTGTGTTGTGGTAAAAGTACGCCATCTAGTGAGACTGTGTTGGAAATGTGCTATATAAATAAATCTTCTTCTTCTTCTAAAATACATTTGAGTATTTTGAAAAGACAGAAGCAGCAGGTTATATTCATCCGTAGTGACATTTCCTGGGCGACTCGTTGACTTTGTAATAACGTGGGATTCTTCACAAACAAATGAGGTGTTGTGTGAGTCAGACGGAGACGTAACGGAGTAGATCGAAAAACACAGACAAGGACAAGACGGTCGAGTGTGCCTCTGAGCCGCTGCCGTTCCAAAGTTCACGCCTGTTTAAGCCACAGAAAGAAAATGTCTGAAAAGAATGACGAAAGTTGATCAGTCTCCCCTCTTCCACACACCTCCTTTCTTCACCCACTCTCTCTCTTTCTTGCTGTCTCTCCTTTCTCTTTGTCTCTTCTCTCTCCCCTCTTTTGTCATTCTTTTTTTTTCTGTCTCTCTCGTTCCTGTCTCTTTAGCTCTCCTTCTCTCTTCTTCTCTTTCTCCCTCTGACTCTCTCTCGTTGTCTCTCCTATCTCTCTGTTTCTCTCTCATTGTTTATTCTCTCTCTCTCAATTTTCTTTCTCCCCCTCTCTCTCCCTGTATTTTCTCTCTCCCTCTCTCCTCTTTCCTTCTCACTCTCTCTCTTCTATCTCTATCATATCTCTCTGCATTGTCTCTCTCCCTCCGTTCTCTTTCCTTTTGACTCTCTCTTTCTCCTTCTAACTCTCTCCCTGTCCACTCTCTCTCTCTCCTCTCTCTCTTTCTTCTCTCTCCTCTCACTCTCTTTCTCTCTCTCATCTTTCTTGTTCTCTCTTTTGGTCCTTCTCTTTTTTTCGTCCTTCCTCTGTCTCTCTCGTTGTCTCTCCTCTCTCTCTCTCCTTCTCTCCCTATCTCTCTCTCTCTCCTTGGTTTTTCTCTCTACCCTCTCTCAATTTTCTTTCTCCCCTGCTCTCTCTCTCTCTTTTCTCTCTCTCCTCTCTGTCCTTCTCTTTCTCTCCCTGTACGCTCTCTCTGTTCTCTCTTGTCTCTTTCCTTTCTCCATCTCTCTCTTTTTTCTCTATCATCTTTCTTGTTCTCGCTCCTCTCTCTTTGTTCTTTTTCTCCTATGTCTCTATCCCTATCTCTTTTCAACTCTCCCTTCTCTCTCTTCTTGCCTCTTTTCTCTCTCCTCTATTTCTTCTTTCTCTCTGTGACTTCCTCTCCCTGTTCAGTCTCTGTCTCTCCTCTCTCTCTGTATCCTTGTCTCTTTTCTCTCTCCCTTTCTTTTGTAGCTCTCCTCTTTATCTCTCTCTCTTTCACTCGCTGCCTCTCCTCTCTCTCTCTCTGTGTCGCTTTTCACTCTCTTCTTCTCTTTTTCCATCTGTTCTCTCCCTCCTCTATCTCTCCTCTCTGCTCGTTCTCTTCTCTCTGCCTCTGTCTGTCCTTCTGTCCCTGTCTTCTCTCTCTCTCCTTGCCACTCTTTCTCTCTCCCTCTCTTCCCTGTCAGTCTCACCTCTCTCTCCCTCTCTATCATTTCTCTCTTTCTCTCTCTTCTTGTCTCTTTTCTCTCTCCTCTTTCTCCACTCCCTGCCTCTTTCTTTCTTCTCTCTCTCTCTCTCTCTCAGCATGTCCCTTTATAACTTAAAAGTCTAAGTTGAATCTTTGACTTATGTTACCTTATCTTCACTTGTTCTTTTTCATGCATCACAGAGAATGTCTAAAACAGCGACATCGTGAACTTTGAACACAAACAAAGATGGCGTCCTGTCGGTGACACATCTCCGAGCTCATTTCTGTAAAATAAATACTGATGAAACTGCATTAAGAGCGGGAACTTGCTGTACTTTTAAGCTCCGCACAAAGAAGAAGAAGAGAGACACGACCTTCAGAGGAGAGTTTGAAGCCGTTTCATTCGGAACGCGCTACAAAGGCGGAATGTTTTCTTCTGTATTCTAAATCTCATCTTTTATAGAGTGATGAGCACAGTCTGTAACGTTTGTCTGTCGCCTAAACACGCACACATAAACAGGTACAGTCTCTACGCCGGGGGTTTTTGACTTTGGAGTGACGTGGGTTGCAGGAGTGTTTTGTCGTCGTGTCATGTGTGGTTGTCTTCGATCCTCAGCACAGAAAGTCTGACTGATGCCCATTAGACAGACCCTCCACTTAGAGATTACAGTTTTCTCTTCAATGGCTTTGACTCACTTCTTCCATTCTAAAAGTCAATTTGCAAAACAGCTCACACAGAATCCTAAACTGAGCTTCAGCTTTATCTTTATTTTTCTTGTAATAAGCTAGTTGCTCATTTACCTGACAGTTTCGGCGGCAGGACTAACCCGCCTTCGTCAGAGGTGACGTCCGGTGTTGTGACGTCTCTCTTATAGAATCTTCCCACACTTGGCCAGTTTGACAGATTTGTCAGACTGACCACATCTGCCTCCTGCCTGGTGAAGGTCTCTGGAGAAGTGAGTCCCATGTGTGCAGAGCCGGATCTAACCTTTTGGGGGCCCTAAGCAAAAATCAGCTTTGGGGGCCCTCCAGTCTTTTCTACGAACCTTAATCAGTCAATCCAAAGCAGCGTTTAAATTGACTTTGTTCATTATAGTTTATAACTATACACAAAGCGACAGATACAAAAAGGTGTAAGCTAAATAATATTTTTCACAATAAAGAGATAATGTAAGACCCTGCCCCCGAAACGTTTGAATAAAACAGATGCATTTTCCCTAAATTTGGAGTGTGCTATTTTAGACCAATAAATCTGAAATTTGAATGCACCATTTTATAATGATTATATTATTGCACCTCTTCAAGTTTTAATTGGTGTCAATGTTTCCAAATGGGGCCCCAGCCCTGTCCCTCTCCCTGTGAGCTCCGCCTCTGTTCCCTCTTCACACTGACGCTGGAACAGCTGATCAGCTGCATCATCGCACTGGACTTTTTGGACAAAAATACTAACATCTGAAACTTTTTTGGACAAACACCCTCATGTTTCAAGTGGCTTTTGAAATAATTCAACACAAATGTGCAGAAATTCGACGTATTTCACGGCGGTAACTTTCGGCGCGGAAATTTCGCGATCTGCAGACGTTTAAGTACATCAGCTTTATGTGTTCATAGTTCAGCCAATACTTGTCCTATTGACGCAAAATAAAGACTGGCTGGGAGCTTATGAGGTGCAGAACATGTGTGTGTGCTGAGAATGACAGGACACCTTTTCTGCTTTGGTCAGTCTTAGCTCAGCACAGGGAAAGCAGCCGTGTCTCAATTCAGAAGGCGGGGCCCTACACAGAGGCGGGGCCCTACGCAACTTGCGTAGTCTGCGTATAGGAAGGTCCGGCTCTGCATGTGTGAGCCAAAGAAAAAGCTCCTTCGTCTCTGTTGATGGTCTTTGTGCCTCACTTCCTGATCTCAACTGCCTCTCGTATCCATCGTTTGTATTTGTGTTTTTCTGTTCCAATTATGTTTGCATTGTCCCAGTCCATAATGTGGTTTTCTCTTTTGCAATGGTCGGATATCGCGGATTTTAAGTTTTCCTGTGTTGCTTTTTCTTTCTCTGCTCTTGTTAAACGTCCTTCTTTTTGGTGTTCCTTTCTTCTTGTGTCCAATGTTCTGCCGGTCTCTCCCAATGTAGGTTTTATTGCATGTTTTGCACGAGATTTCCTAGATGACATTGCATTTTTTCTCTGACGAAGGCGGAAGTCCTGCCGCCGAAACTGTCAGGTAAATGAGCACCTAGCTTATTACAAGAAAAATAAAGATAAACTAAGAAGAAGACAGAAGGATATATATATACCAAATATGAGCTTCAGCTTTCCAAAACTAAGTTTCGACTCAAGCTAAATTTAGTTTTACATTAAAAAATGTTCAAGCTGTTTTACCATCATAACTCTCACACATTCTTCCAGTGTTTTATGTTTTCTCATTTGACTTTACAGCTCAGAAGCTTTAGTTCTGATTCAGGGTTACACAAAGTCACCAAAGCTTCACTTTAATCTGTTGTTTACTTTCACATTTCACACAAAACTATTTATATCTGGATGAGTTGTGTTTTTATCTTACCTGGCAAAAAAAAAGAAAGATGAAAAATACACATTTACTGTAAATTTTGAATTGTGAAATATATTTTTATATCTAGATATTTACACTTTGCTGAAGATAGTTGAGACACGGAAAACAAAAGCACACAATGTCACACAGTTACATTGAAAATATAGTTTATTTTTTCCTACAGTCTGTGTTTTCTGCTTAGATCATTGTCCTGTTTCATTCATGTGTTTGTTCTTTGTTGTTTAATCTTTCTGCTCATGTGATTTTAGATTTTGCTGTGATGTGTAAGTTTGTAGATAAAAACTAACAGTGTTAAGACAAAAGTCCTTTATCATGTGTGAACAGTCTGTGTGTGAACAGGTCTGTGTGTGAACAGGTCTGTGTGTGAACAGGTCTGTGTGTGAACAGGTCTGTAGTGTGAACAGGTCTGTGTGTGAACAGGTCTGTGGTGTGAACAGGTCTGTGTGTGAACAGGTTGTGGGGGTGTGTGTGAACAGACTGTAGTGTGAACAGGTCTGTGTGTGAACAGGTCTGTGGGGGTGAACAGGTCTGTGTGTGAACAGGTCTGTGTGTGAACAGGTCTGTAGTGTGAACAGGTCTGTGTGTGAACAGGTCTGTAGTGTGAACAGGTCTGTGTGTGAACAGGTCTGTGGTGTGAACAGGTCTGTGTGTGAACAGGTCTGTAGTGTGAACAGGTCTGTGTGTGAACAGGTCTGTAGTGTGAACAGGTCTGTAGTGTGAACAGGTCTGTGTGTGAACAGGTCTGTAGTGTGAACAGGTCTGTGTGTGAACAGGTCTGTGTGTGAACAGGTCTGTAGTGTGAACAGGTCTGTAGTGTGAACAGGTCTGTGTGTGAACAGGTCTGTAGTGTGAACAGGTCTGTGTGTGAACAGGTCTGTAGTGTGAACAGGTCTGTGTGTGAACAGGTCTGTAGTGTGAACAGGTCTGTAGTGTGAACAGGTCTGTGTGTGAACAGGTCTGGTGGGTGAACAGGTCTGTAGTGTGAACAGGTCTGTGTGTGAACAGGTCTGTGTGTGAACAGGTCTGTGGTGTGAACAGGTCTGTAGTGTGAACAGGTCTGTAGTGTGAACAGGTCTGTGTGTGAACAGGTCTGTGGGTGAACAGGTCTGTAGTGTGAACAGGTCTGTGTGTGAACAGGTCTGTAGTGTGAACAGGTCTGTAGTAAGAACAGGTCTGTGTGTGAACAGGTCTGTGTGTGAACAGGTCTGTAGTGTGAACAGGTCTGTAGTAAGAACAGGTCTGTGTGTGAACAGGTCTGTGTGTGAACAGGTCTGTGTGTGAACAGGTCTGTGTGTGAACAGGTCTGTAGTGTGAACAGGTCTGTGTGTGAACAGGTCTGTGTGTGAACAGGTCTGTGTGTGAACAGGTCTGTAGTGTGAACAGGTCTGTGTGTGAACAGGTCTGTGGTGTGAACAGGTCTCTGTGTGAACAGGTCTGTAGTGTGAACAGGTCTGTGTGTGAACAGGTCTGTAGTGTGAACAGGTCTGTAGTGTGAACAGGTCTGTGTGTGAACAGGTCTGTGTGTGAACAGGTCTGTGTGTGAACAGGTCTGTGTGTGAACAGGTCTGTAGTGTGAACAGGTCTGTGTGTGAACAGGTCTGTGTGTGAACAGGTCTGTAGTGTGAACAGGTCTGTAGTAAGAACAGGTCTGTGTGTGAACAGGTCTGTGTGTGAACAGGTCTGTAGTAAGAACAGGTCTGTGTGTGAACAGGTCTGTGTGTGAACAGGTCTGTGTGTGAACAGGTCTGTAGTGTGAACAGGTCTGTGTGTGAACAGGTCTGTGTGTGAACAGGTCTGTGGTGTGAACAGGTCTGTAGTGTGAACAGGTCTGTGTGTGAACAGATTGTAATGTGAACAGGTCTGTGTGTGAACAGGTCTGTGGTGTGAACAGGTCTGTGGTGTGAACAGGTCTGTGTGTGAACAGATTTGTAATGTGAACAGGTCTGTGTGTGAACAGGTCTGTGGTGTGAACAGGTCTGTGGTGTGAACAGGTCTGTGGTGTGAACAGGTCTGTGTGTGAACAAGTCTGTGTGAACAGGTCTGTAGTGTTGGAGAAACAATAAACTCACTGAACATGAGAGTTTATAAATGAGAGCTGTGTGAGCTGTTCTGAGAAAGAGTCTGTGGCTAATGTTCTGTGTATCTCAGGCTTTGTTCAGATAAATGTTGGAAACAAGTGATCAAACTAAACCAAGTTTCAAAAAACGTGTCAAAGTGATTGAGAAAAACTGTAGTGATGTGACGCTGGTGAACAATCCAATTCTTTTGAACGACTCCTCGCCGTGAACGATGAGAGTCGAGTCACGGAGGTGATTCGTTTCGTCAATGGGGAGGAAACAACAACAGATACAGGGACAAAAAGGAGATTTTCTCACTCAAATGCACAAGTACAGAGAACACAGAGCAGCGGTCTCTCCGGACGTCTCCACAGACAGTGCGTATCGCCGTACGAGTGCATTAAAACGTTGCGTACTGTCGTTGTCTTTGGACTCGCACACAGGGATTGCAGATTATATTTCATAGCAGCAATATTCGAGCCCGATCTCACAAGAAAGCGTACATTTACCACGACATTACACAACATGTAAATGAGGTATGATTAGCACGAGTTCACAGCTGTTTTGTGTAATTATAGTACGCGTCACAGTCCCCATTCATTTCAATGGTGGTTGTTAAGACATGTTCTTATTTATGAATATTAATGAAATCCTGATTCTAATCTTAACCTGCCTCAAGCCCCAGACCTAATCTTACCAATTTTAGTAACCTTATCCCTGAACTTACCCCTTTCACTTGAAGAAAACGTCCCCACGTGGCTTCAACCAAAACTCGTCCTATTTTGACGCTGTGAAATCTCGTGTCATTTTTACTCTTTTTCATATCGTGCTAAATGCACGGCGTAACATAAGTACTAAAAATAGCTGTGAACTTGTGGTCAAAATACACTGTTTTTATGTCATGGTAAAAGTACGCCATCTAGTGAGACTGTGTTGAATATTCTCACAGATAAATTTACATTTAGACACATCTAAGTTATTTATTTATTGAATATGAGCCATATTATAAGAAAACACACATCATTTTAATCCTTAAAACTCAAGGAACAAGTCTCTGCATTTATTAATGTTCCGTCTGTTGCTTCCCTGCACTAGAGCGAGAGGAGGACAAAAACACAAAATCTCACTTAATTTAAAACAGTTGCTGTCTAAATTATTATCTTTGGTGTATTTTAATAGACATTGAAATAAATTAATTCAAGTAGGATTGAGGTGGGTTGAAAACAGAAAAAAACTAAAGAATCGGATTTGTAAAAGAGTCGGATTTTTGAACGACTCTTTGAGATGAACGATTCACGATGATTCAAATCTTTTCAAAGAGGCGAAAGTCCCATCACTCAGATTACTGTCGAGACTATTAAAGGTGGGATATCTGATTTCACAGTTGTAAAAAAAAAACAAAAAGTACTTAATTAAATCTGTCAAACTCCTTTAGATCATCCCGTAACTTCCACCCGCAAACACATTTCAAACACAGCCAGCTCACTGAAAACCATTGGTAAAAGGTGAAAGGAGGGGCTTAGAGTGGAAAGCAGCAGTGTGATTAGTTTGCCAGCAGGTGTTTGTAATTAGTGCTCAGTTTTGAGTGGACAATACGCACTGATGTCACATAGAGTCTAGACATGACGCTGCATAAGCGTGTCTATACCACACGATTTAAAACCGTGCGCCATATGAACGCACATTTCTATTTTTTGAATGTTAAAACGTGTTAGTGTTTATGAATACTAACACAATCTTAATCCTAAACTTAACCAGCTCCAAGCCTAAACTAAACCTAAACTTAGCCGCAAAGCCAACCAAAAACATCCTGTTTGTCCTCAACCAAATTGTGGGTTCTATACCACGCCAAAACACGCAAAAAAAATAAAAATTAATAGTAATAAATAGGGATGGGACGAGATCTCGTGCTGCGAGATCAAACTGTCACGATACTGTGCGCACACGTACTGAACTGTCTCGTGAGATTTTTCCATGGTCATGAAATTAAGTTTTGTATCTTTGAGCAGCTGTAGTAAATATTCTCCTCCACACACAGACTTGTACCAGACTTATTCTGACAGAAAACAGTCTAAACTCTGTCTCAGTTTTTATTTGGTAAAGATAGGACCAATATTGACAGAGATAATTAGTCCTAAACATTGTTAAAGTTAGCGCGAAAAATATATAATCGTCAAAAGTAATCGTGCGGACATCGCGGGAACAGCGCAGTGTTTTTCACACTTAAACATAGTTTAAAATAGATCCACAAAGAGATATTTTGGCCTATATCATCAATAACTGTAAAAATTAGGAAAGTCTCCTCATCTGTGTGTGTCTGGTCCCTGTCAGCAGCGGCAGCGCTGTGAAGCAGGAGAAAGGGGGCGGAGTCTAAGCTACACAAGGGGAGCAGATCAATTTCAGTCAAAACTCATATCGTTGAAATAATCAAAATCCAAGGTGATACACATAATGAAAAGTAAAGCTAAACTAAAAGAATATAAACTAACAATAAGAAATAATACAAATCATTTTTTATTTGCTTCTTTAAAATTCTAAATTGAAACAATTAATGCAAATTATTTAAAAATCTTGTCTTGTCTCGTGGACCCAATCTCTCGTGGGTCATCGTGAACTAAAAACATTGTTGAGTGAGTTTCGAGCAGATATTTGATCTTTAAAATGAAGAAAAGACGATCCTACTGGACTACGACTCTGAGGAGAACGACACATGCAGCGAGTCTAGAAACGTCCTCTTCTGTGAGCAGGTGTAAAGTGTCAGAGGAAGTCAAACTACTGGATTTCTTCATGTTTGGAGGGTTCAATATAATCTCTGCTCCATGAAAGAGACAGAATCTATAAAATCTGCATCAGAAAGTAGAAAAGTGCTGCTCCCTTCTCGTTTGTAACACAGATTTTGTTGGTTTAAAGATGGAAAAGACAAAAGCAAAAAGGTCTGGCAGAGAAGGAGGTCAAAGCCAGAATAGGGCTGGCATTGAAAGAGTTAACCGCGTCATATCAAATTAACATAATGACTAGTACAGCATATTTTTGATATAATCAAAGATCCACAAGCTCTATAGGCCATTAAGAATATTAAAAAGTCTTTGCTATAATCAGGGCCGATGTAATGGCTCGCTGTGATGGTTATTCAGAGTTATTTGAATTAAAATATGTGACTATATGACCATTTTGAACCCATATGTGACACTTTGTGATGGTTTTACTGGTGTTTTATGATGTTTTAGTGGGGGTTGGTTGATTTTATTTTTAACTGAGATGCCAATCAGGTCTCCTTCCTGACATTTAGGATGTTTTATTTTTTTGAGTTGTTTGTTTAGTGAGGTGTATTTTTTGTTTTGTTTACAGTCACACAAGGCATACACCCTTCAATATAGTTTCTTTTCCCCCTTGTATTTCAGTTCATGAAACAGTCCTTTTCTTTTCAGAGTTCGGTTGCTCCCCAATAGGTTTTTTTCATTCCCCCCAAAATTGTACTCCACAGCAAAAGGCTGTAATTTACAAACAAAAACAATATAAGTACAAAACGCCATCAAGAGTACATAAAATGAATTACAATTTAACTCATGACATTTGATTGTACTGCTCAGATGCAGGGTAAAGCCAGGGCACAGGCGGTCACTAAACAGACAATATAATAATAACATTTTTAGGTTTCATTTTATTAATGTGGAACCGTTTTTATTCGTTTGCAATTGATTATTATTTTATATATTAGGACTCACAATTAAGCCGTATAGCGTGATGACGTGACCACCCGGCGTCCAGGGCACTTCCGGGTTTGGAGCGGCGGATAAGGTGGATATTACTCCGTTGTGCGGGGTTGACAACTGCCCGACAACACGGGATGAAAGACAGTGGGTGCGAGCAGGGGCGTAGCACCAAATTCTGGGCCCCAGGTACAAACTTAGTGATGGGCCCCTAATACATGATCTTGTGTTTTAATTATTTAGTTGTCTCTAGTCATTTTTCTATTCATTTGGGTTTTATTGTTTCTAGAATATTCATTTACAGCCAATTGATTTATTTTCTACAATTCACACATAAATAGTGTTGCTTTTTTGTTTTTGCAGGGAAATTAGATGCTTTTTAATGCTACCTTACAAGATATGTATTGCCACAAATGCCTAAAAAACAAGACATTTGTGTGTTTTTGTGTCAAAACCATTGAGTTTTGAACCACTGCCTTCACTCAAATAAGACGAGAAAAAAAAAAAAAAGTGTTTTAATCTTACTCTTTTACATTTTAGCTAACTTGTTTTAAGCTTACTTGTCTAAAAGATGCCAAAATCACACTTCCTTGTGACATTTTGGATGTTTTATAATGTTGAAGTTGTGACATTTATTGACAATATTCAAGTTATTATGCATATTTATAGGCGATCATTAGTGCCAAACCCTGACTATTTCTTCACTGAAAACTGAAAACTCTTGCTCATAAGATTATATTTGTAGATATTGTATTTGTTAAAATTGGAGCCAACTAATATTCCTCTTTTTTAGCCATTCTCTTTAGCCAAAGTCTGTAGCCACGTTTTGTAGGAGAGATGGAGCTCTCTGATATCACAAATAATTACATTTAGAGGAACAATGTATCTCACAAACAAAATGCTTTTGGGGGCCCTTTCCTGTCCTGGGCCCTGGGGAAACTAGCACCATTTACCCCCCAGTCCAACACCCCTGGGTGCGAGGGGTAAAAGCAGCCTTGTAGTTTAAGGTTTTCCGCGCTGTTGTAGCTGAGATCACCAAGACGTGTCTGTCACTGTTCCTCTGCACGGTCTGAGTCAGTCTGACATTTTGAAATTGAAGTCAGGAAAAGTTTGGGGCGGAGGCGCGCACGGCGAGCGAATGGGTAAGTGAGCAGAGGGACGGGCATGGCTGCATAATGTAGTGGGGGGGTGTGATTTTGGGCAGGACCGGCAATGTGGGGCTGTGCTGTATTTTTCCAGGGGTTTGTGAGATTGAAGGGTGTTGAGAAGGTGCAACCACAGGTTGTCACAACTTGTAATCAGATTTTTGGAATAATCTCAGCTGCATTCAAGCATCAGTTGCAGGACAAAACAAGATTACACAAACATGCATGAATCAATCCAAATACAACTGTGGTTAAACCAATTTTGAAAGAAAAACTGTGTCAACTATTGTTAAGCCATCGGAGGACTGAACCAGCAACCTTACAGTTAGAGGGTACATATTTCTCCTGACACTTAGACTCCATTTGCAAACACGCAGAAACATTATTACTGCAGCGAAGAAATGACTAAGCGTCACCGTCACGACGACAATGTGTTTCCAGCGGAGCACTAAATGTCATCAAACAAACTAATTATTAGACAATTAGACAGAAATAGCACGAGACAGACGCACGCCATTAGGCAGAAAAATGACTAGAAACAACAAGTCAGCTCCGCCGGGCTCCTTTAAAAACATGACGGATCAAAAACAGGACACGCTCTGGTTTAAGGTGGAGCACTGGGAAATTACATAGAAGATAAACAAGACTAATATGGACAAAGCTAAGTTAAAAAAAAAAAAAAAAACTTACAGCCCACACATTAGGTAAGAGTTTTTTTTTTTTGCACATTGCATTGGCACCCAAACAGAAACGCACAGCACCAAGGAGAGCTGTCTGACTCATATCCATAGAGAAAAGAGTCTCATAAGGTCGTGACTTTTGAAATCGTAAAGTTTGCAGGTCGTTCACGGAGCTTCTGGGCTCGGTACATGTTGTTTTAGTGGTTGTAACCTTTGTAGTTGACGTATTTTGAATATATACATATTCGAAATGTACCAGAGTTCACTTCGACCTATGTTTTTTGGTACACCAGAGTTCACTTTTTCGTTTTCCGTATCAGAGTTCAATTGCGCAATCACACCTACCCAAACGAACCAGACTTTCTGGGCAAAAGAACTAGAGTTAGATTAAAGCGTAACCAGTGTTAGAGTGCAACATAGTCTCACTAGATGGCGTAGTTTTACCACGACACAAAAACAGCGTATTTTGAGCACGAGTTCACAGCTATTTTTAGTACTTATGTTACGCCGTGTATTTAGCACGATATGAAAAAGAGTAAAAATGACACGAGATTTCACAGCGTCAAAATAGGACGAGTTTTGGTTGCAGCCACGTGGGGACGTTTTCTTCAAGTGAAACGGGTACGTTCAGGCATAAAGTTACTAAAACGGGTAAGATTAGGTCTGGGGCTTGGGGCAGGTTAAGATTAGAATCAGGATTTCATTAATATTCATAAATAAGAACACGTCTTAACAACCACCATTGAAATGAATGGGGACTGTGATGCGTACTATAATTACACAAAACAGCTGTGAACTCGTGCTAATCATACCTCATTTACATATTGTGTAATGTCGTGGTAAATGTACGCTTTCTTTTGAGATCGGGCTCTGGAGTGAATGCACCCTTAAACAATCTCCATGTTGATTCATATGCATGTGCTTTGTTTTAATTTGATTGTTGAAAGAATGAAAAAAAACAACAACAACAAAAAAACATTAGCATCCAAATTGAAAAAAAAATCTGTACCCAGCCGTAGTAGTGAACATCGGTACTTTTTGCCTATTCTGGTCCACAGTTCTTGCTCTAAAATGGGAACTAAAACAAACAAAAAAAAAAAACTTAATGTCACTGTACAATTTGCTACTTAACAGAACAACTTCCACTTCATCTCATTCTCACGTATACTCTGTTCCACTATACGCCGTAAACTTTTCACCCGCGAGGGGTCACGATCGGAGGCGTTTCCGCGGAGACGAACGCTGATCGCTGCGGCGCACATTCCGCCTATGGGCACCATTAAAAAACTATGATTCCCACAAATGCCTCCTTTTAAAAGCGCGCATTAATAATTCACACTTTTGCACAAGCGGAAAGAGTCGTTGTAAAAAATGACAAAAAAAACACAAATACATACTGCAGAGCGCTTTCCCCGCCAAAAGAAAATTGAAGAGAGTTTGCGGTTAATACGTACGTTTGGACGGTCAAAAGGAATTGTAGATGGATTACAGAACAAAGCAGCAAGTGAAAGTAAATAAACATGTTAGTTTGCTGTTTCTACAAGTGAAAAATGAATGACGCTCCAGGAGGAAATTGTCTGCAAACTCTGGCAACCGCGTTAATGAAGTCGGTGTGTGTCTGATCTGATTCAGATTCTGTTCAATGAATGAATATGTGGGTTGGTGGATCGCAGGATGAGAGAGGCAGAGAGAGAGAGAGGGAGAGGGGGGGCACAGAGAGAGGAGGAGACAGAAAGAGAGAGGCAAAGAGAGAGAGAGAGAAGAGAGGGGCAGATAAAGAAAGAGAGAAAAAAGGAAGAGAGGAAGACAGAGAAATAAAGACCAAAAAGGAGACAGAAAGAGAGAGAGAGAGGGAGAGAAAGAAAGAGAGGAAGAAAGAGTCACAGTAGAAAAATAAGAGAAAGAGACAGAGAAATAAAAAGAGAGGAGGGGCCACAGAGAGAGAATGAGAGAAAGAAAGAGAGAGAAAAATAAGAGAGGGAGACAGAGAAAGAAAAAGAGAGGGGGCACAGAGAGAGAGAGAAAGAGAGAGGAAGAAAGAAAGAAAGAGGAAGAAAGAGAGAAAAATAAGAGAGTGAGACAGAGAAAGAAAAGAGAGGGGGCACAGAGATGGAGACAGAGAAGAGAAAGAGAGGAGAGAGAGCGGCAGATAAAGAAAGAGAGACACAGAGAGAGTGAAACGGAAAGAGAGAGAAGGAGAGTAAGACAGACAGGGATAAAGAGAGAGAAAGGAGGAAAAAGAGAGATATAGAGAGGGAGGAAGATAAAGAGAGAAAGACAGAAAGAGAGATACAATAGAAATAGAGGAAAAAAAGAGAGACAGGCAGAGAGATAAAGAACAGGTAAAGACAAGGAGAGAGAGAGAGAAAGAAAGAGATAGAGAGAGGAGACGGGAAGTGCAGAGAGAAGGACACATAAAGCGGGAGACATAAAGAGAGAGAACGACAGATACAAAGAGAGAAAGAAACAAACAGAGAAAGAGAGACGACAGGAAGAGACAAGAGAAGAGATAGAGAGAGAGGGAGAGAGACAGAGGTGAAAGAGGAAATGAAGCAGCTATTGTCTGATATTTGTCCACATGAGCAACACTCAACAGCACACAAAACAAAACAAACAGTGAACTTTAGTCATTTGAGAGCACAGTTTGTGAATGTCAGAGCCGTTTGTGTAGTTTACTAAACCCATTAACCTTTTGGAGCAGAGCCGGATCTAACCTTTTGGGGCCCTAAGCAATAGTCATTTTCGGGGGCCCTCTAATCTTTTCTACGAACCATAATCAGTCAAGTCAAAGAAGCGTTTAAATTGACTTTTTTCATCATAATTTATAAAACATACGCAAAGTGACAGAAAAAAAAATAATTATAGGCTAAGTAATATTTCTCAAATAAAGAGATGACAGATGCATTTCCCTTAATCTTCAGTGAGCTAAAATAGACCAACATTTTTTTTTTTTACACTTGTCAATGTATGTCTAATTTTATGTTTAATTTTGTTAATAATATATAATTGCACTTCTTCTCAGTTTTCACTTGGTGTCAGTGTTTCCTAGTGGGGCCCCAGCACTGTCCCTCCCTCTGTGAGCTCCGCCTCTGTTCCTTGTTCATGTGCGCTGGTGCAGTCCACAGACGATAACCTGCATCAGCGCGCTAGACTTTATAAACAGAAATACGAACATCTGAAATATTTTTCAGGAGAAAAAAAAACTCATGTTTTCTGAAGCTTCTGAAATAATTCAACAAAATTGTGCAGAAATCCGCCGTATTTAGTCGCGGTCATTTTCGTGATTAAATCTGCAGGTGTATTAGTTCGTCAGCTATTTGTGTTCATAGTTCAGTCAATACTTGTCCAATTGACACAAATAAAGATTGGTTAACAGTTTATGAGATACAGAACATGTATGTGTTGTCCAGATTGTTCCCAGAGTCCTTGATTTTGCGCTGCTGAGAATGATCAGACGCATGTTTCTACTTCTGTCAGTCTTGAGCGCAGCACGGGGGAATGTCAGTGTCTCTGCCGTGTCACAAGGCAACACAGTCTCACTAGATGGCGTACTTTTACCACGACACAAAAACAGCGTATTCTGACCACGACTTCACAGCTGTTTTTAGTACTTATGTTACGCCGTACATTTAGCACGATATGAAAAAGAGTAAAAATGACACGAGATTTCACAGCGTTAAAAAAACGTGAGTTTTGGTTGCAGCCACGTGGGGATGTTTTCTTCAAGTGAAACGGGTAAGTTTAGGCATCAAGTTACTAAAATGGGTAAGATTAGGTCTGGGGCTTGGGGCAGGTTAAGATTAGAATCAGGATTTCATGAATATTCATAAATAAGAACACGTCTTAACAACCACCATTGAAATGAATGGGGACTGTGATGCGTACGTAGGACAACAGTGAACTCGTGCTTATCATACCTCATTTACATATTGTGTAATGTCGTGGTAAATGTACGCTTTCTTGTGAGATCGGGCTCCACAAGGACAGAAGAGGGGAGGAGTGATCACTTTCAAGATGGATTGGTTAAACAGGGTTTATGTACAGCGAAAACTAGAAGGTGAAGTCAACAGGCATATTGACTGATGGACTGACATAAACTCGGAAAACTATCAGCGCTCAGAAGGCGGGGCTCTCCTCAGATGCGGGGCCCTCGCAAGTTGCGTAGTCTGCGTATAGGAAAGTCCGACGCCGTTTTGTAGTCCAACACAAACTGCATTTAAACTGAATATTATCAAACACACCATTTATTAACTTGCTACACACATTCTAGCACATTTGCAAACCTTTTACTTTAGCACGTCCTAGCGTAGCAGCTAAACATGCTACTCTCCCACCACAGCTCGTCTAATGACCGTATTAAAAGAAAAGGATAATGGCCGACAACGGTTAAGCACATTACGTGTCCTGATAATATTTGTCATTGGTCTCGTTGACTCTTCACTCGCAGCCTTTTGTCGTCCGATCGGAGCTAATGCTAATGTGCTGGATGGAAATGTCAATACGTGGCCTTTTCCAACATGCTAATTTAGCCCCGAGCCTGCTGCTTCACTCAAGACCTGTGGATGGAGGGGCACAGTCATGTGATCAGACGTTAGAGTGGGAAGGAAACAGTCACACTTTCAACACCTTCTGTAAAGAAAATGTAGATAAACAATGAAATGAATGAATTCCACTCATGTTTGTGAGTCTGTCTGTTATTCTCTCTGTGTATCTCTCTCTCTTTCTCCTCTTTTCTTCTTCTCTTTCGCTCTATTCACTCTCTCCCTTTTCTCTTTCTCACTCTTTACCCTCTCCTTCTCTTTTTTCTGTCCCTCTTCTCTCTCTTTATCTAACATCTCCCTCCCTCACTACTTCTTCCCTCTTTTTCTCTCACTATGGTCTCTCTCTCTTTACTCTATTTTTCTCTTCTCTTTCTCTCTCTATTCTCTCCCTCTTTTCTCTCCATCTTCTTTTGTATACCCTCTCCTTCTCTTTCTTTCTTTCTCTCTCTCTTGTCTCTCTCTACCATCTCCCTCTATCTATTTACTCTCTTTCTCTCTGTCTCTTGACCCTCTTTCTCCCGCTCTGTTTTTCACTCTCTCTTCTCTTTCTCTACCCTCTCCCTCCTTCTCTCTCTCTACTCTCCCCATCTTCTCTCTCTCTACCATCTCTTACTCTCTTTTGCGTTACTCTCTATCTCTCTCTTTACTCCCTCTCTTCTCTCTCTCCCATCTCCCTCTTTCTCTTTACTCTCTCTCCCGCTCTTTCTCTCTATATGCTCCCTCTCTTCTTTCTCTACTCTCTTCCACTCTCTCTTTCTCACTCCTCTCTCTCTCTATCCGTCTTCTCTCTCCACTTTCTCTCTCTTCCCCTCTCTCTTTAGTCTTTCTTTCTCCTTCTACCTTCTCTCTTTCTCTACTCTCTTGCACTCTCTCTCCATCTTCTCTCCCTCTCTCTTTTTCTCTACCCTCTATCTCTTCTCCCCCCTCTCTCTTTTTCTCACTCTCTCCTCCCTTCACCTCTCTCTCACTCACTCGTTCTCATCTCTCTCTCTCTCCCCCTCTCTCTCACCACTCCTCTTCTTCTCTCCCCTCTCTCTTACTCACTTCTTCTCCCTCTTTCTCTTTCACCTACCCCCCTCTCTCTTACTAACTCTTTCTCTCCTTCTCCCTTCCCCTCTTTCTCTCACTCACTCCTTCTCTCTCTCTCTTTCTCTCACTCTCTCCTTCTCCCTCCCCCTCTCCGACCCCCCCTCTCTCTTACGTACTCGTTCTCCTCTTTCTCTCTCTCTCTCTCACCACTCCTCTTCTTCTCTCCCCTCTCTCTTCTTCTCCCTCCCTCCGTCTCTCTCACCTACACCCCTCTCTCTTACTCACTCTTTCTCTCCTTCTCCCTCCTCTCTCTCTCTCTCTCTCTCTCCTTCTCTCTCTTTCTCTCACTCTCTCCTTCTCCCTCCCCCTCTCTCAACCCCCTCTCTCTCTTATTCACCCGTTCTCCTCTTTCTCTCTCTCTCTCTCCCCCTCTCTCACCACTCCTCTTCTTCTCTCCCCTCTCTCTTACTCACTTCTTCTTCCTCTCTCTCTCTCTTTCACCTACCCCCCTCTCTCTTACTAACTCTTTCTCTCCTTCTCCCTTCCCCTCTCTCTCTCTCTCTCTCTTTCACCGCAGCGGTTCAAATCTTAAATTTTACATTGACTTCTGAGTGCTTCTGAATCCGTGAAACCCTCCGGATGAAATTTACCTAAAGTCAATTCACAGCAGCAGCGGCGAGGATTCCATTCCATTTTCTGCTCGATTGCACGTTCTCAGCAGAAGTCGATGTAAATAGCCCCTCGGACCGCTCCCGCTGATCACGTACGGGCTGATGGGATGTCTCGGTGGGACTTTGGGGCGGCTCACGGGGGAGCGGAGGTGCGCCAGGCTTTATTAACGAGACACATCTATCTGCAGACGGAGCAGCGGGAGCCAGCCTCTCGGGAGCAATAACGCCGCATCGTGATTATTGAAACCAACGCAGAGTAAATCAAATCATAACAAGACGTCATTTTAAGATCGTTTCCAGAATCAATTATGTAATCGACACCCTGCACGGCGCAGTCAGCCATCGGCTCTGAAACAGCTCCGTCAGCCAGGACTGAACAGGTGAATGTTACTGCTGAACGCGACATCTTAAGTAGAAGTATGTTCACTGTTTGACTGAAAATTGTGGTCTAACCTCTCAACTTTGTTTGTAGAAACAAAGATACTGCAGCAGGAGATCTTTCAATGTGGATTACAAGTGATCTTAGATGAGCATGTGTGAGAGAGACTTTTTTATCTTCTGGTAGTTTCAGTCAGACCAGGAAACTTTTGGTGACACAAACACATTTACAATTGGAAACATGTTTCCTCATCCTTAAGAAAAAAAAATATTGAACGCAGTACCTCCCAAAATATATGTATCGACTTTGTAAATAGTACTATTACTGGGAATGACAGTGAATGCAGTGTGTTTGTTTTATTGTTAACTTCAGTGATGCTTTTAGGTTTGGAACATCAAAGTTTTATGTGGAATCTAAAAAGACAACTTTTGTGTTCCTAAGACCACTTATTGACTTATTTAAATGTTCCAGACAAAGCAGATGCTGATATTAAAGCTAGTTAGACCTACTTTCAGAAAAGTGTTGCTCCGTGAACACAAACATGGGGACAGGGGAGTTCTTCTGACTAAACAGGGACTGGAGGAATATCAGCCTGTTCTCATGGATAAGCGTGTCAATACCATGCTATTGTAAACAGCGTGTCATATGAACGCTACTTCTATTTTATGCGTGTGTATTTGACGCGTTTCTGTCCTAGTTCATTTCAATGGTGAATGTTAAGAGGTGTTATTATTCATGAATACTAACACAATCCTAATCCTAACCTTAACCAACTTCAAGCCAAAGAGCTAAACTTACCCATTTGTGTAACTTCAGACTTAAATTTTGCCGTTAATCCCTTGAAAAACCTCGTGTTTGTCAACCACTAGGCGTGTGTAGACCACGCTCGTAAAAACAAGCGTGTAATTGCACGCCAAAACAGGCAGAGGGCGTCGTCGTGACACACAATTTGTCATGGCGTGCTATTTTACGCAATCCATGAGAACACGTTGGGAATGTTAGGACTAGTTCTTGTTACTTTCATTTGTGAAAACACCTAGTGTGTCTCACACACTGGTGAAAATACATACATATTTTTTGTACATCAGACATATGTGTCTTTTTTTTTTTTCTCAAATCTGACCATTCCAAATGTTCATCAGACATGACATTCTCTCATCTTATCTCTGAATCTTGCTTCAGAGAAGTATGTTGCATATAGAGGGGTGATGTGTGCTCACCTGGTATGTGGAAAGAGCCGCCGCTCAATGACACAAGTCGCAGAAACAAGCTAACTAAGCTAAGAGTTTATCACTGTGCGAAAACGAAAGTTCTGCACCAAAATCAGCATTTGTGAATGAAATTTGATACAATCCTTAAAAGTTTCATTCAGATGAAAAAAAAAATGGCGAGAAAAAAAAAAAGCTTCAGTAGAGACCGGTTCAGACCTGATCCAAACAGCTGTTCTCGTCACGTTTTGTTGTTTTATTCAAAGAAGTTTCCCCAGCTAAGCAGTTGGAGAATGAGTCTCTCTGCATGACGGCAGAAAAGAATGTCAATCGAAATTCCCTCTATGTCCGTGGTATTTGATAGTATATTCTTTACAAAGTAAGAAGAAGACAAAGATGTAAGCTGTGATAGGAAGCTTGGAGTGCTTTCTGGCTCTGCTAAATTACACCTGAAGCTCATATTCAGACCTGACACAAACAAACAAACGTCTCATATTGTTTATAAGGCTGTGCCTGTGCGACCCAGACAGACACAAGCACCTTCACAGTTTTAATGCAGAGACGGTGAGGGCTGTTCTGTGGCTTCATTCTCCTCTCTCCTCCTCACGTTTGTCCCACTAGCACAATCACTGCATAATATCTACATCAACAGTTCATAGTTAGAATAGGTAACGTCATTATTACCCCAAAGACGCGTCAGCACCAAAGGCATTAGCTTCAGATACGTTTCAAATCCAGTTAGCCCATAAAGCAATAACCCAGCTGCTGTTTTCAACGACACTGTTATTGTGTCTCATCTTAGACTAAGTTTACCTCCATTGCCCCAAACATAACTCTTAATATTCTGTTTTTTGTGGTGTTATTCTGGGGGACGGCTAAGTATAACTTTCCCCCGAACGAGCGGCGTCAGTCTGCGTGGGCCGCGGCTGATTGTCACTTTAATTACAGCCAAAAAGCGACGCAGTGCAGCGATGTTTCCTCATGGTTCTCGTGAAGGGCGAGGGAGTGAGAGTGAAAGAGAGAGAGAACCTGGTGAAGGGCGAGGGAGTGAAGGGGAGAGAGAAGGAACAGGAGAAAGAGAGACAGAGAGTGAGGGAGAGAGAGAACCTGGTGAAGGAAGAGGGAATGAGGGGAGAGAGAGAGAGAGAGTGAAAGAGAGAGAGAACCTGGTGAAGGGCGAGGGAGTGAGGGGAAGAGAGAGAAGGAACGAGCGAGAGAGAGAGAGTGAGGGAGAGAGAGAACCTGGTGAAAGGCGAGGGAATGAGGGGAGAGAGAGAGTGAAAGAGAGAGAGAACCTGGTGAAGGGCGAGGGAGTGAGGGAAGAGAGAGAGAGAGTGAAAGAGAGAGAGAACCTGGTGAAAGGCGAGGGAGTGAAGGGGAGAGAGAAGGAACAGGAGAAAGAGAGACAGAGAGTGAGAGAACCTGGTGAAAGGCGAGGGAGTGAGGGGAGAGAGAGAGAGAGAGAGTGAAAGAGAGAGAGAACCTGGTGAAGGGCGAGGGAGTGAGGGAAGGGAGAGAGAGCGTGAAAGAGAGGGAAAAGAAGGGAGAGAGGAGAGAGAGACAGAGAAAGAGGGAGGGAAAACCTGGTGAAAGGCGAGGGAGTGAGAGGAGAGAGAAGGAACAGGAGAAAGAGAGAGAGAGAGAGTGAGAGAGGGAGAGAAAGAACCTGGTGAAGGATGAGGGAGTGAGGGAAGAGAGAGAAGGAATGAGAGAGGGAGAGAGAGAACCAGGTGAAGGGCGAGGGATTGAGGGAAGGGAGAGAGAGCGTGAAAGAGAGGGAAAAGAAGGGAGAGACAGAGAGAGAGAGAGGGAGGGAGAACCTGGTGAATGGCGAGGGAGTGAGGGGAGGGAGAGAGAGTGAAAGAGAGGGAAAGGGAGGAAGAGAGGAGAGAGAGAGAGGATAGAGAGAGAGAAAGAGGGAAAGAGAGAGAGGAGAGAGAGAGAGGGAGGGAGAACCTGGTGAAGGGTGAGGGAGTGAGGAGAAAGAGAGAAGGAATGAGCGAGAGAGAGAGACCGAGGGAGGAATAGTGAGAACCTGGTGGATGAGGTAGACAGAGAGAGAAGGAATGAGAGAGATTGGAAGTGCAAATCTGGAGAAGAGCGAGGGAGGGGAGAGAGAGAAGGAAAGGGAGAGATAGCGAGAACTGTGTGAAGGGCGAGGGAGAGAGAGAAGGAACAGGAGAGAGAGAGAGGTAGAGAGACAGAGAGAGTGAAAGAGGGAGAGTAAAAAGTTAAATGGAGTCAGGAGGAAGAGAAGGAAAGAGAGAAAGACAAAAAGGAAAAGGGAGGGAGAGTGAGAATCTTGTGAAATGAGAGGGAGTGAGGAGGAAAGAAATAAGAGAGAGAGAGAAAGATTCTTAAGCTTTTTGTGAAGGATGAAGGAGTAACAAGAGAGAGAAGGAAAGAGAGTGAAACAGAGAGAGGGAAAGGGAGGGAGAGTAAGAACTGAGAAAGGAAATGAGAGGGAAGTGAAGGAGAAAACAGACAGTTTAGAAGATGCTTTTGGTTGTTGTGAAGAGTGAGGGGGTGAGGGAGAGAGAGAGAGGGAGAGAAAAAGAGTGAGAAAGAGATTGAATGAGAGAAAAAAACATTCTAGTGTAGTAGAGAGTGGATTGAAAAGGGGGAAAGAGAGAGAGAGAGAGAAAGGATGACAGAAATCCATTTAGTTCTATGTGAAGGGTGGGAGAGTGGGTTTGAGTGAAAGAGAGGAAAAAGAGAGAGACAGAGGGAGAGATGCTTATGGTTCCTGTTGGGGGAAAGAGAAAGAGAGTGTAAGAATAAGAGAAAGAAAGAGAGAGGTGTGGCAGAGAGAGAAAGAGAGAGAGAGAGAGAGAGAGAGAGATGCCTTTGGTTCTCATGAAGGATGAAGAAGTGAGGAGAGAGAGATGGGTAGACTGAGGAGAGAGAGAAAGATAGTAATAGCGTGAGAGAGAGAAAGAGGGAGAGAAGAAGAGAGTGAGAGAAAGCAAGCAAGAGAAAGGGAGTGAGAAAGAGAGTGAAGTAGAGAGAGAGGAGAGAGAGAAATCATTATGGTTTGGGGAAAGGGCGAGGGAGTGAGGAGAGAGGGTGAGAGAAAGCAAAAAGAAAGAAAGAGAAGGCAGACAGAGGGAGAGAAGGGTAGGGAGAAAGAGAACAAGTGAGTGTGTGAGAGAAAGAAAAAGAACGAGCATGGAAGAGAAAGACTGAGCCAAAAGATTGATAGAGAGAGAGAGGAGAAGATAGAGATAGAGAAAGAGAGAAATCCTGATGTTTTCCTGAAGTTCAAAAAAGTGAGGAGAGAGAGAAAAAGAGGAACAGAGAAGGGAGATGGAGAGAAGAAAAGAGAGACATAATTCTTGTAAAGGGAATAGGAGTGAGGAGAGAGAGAGAGAGAGAGAGAGAGAAAGAGAGCCATCGAACTAAGATGTTTGCGTCAAAGCGAGTGAAGGTGGGTGGGATGATGTTAGTATACAGCTACTGCCAACAGCCCGCGGAGAGAGAGAGAGAGAGAGAGAGAGAGAGAGAGAGAGAGAGAGAGAGAGAGGGCAGGCAGCACAAGACGCAATTCAATTTAGGGCAAACGTGGGGGCGGGTCTTTTATATAAGGTGGAAGCGTTTTAAGCGTTGGATATTTTGACTCGTGTGTGTGTGTGTGTAGGATTGTCAGTTTTTTGTTTTTTTTTTTGGGTAGCCGTGACAACAGAGGATCCCTATTTGAGACCCCCGCAGGCGAGACGGGCGCCAAATACCGCTAAGAGAAACAATTTGCCACTCCATTGCGTTCTTTATAGACTAGAGTGGAAGAGTGGTGGGCTAAGCGACTGACACGCTGGAGACAGAATTGGTGGAATCTGCAGTATTTTATTCAATTATTTCGGTTTTTGTTTTTTATTCTCTTCACTTACAGATGTGTTTGTTTTTATGCAGACACACAACAAGGTCCGAACATCTTATGCGTATTAAAGTCAAGCATTTAAACCCTTAAATTTTTCGTTTTTTTGCAACAATTTTTGCTAATTCTAACCCCAACACATCTGCGTTCAGAACAGTAACAAACTTGCAAATACTGTATGTCTCAACATTATTACGCAAAGAAAATGAAAAGCAGGATTAGAAGGGATTGTCTGGGTGAAGTGTTCTTTGCTAAGGGGTCTGAGGGTTCTCCCCCCCGGAAAATTTTGGGCAGATATGAAGTCATTTCTGGTGTTTTTGTGACTGTGCTGGATCATGACTGAAGTAAGTAATCTAAATCGTGTTCTCATGGATTGCGTAAAATAGCACGCCATGACAAAGTGTGTGTCACGACGACGCCCTCTGCCTGTTTTGGCGTGCAATTACACTCTATAGTTTTTTCTGGCGTCGTCTGGACACGCCTAGTGGTTGACGACAAACACGAGGTTTTTCAAGGGATTAACGGCAAAATTTAAGTCTGAAGTTACAAAAATGGGTAAGTTTAGCTCTTTGGCTTGGAGTTGTTTGAGGTTAGGGTTGTGTTAGTCTTCATGAATGATAACACCTTTGAAATGAACCAGGACAGAAATGCGTCAAATACACACGCATAAAATAGAAGTTGCATTCATATGACACGCTGTTTACAATAGCGTGGTATTGACACGCTTATCCATGAGAACAGGCTGATCTAAATATGTTCTCCAATGTCACGCCTGTTCTAAGGACTTGCTTTTGTGAAGAGCACTTGACATGTGGGTCTGAGGGTTCTCCCCCAGATAATTTGGGGCAGATATGAAGTCATTTCTTCAAATAAACAGTGTTTTGGACAATGGGGATTGAATTAGGGTAAATGTTAAATTCTTGCGTTTTCAGGTCATGTTCTTGTGAGTCTGTGCTGAATCAAGACCAATCCATGACTTGGCCAGTCGTGATAATTGTGAATTCATAAACTATGGAGAAATCCATCTGAAATTGCACCAGCCTGAATGGTTTGGCGTATGAACCAGTAGTTTAACAGCCCAATCACATTGCAGCAAAAAGGTGGAGGGGAGCTGTTACCAAAGATGACAGCAAGTAGTGCCTGCATCAAACAAAACAAAGATGGCAATTGCTAATTGATTCTGTTATAGGAAAAATACAGCGTATATCCTTTTTATAATAAAAGTGACACTTGTTCTATTCAGTGTGTGATGGAGTTACACTAGTACGATCTGTTGCTGTGACTGGTTAAGCACAAACTAGACGTGAGAAGTCACCCAATCAGGTCAAAGTATTTAAAGGTAAGCTCACCCCCTAAACTCCACCCACAAACACAGCAAACTCATTGAAAAGCATCACCTCAGCTTTCTTCTACATTTTTAAAAAACAGCTCAGATAAAATTAGTCCTAATTGTCACTCTGACTCTTTGTAGTGTCAGTGGTTTTAAACTTTCAACACATTTTTTTTGAAAAAAAAAAAAAAAAAAAAAAAATCGAACATTTTTTCTCAACAGCTGAAAATGTACATTTTGCTATAAATTGTTTTGATGTTGTCTTATCACGGTCTTGAACAAATGTTTACAAAAATGTTTTAGCGAGTGAAGCTTGGTTAATTTATTTCTATGGCTGGGCAAGTTAACAGGTTATCGCGGCGTTAACGCTGGTCACGTGATTCAGCCAAAAAGCATGAATGAAAGGGCCCCGCGCTGCTGCAGCTGCTCCTCGCTTTCATAAACAGTCCACAAACAGAGGATCTGCTCCGTTGCTGCTAGCGATTTAAATATGAGGAAGTGAGCTCTGCTGTGCAGACAGCGGGACAGAGATGAGTCTGAGCTTCGTCTGAGTGTTTAAATCATCCAAAAAGACCCAAGAACCACGGACTTCAAACCACTAACACCTCATTAAATATGCACACGGAGATTCAGCGCTCTATCAGCGGCAATGTGCGAACTTTTACACGTGTTTGTCATGTTTACTTTGAAAACGGCCTTGTTTCACTTCCCACAGTGTATTTAGTGAGCACTGAGCTGGATTTAACCAGGACTATCCCAGAACTGGACCAGGTTTTCAAAATGTTAGTTACCTGTATAACTATAGTTCTATGAGTAGCTAAAATTATATATCTAAGCTAAAATACCACAAAATTTGCAGGATTGTACACTCTACTAAATTAAGAACCTTAAATATACATAAAAAAATCATCTTCTGGAGAAAAAAATGGTTAAAATAGCTATTTATTGAACTTTGTGTGTAAAATGCGATTAATCGCAGCTCAACTATGCGATTAATCGCAATTAAAAATTTTAATCGCTGCCCAGCTCTATTTATTTCACATTTTATTCTGACTTTTTTCAAATGCACCAATCACAAGCTGAGATACAGTGACTGTGACAACCTACCCGTCTGACAACTAACCCCGCTCTCCCCTACCAATGCTAACATTCCAAAAAATGCAACAAAGTGTTACAGTTGCCCCTCAGCCATTGCATGGATTCATTTTGGATGGATTTATTTATGTTTATGTTCACATGAAAACACTTAACTGTAAAAACACAAACGATGTAATGTCGTCAAAGTGGTAAGTAAAGGTTGATTGATGATTGAGGATGACGTTATGGGATGTGTTATGAAGACTGCGTGGATCTTTACATGCAGCGCCACCAGAGGACTTACATTTGGATTGCTGGACATCGCCCTTCATCATGTAAGACCTTATCTCTGCTTCTGTGAGGTGAGACAGATGTGTGATGTGTGACTAAGCTTAGCGCACTAAAGAGCAAGGTTCTGTTATTGTGGAAGCTGCTGCGCTGTGAGTTTATCCTGCGATGAACCAGGCATTGTGATGTTATTTATTTGTAAGCCTTGTGTAGTCATGGCTTAGTTCTGCTTTAGTGCTGGTTTATGCCTGGTCTAGACTTAAATGAAGTTGTAATTCTAATTTAGACCTATTATTTTTAACAGGGCTGATAGTTCACACTTCACAAGGCTCTTTTATAGAGAGATTTTCGGTCGACGTCACTTTCTGCCCTACTGTGCATGCGTTGTGCAGAAAGAGCTCCTCTCCATCTGCTTAGCTGGGGAAGCTTCTTTGAATAAAACAACAAAACAGGACAAGAGCAGTGGTTTTGATCTGTCTCCTGAAGCTTGAGACAATATTTTTCTCTCAGTTTTTCCACTCACCCGAATAACCCGAAACACACAAAAAATATTATTTTAAATATTATTAATTTTTTTAATTTATTGGTTTATTTGAATAGGGACAGATAAACATTGACTAACTGTAGTACAGCAGTCCGATGCAGGTATCATAGTGCTTATAGCCAAAGCTAATTCGCAGCACTTGTCCCTAGAAGGGCTTTTAACAGACAGAAAAATACAGAAAAGAGAAATACATGAAAACACAGAGAGAACACACATTAATCATGAGTGCACTGCTGTTGCTGACAAATCCAAAATCTAGTCCATTTTTTAAAAAGACCGAGCGTTGTTACAGATTTTAAATGAACAGGGAGCATGTTCTATAGACCAGCACCTCTCACAGAAAAGGCTGTTTGAGCAAAAGATGTTTTACAAAAAGGCACTTTACAGTCTCCAGAAGAGGCTGCTCGTGTCGACCTGCCACAGCTTTGTAATCTGGTTATAAAACTACTTAAAGGCTTTGGCACTAAACCATTAACACATTTAAAAAACTGTTTAAGAATGCTAAAATTGATCAAATTTGAAAATGATAAAAAGTTGTGCTTGGATAAAATTTTACAATGATGGAACCTGACAGGTTTTTGATCTAACACGTTTATGGCTCAATTGTAGAGACTTTCCACTGGCCTGAGTGTGGACTGACTCTGAGACCAGACTGTGGCCCTACAGGACAAACGAGACAGAATCATAGAATTTAAAAACACTTGAGCACACTCCAGAGTCAGACATTTTCTTATTATTTTAAAACAATTGATGTTGCATCTGGCAGTTTTACAAACTTTTTTTTTTTACGTGGCTTTTAATGTGTCCTTTAAGGGTCATAGGGTCAAATTTCATTCACAAAGCAGCAGAACTTTTGTTGTTGACAATGGTGCTTTTTTGACTTGTTTGTGTCTATGAGCAGCGGCAGGGTGCATGCACTTCACACATGTTGATAAACTAAAAATCCCTCTATTCCTTACTCTGATAGTTCAGGATTGGTTTACACCAGCTCTTGTTCTACATCTGCTTTGAGTCTTGTTTCTGGTCTGGTTTTAGTTCTGGTTTTATCCAGGTTTTAGTTCAGTTTTTGATTTCATTAAAATAACTTTATAACACAATTTCTAATGTGATTTGTTTGCTACAACAAAAACTTGCCGTGTGGTTTTCTAATTGACGATCCATCCCAAAGCCTCCAAATGCAAACAGAACCAAACACTAGCTGATGCTTTATCCCACCTCTCATCTCATCTTGCTGGTTTTTACTCGAGTCACTGCAATAGTCTAGTAGCACCAGGGGTAAAATGAACTCCTCCCTCCCCCCGACTCATGCATCATCCACTCTCCGGGCCTCGGCGGGTCGGACTCTTGTGTGGATGACCCGGCAATCGCGAGAAGAGCGCGTGAAATTGCCCCTCGGAGATAGCTAAGCGCTTGTCGCGTCGTGCGCCAAGCTCTCCACTCCGCTCTCCTCCTCCAAACCATCCACCGATACGTTTTCGTGGAAATGGGGAAAAGTGCGAAAGAGGAGGCATCCATCTCGTCCTGTTAGCGCCAGTTAGTGTGCTAATGGTGGGTTTTATTGCCTCCGGGGGCATTTGGATCTCGCTGCTGGTCTGTTAAGCCACGCCGGGAGTCTGCACTGAAATGAGGATTAACTATAAAACATTTTCTAATTCGGTCTGTTTAAGCCGGTCTTGCTTGATGTTTAGGTTGATAGATTTGATCATTCGAGTGTCGAGAGTTTACCTTGCCGACCTGCTCAGAGTTAACGCGAGGGAAAGAGGGAAATGTCTGGATTAATAGAGTGAATTTATAGCCGTGTTGTGGGTTTATGGCTTTGGAAAATAAGTGTGGAAACCTTTAGAATTGGGGTTTCAGTCTTTTTTTTTATTTAAAATGACAAATATGATGTATTGTGTGCATTGTTTTTGTTTTTTGAGCATATTCACTTGTGTTTTCCCTTTGTGGAGAGAACATATGTCATGTCATCAAGGACGCAATGTCAGAATATGGGAAAAAAGGAAAGAGCTGCCATTAACATCTGTGTTTAATTGTAACATTAAACAAAAGGCATGCGAAGTAAGTCATACCAGATTGCCAAAACCTGATCCCATCAAATCTCACAAGCTAAGAAGGTTGGGCCTGGGAAGTACTTGGATGGGAGCACTGTTACTTTTGATTACGGCACCGCACGGTTTACAGGTCGTCTTGTTGTATTTGTTATCAAAAGTGAAATGAGACCACAGACCGGGTCTTTTTCTCCCGATCCCAGTCGCCAACATATTTCAATTTCGTCATAGTTTTCGTCAATAAAATTAACACTGGGCGGGAGACCTCTGGAGGAAATCCAAGTGCCACAATGATACTTGAGGAGAAATTGTCATTGTGTCCTTTGGCACCAACATTGCCCAGTATAGATCTGGTGTGTGTGTGTGCATGGTTGTTGGTGGTCAATAATAGCTTGCCACTACCAAGTGTGGAGTGAAGGAATAATGTAAAGCTACTTTTGGGTGTCATTGCAAATGCTATAATAATCCGCTGCATTCTTATCAATATTAAACTCGTCTGTAAATGTAACAGGAGAGCAAAGACTTAGAGGTACTAGGAAGATGAAAACATTTGCACAAACATTGTTGGTTTATTCTTTGCTACACACATCTTAGCTGTAGCGAAGTTCTTGATGCAACATTGGAACTTTACGACAATATGATCAGACAGATAAAGTGACTGTGACCCTACAAACATGACGGGTAATGAGATAAATAATCTCTTATGAGAAAATTTGCGCTGGCCACACCTCTCTGAAGTCAAGAAGAGGCCCCTCGAGTCTATTAAAACTCTTCTAGTGTCGGCCTTAGGCTTTAGTGAGAACTTCTCCTTGGTCGAAATAATCCATCAAACAGTGTAAGTGTCCTTTAAAGAAATAAACGAGACGGACCAGGAGATAAAGTGAAGGTATGGCCAATGTTGATTTATTTACATCAAGATGGAAAGCTGGTCTAATGCAAACATCATCAACAAAGGAGAGCAGTGAATTTAGCTGTATTCATGTATTAGTTTAAAAGGAACAGTGCCGCTACTGCAGTTTCACAAAAATGTTGCCAAACATGGAGATCAGTGTTGCCAGACGTACGATAATTATCGTTTTTGTACAATAATTTCACCCACCCAATAATTCGAAGTCACTGTAAAGTTCCATGTAAATGTACGATAATTTCGAAGCGCCAGGTAGTTTCTTCGTTTTGACTAACGTGAGCTCGCCAAAAAGACTGAAAAACTGATCCAGGATCAGCAAACACTTAACACAGCCTGAGCTTTAGTGGTGTTCTGTGATGTTATTGGTCAACAGCACCAATACGTAGTTCCTCATGACTGCACGTCTGCATCTGCCCCAATGTGTTGAAACCAAACATATACACAACGAGGCCGCAGGAGCAATCATGGAGACATTGACCAAGGGAAAGAGTGAGTCAATCAATGCTTTGTTTTACTTATACTAAAGTATGACTGAGTTCTATTAATATTATATTGGGCTGTGAAGAGGAGACATTTTTTTGTGTGCAATGCATTAAACAGCAGTGTTTTATTATTTCACCCTCCCAACTGAGTGAAACATGTTTAAAAGTCTATTTCATTGTCTACAAATTGCCCTGGCCCGAAATAGAACAAAGTTTGGATGTGTACAATATGTTTTAGCAAAATCCGATAATGTTGAGGCTCCGGTACGATAATTCAACATTTCCCATCTGGCAACACTGGTGTGGATGTTCACGCTCTGCAGAAGACTGTGCACGTTTCCAGGAACTGAGTCCAGATGAGCTGTATATTACCTTAAGTAATACATCTATTTTCTGTACAGAACAAATGCCCTAAACTTTTAACAACCATTACAAAAGAGATACGCTGAAATTGATCCTTAAAAATTTGACATTAGCGGGCCACAATAAAAAGACACTGTTCATGTTCAGTTATAGCACAATGACACAGATGGAGTGTGCAAATGTCCTTTGACTTAAAGCTGTGGGCTCAAAGTGAAATTGCTAAAATTTGGTAGAATACAACTTGCTTAGAGACATTTATGTTTACATGAGATTTGGTAAAAATGTCTGACACTACTAGCAAATATTGTGTCTTGGGTAAAGCACAAACTGATTGAAACAAGGCAGAACCACCTCGAAACAAAGTGCAACTAACAAACAAAACAAAACATACATTTTTGGGGCAACTCGATAGGTCTTACGGTGTCGTCAGAGACCTCAGCAGTCCACCGTTAAGCAGCCGATGGTTTTGAGAAGCAAATAAGTGGGCTAAAGGGTTGAGAGAGCGGAAAATGAAAGTGTTCTCCTAAACGGTTTTTGGCTGGAACGGCTTTGGAGTGGAACGAGGGCTGCGAGTGTGTGGGGACATGCACAAAGAGAGAGCAGAGAGGCTGGGGACGGGCTGGCTCTGTGACAACGTCCTCTGTCTTCAAAGGCAGTCAGGCAGGGGACGGAGGGGGAGAGGAAGAGAGGGGGTGTATCTCTCTCTCTCGCTCTCTCTCTCTCTCTCTCTCTTGAGCCCGGAAAGCTCTAAGGACAGGAACAGATAGATTTGACGGAAACGCAAGCTTTAAATGACGAAGCAGTGTTATTAAGCATGACGAAAGTGGAAAGAAATGGAGGATATCATAGTCAGGGTTGCCAGATTTTCAGGGAGTAATAAGCGACCAAGTCTTTGAAAAGAAAAGTCACAAAAACAAACAACTTCAGCCCTTCGACAACAACGCTAATGTCAAATCCAGGGTGCGATTTGCTGGGGGGATAGGGGGATTTTCCCTCCCTCAGAGGTGGGAAATATTAGTTTTTTTCCTCTAGGGCTATATTCAAATCCAGGCAAGTGGAAAGGGGTCATACCACAATTATTGGTATTTGCATAGGAATATATGTAATGTTTTTTTTTTTTTTTTTGTCGGTCTGTTTGTTTGTTTTGTTTTTTGTAATAAATTATTAGATGTTTATCTATTATTGTGTCCATTTATATTAAGAACACAAGCGCAAACAAAGGGTCTATAATCAGGTCAATCAAGTAGAGGGAATATTCAATGCCAAAAAAAAAAAAAATTGCTACTATGTCTAGAAATCTAGATTTTATTTTATTTTATTATTATTTCATCTGGTTAATAAGAATTTACTTGATGGACCTAGATTAGTGTTTTGAGGTGTTTCTGCGTTGTATCAGTACATTTTCAAATTTGATTTAAACTAAAATATCTTGTAAACAGTCAAAAATGTATTGAATCAAGTGAAACATGCTAACAGATAGTAGCATTTTTATTCCAATCTGGCTAAAATGAGTAAAATTAGATAATTATTCTGAATTCTAGTTTTAATAGAGACTATACTGTATGTTTCACAGTGTAATTAGTAAAACATGCTGTGAGTCGGATTAAAATAGGTTAAAGGCCACAGTTTGCCCAGGTCTGCTAGTTTGTCCATCCCTCGCTCTGCCTATAATTTCCTTATCTTTCCTTCTGCTTTATCTTGTACTTGTAAGGAACTGCTTCCTGTCCTAAATTTTACATTCTTTTAGCGATCCCAGCGTAGTCTTATTGATGTTTTGTTTTGTTTTTCCCTTCACCTGCTGCAGCACTATCCATTTTCCCTCCCCATTCTGTTTTTTTTGACAGATTTCACCCTGATCATCGCATTACAAGTGACTTTTATATTATTACCCATGAGTCACAACAAACCTTGTTCCTGATTGGTCAGTAGCTTCTAATCTTTGCCATTTTACACTTGATAAACCAAGCTCATCTCTGATTATAATACATGTAGGTGTGTTCACAATGGTCAAGACGGCCCAGGTGAGCCGATGTCAGGAGATCGAGTCTGATGACAGCGGTACGTAAGACTTCACCGCCTCGATCACTACAAAGCCAAGATGCATGATGGGAAATGTAGTTCAGTAGAGTGACCGCTGATTGGTTTTTGATCAAACGTGAAGCGCTGCAGTTCCTCCTCCTCTGTTTATATTTTACACCATCACACATGAGTCGAAAAGATCCAGGATGTTGTCCATTACACACAGCATCAATAATATACGATCTTGATGAGCTTATAGTCATTTAAGTCACTCTTTGCTCTGGTGATGTGTGAGTGAGTTTGTGATGCGAGGGAAGCATAAATGGGTTTACAAAGATGTATGTAACTTCATTCAGTGCAAAACCTGAACTTGACTTTTTGGACTTTTGTTAACATCTGGGTTTACAGCCTTTTGAAATCACAAGTTGCTTAATCATCTCTGTAATAACCCGTCTAATTAATTTGTACTTTGTGTTCATTTTAAAAAGCAAAGTAACGTCATCCAGTGTTGCTGTTATTAGGCACAGTCAAGGCTTTCGTTTTAAAGTGCAAGCCTTTTTATTCAAATTTTCTGAAGTATTTTGAAGAGACTGTGTGCACTTTTTTGCCAATTAAAAAAAAAACAAAAAAAAAAACAGCTTTTTCGTAGAACCAGCAGCACATTTGAAAATTCCATGAAGCCAAGTTGACTCGAGGTGAAAGTGGCAGTAGGTTGGTGTTTTATTGGATGCTCTCATATTGTGTGTGTGTTGAGCCAAACTAAAAATGTGCTTTAACCCAGTCAGCCGAGATCAGAGGAAAATCGAAGAGACAAAGATCATCTTTTCAGCCGAACAACGTGTGTGAGTGGAGTTTAAAGACGCAGTAAGTCATTTGCAGAGGTGGGTATAACGCGCTGCATGTACTGCGTTACACTTACCTGAGTAACTCAACACTTAAGTTGAGTGTTTTTCTCAGCAATTTTTAGGTGAGATTAAAATTAGATTAATTAATTACAGATTATAATTAACCCTCTACTGCATGACTTTTTATTTTAGGAGGAAAAAAATATTTCAAGATACTTTTTGAGAGCTTGTGGGTCCCTGACATTATATCAATTATAACATTTGACCCCCCACGCCCCCCACAAAAATCTGGGTTTGTTGCCTCAGGGCAACAGTGTGCGATGAGGGTACTAAAACACCAAGGTTTTCAATACTGAATGGAATAGGAGAAAATAATCTAAAAATGTATCAGAAAAGGTTTTATTCAACATAATGCCCAATTTACCTAAAAAAGAGCTAATTTAGGAGAAACGATGTTCCTACTTGCACCTATATCTACCAGCTCAAGGAGTTGCACTATTCGCTCTGTGTAGATCTCAAAGTTATGTGGAATACCTTCAGAGCTGGCTAAAATGAGTATTTTGTATCCCCATTTCTTAGGTTTGGCTGGTAGATTGCTTGTTCTTATTCTTTCCCTTGAGGGAACTATCTGTTCATCCACAGCCAGCTTCTCACTCATTGGGATGGATTGCAATTTTGAAATAAGATGGTCTACCAGTGGTCGGATTTTGTAAAGTGGATCTGGACTTCCTGCAGGTATTGCCTCATTGTCGTTGAAGTGGAGAGCTTTCTTGATGGCCTCCCATCTGTTCAGACTCATGGTATCAGCTACTTGATGCACCCGAGAGGCCTTGGACCAAAACATCCGAGTGGCTGGTAACCCAAACAGTGACATGTAGACCAGGGGTTCTTACCCTTTTTGACCCCGAGGCCCAAATATTCATGTAGAAAGTAACCTGGGGCCCAATCTCCTATTAAATGTATTGTACTTTACTGCTTTTGTGGCCCTCAAAGAGGTGCTCGCGGCCCAACTTTGGGCCCCGGCCCTATGGTAAAGAATCACTGATGTAGACTACAGTACCTATGAACTGTTCAAGTTCTTTAGTGCTGAGGTTTAAAGGCCTGCTTGGATTGCACTGTATAGCATACAGGTTTGACTGCTCTGTGATCACTGACAGGATATTGTCTGAAAAAAACATCTTGAAGTAATCTTCTGATCTCAGAAGGCTTCCTTGCCATTCAGGATAGTCGGGGAAGTTGGCATTATGGGGTGTTCTCCAGCCATTGTCTTCCTCTGGTTCAAACACCTCATCCTCATTTTCATCCCAACACACACACACCAACACACATCTTACAGAACCCTGACTGACCCCTGACCTACACTGAGTGTCAAACCTGATTCAGGGAGCCACTCTTCTCCACTATCACTCTCGTCCTCAAGCTCACTGTCTTCACTGTCGGATGGAACTTCACTACCATGTTCATTCTTGGACTCATAAAATGTTTTTATGTCCATTTCCTACAAGCAATAATACTCATTATTCACTCCAACACATCTCTTCTTTAGCACTATTTTTCCCAACAAAAGTGCTACATCTGCATGATGTTGCCCTAGGGCAACACACCTAAAACACAGTATTAGCATAAACATACAAGTCAAAATTATATGTAAACAATCAAATGTGCATCTTGACATATTTCTGGACATTATAATATTTTTTTAATCAAATTATTCCAATTTAACCCAGAGAAAAGTGTTATTTATCTTACCGTTACCTAGCACTGTGTCACATGTGACTTTGCTTCCAGAAATGACTGCTTCAGACTCAGTCAAATGTGCACAGCCACTTCAGCCTCTGATTTTATTGGACAGAAACATGTCTGCTAACATTATAAAAAACAAAAATAAAAAAAAAACTTAAAGGGCCAGTGTCCAAGCCAAAAAAGTGGTTTGTTGCCTAAAAGCAACACTATGCGGTAGAGGGTTAATTAATCTCTCAATTGTTTTAATCGCTTTACAGCACTATTTCTATGATTTTGGATACATGTCCATTGGTTGGATATGAAACTTGAATGTATTTTTTTCTGTGAATAATGTATATACCATATACAGTACAGACCAAACGTTTGGACACACTTTCTTATTCAAAGAGGCTTCTTTATTTTCATGATTATGAACATTGTAGATTCACACTGAAGGCATCTAAACCATGAATGACCAATAAGGAGAGTGATGGGTTGCTGCGCCAGATGAGCTGGCCTCCACAGTCACCAGACCTGAACCCAATCCAGATGGTTTGGGGTTTTCTAGAGTGAAGGCAAAAGAATTTCCAGAGTGCTGCTAAGCATCTCTGGGAACTTCTTCAAGACTGTTGGAAGAGCATTTCAGGTGACGACCTCTTGAAGCTCATCAAGAGAATGCCAAGAGTGTGCAAAGCCGTAATCAAAGCAAAAGGTGGCTTCTTTGAAGAACCTAGAATATGACATATTTTCAGTTGTTTCACACTTTTTGGCTGTGTACTGTACTTCCACCTGTGTTAATTCATAGTTTGGATGCCTTCAGTGTGAATCTACAATGTTCATTAAAAAAAAAAAAAAAAAAAAGAGAAGGTGTGTCGAAACTTTTGGTCTGCACTGTATATGAATATTATTTTATGAAAAAAAAAAAAAAAAGTCGGGCTCTCTGATGCACGTTGTCTACAGTCAAATACATGATGCAGTTTCACAAGCAGAGGAGGCAAAAGTGTGAGTACAAAGACTCTGGAACATGTGCTCTTGTGTTGACAATAAGGCAGCGCAGTTGACATTGCAATACAGATCAAAACAGATTACAGGCAAATATGTTGGACTAAAAACATATTTGAGTAAGTTTAGAGCAGATATTTGATCTTTAAAATGAAGAAAAGCCGATCCTACTGGACTCTGAGTAGTATAAGTCTCGATGGGCAGAAACTAAACTTCCTCTTCCGTGAGCGATCCAAAAGTGGTCAGAGTGAGTCAAACTACTGGATTTCTTCATGTTGGGTTAAATAGAATCTATGCTCCGTGAAAAAAGGCTGAATCTATAGAATCTGAATCAGAAAGTAGAAAAGTGCTGTGCTGTCTCTCGTCTGTAACAGCTTTTTGTTGGTTTTTTGCTTTTTTTTTATCTAAAGACATTATTTTATTGTAGTGGCTCGTATTCTTTCACAAAAAAATAACAATGACATGAAGTCTGATTTAGAAAAAGGATGTTATGTCAAAAGTTTGCCGTCAAAGGTTGAAATCTAATGAAAACAAGGGATTTTGAACGCTTGTAAAAAGAGAAAGAATTAATGTAGAATAACTATTCTTTTTTCTTTATGAAAGTAGACCCTTTTAGGTCTCATTTGATGCACAACATGTCATGATTCCAGTTGTGAATATTGTTTGGAATTTGCAAAAAGGTCTGGCATGGAAGGAGGGTCAAAGCTAGAATAGGGCTGGCACTGAAAAAAACTCAAGTTAGTTTAAAAAATAATACTAATAAGACATGATATACTTTTGTCAAGCAGCCTTTGTATAACCCCAACATATTTTTTTTTTCCAAAAGCTTTTCAGTCTAAGCACTTTCTGCATCCATTTCACAGTTTAAAGGCGTAATTGGAGAGATTTAAGATAGCTTTTCGGCACTGTTTGTTCCACAGAAAACACAAGTTGTTAAGATTGTGTCGATTCTGCGGTTGGAGGTGGGTGAATGTTTTTTTTTTGCGTATCTCCTAAACTGCAGTGCTGGTGGGCTGTTCACCGAGCTAATTAGAATCCCATTGAAGTTCTTGTGAAGTCTTTAATGTCTGATCGCTCCCAACGCTGCTCGTGATTATGATTCACCGCTGACTGTAAGAACCGGGACAGCTCAGCGGAGAGACAACGCGATGGTTTGGATTCGCCATGACGTTATGTAATGTCCCACACACAAAAGCAGGTGTACAGTTTGAGAGAAGCATTAATCATATGAGTATGTATCACCGCGCACTGTTCAGATGAGACTAGCAGACCACATTCTGTTCTCTCTTAAACAACAGTGAAAGGCAAATAGAAAGTGTACAGCAGTAAAATGTATATATATTTTTAGTTAATTTAGCAGGAAGTCAGCATCTGAAGAGTAAAGTGACAGTGGCTCAAAACAACCACAACAGTTTTAACAGAGTCGGACCGTTTTGCTTTGCTTCTATCTGAGCACGCTGTTAGTTTTCATTCATACGTGTACAAGTGATAGTGGTTACGACTTTTCAATTCTTATGTATAATTAATAAAAATAGCTTTATTTCATGAAATTTGTTGGTTTTCGTCGTCAGATCTCCACACTGAATCTGTGATAGTCTGCAGCTCCTATTTTGATGATGTCACATCATGAATCAAAAAATAACAACGCGCTCAGATAGAAGCAAAGCAAAACAATCGCGCTAAGATACAAACAGTGCGCTAAAATGAAAACAGCACACTTGTGCACTTCACTGAAGTGTGCATTGTTTGAAAGTGTGCAAGTGCGCCAAGTGCACAAGTGCTCAAGTGTGCAGAACAGAAATGGGACAGTCCACACTTCAACATGTTATGAATTAAACTGCTGCTAAATTACTAGTCTATTTGGATCATTGGAACTTGCCACAAACATATAAAACAGTGCTGTGAATGTCCATGTCTGGTAGGAATCAGCTGTGGCAGCGCAAGGTACAAGCCAAATGGTTTTCTTACCGTAGTATATTATTAAACTGTGCCTCCTGTTAACGTTCAGAGCTAAGTTGCTAAGGTAGAAGCATTGCATCATTTGAAAACTCCACACTTGCCTGAAGTGCGTAAATATGATGTTGTGAAGTGTGGATAAAAACATTCTAGAGAATTGGGACACCATGCGCACTTCAGCGGCTCGTCGTCAACGCACATTTGAAGTGCACAAGTGTGCAAGTGGGAGTATTGGGACAGGGCCAGAGCCTACGCGCGCTGTCAGGAAGTTTGCGCACATTTTCAACTTATACGCTCTCAATTCTTGTTTACTGCGCGCGATGATGTTCTCAATGCACGCTCAAGTTAAAGATAGCTGTCTGACGCCATAGACCTTCCTATACACAGACTACGCAATCTGTGGAGGGCCCTGCAGGTAGTTTTTCGAGTTTATGCTAGTCCAGTCATCAGGCCGTTTGCTTCAACCTCTGGTTTGCGTTGCATTAACCCTGTTTGACCAATCCCACAGATCCTCCCATCTTCTGTTCTTGAGACACAGTCACTTCTCTTGTGCTGCGCTTAAGACTGACAAAAGCAGAAACAGGTGTCTGATCATTCTCAACACAGAGTGCAAAATCAATTATTCATAAAATTATGCATACAATTAAAGATAGATTAGTCTTAAATAGCTCCTTCCAAATTTAGGGAAAATGAATCTGTTTTATTCAAAGGCCATGATGTCTGTATTGTGAGAACAAATGTTAAGGCTACACTTATTTTTGTCTGTTGCCTTTGTGCATAGTTATACATTTTAATTTAAAAAGTAAATTTAAATGCTTCTTTGGCTCGACTGATGAAGGTTAAGATTGGAGGACCCCCGAAGTGGGCTGATTTTTGCTTGGGCCCCCATAAGGTTTGATTCGGCCACAAGGTTAGATTCGGCTCTGAGCTTTAACATGATCAGACTTCTGAATTCATAACTTATTCTACTCAAAAACTGCAGAAACATAAAAAATTAATAAATAAATAAAAAGAACGAACATGTGACTGGGGCTTACCCTGTGGCACCACAAACTTGTGCTGTCAACAATGTGTATAATTCCTCGATTCTGGCAAAAGCACAAGGCTGTTTTAACCATAAAATACATCAATGAACTTTATGTTTGCATCGAAACAAGTGTGATTTCCGCAATAAACAGCATTATTTGCCTTCATGGTGTAACTGGGAGAGACAAAATTAATAAAGACATGTTGTTTGTTTTGTGTTTTAAAATGATAACATGTGTTTTTAAAGAAAGTAGAATTATAAGAGTAATGCATCTTCTGCAACTGCAATGCCAGGTTTCCCATGGCCATCTCAATCCAAAGTCTTATGCATTAACCACTCAACCATCTTATAGCAGAGGACAAACTGCATTCCACAGGAGTTTCACAGACACTGCAGTTGCATGAACGCACCGCAGTTGATGCTTGAAAGCTGGAAGTTAGTTGCATTTCAGGACAAGCGACCATACGCGACCAGTTTTGAATAATCAAGCAACACATGCCATGTGTCTGACGTGAGATGACGTCTTTGGTGTGTAAGCACCTCAAAGACCGCATTTTGCACCCATTCAGCAGTTTGGACATATCTGCACTAAGACAATTTTTCATGATAAACTCTTGTAGTTAGCTGACAAAAGGACTGGCTAGTGTTGCTGCTACAGGTTATGACAGGCGGAGACTTGATTAACAAACAATCCCTCTATTTATTGATTATGCACAAATGCTCTCATTCTCCAGGTTCTCTGTTCCTGATAAGTTTCAGTAGCATGGAACGTTCAGACTCAATTCTGGAGCAGCAGTTGTGTAAAATGCTAAACAGAGAACTCACTTTTGATTCTCTGACTTTAAATCTCTACACTTACTGAACTGTATTTCAAAAAAACAACCGTGGCACCTAAACAATCGGATCACATCAGTATCACAGCAAGTGTGACCAACACTCATGACTATATGCTGAAATCATGTACAGCTCTGGTGATGCAGACTGTTAATGCACAGAAATAGCTGCTCTGTTCTAAATGTACTCCTGCTTCACAGCTTTACCTTTCAGCCAGTCCATCAGCAGCTTTATCGCTCGGCTCTCAAAAGCAGCTAGCAGACGTTATCGACAGAAGTGTCAATTTTACTCCCGGAGAGCATTTCAGCGCTGGTATTTTAGAACGGCGAGTGAGGCGGTGCATGCGGCCTGGGAAATTAGCAACAGAATAAGCTTGGTTTTGAACGATGGAGTTTCAGCAAGAACTAAGGAAACCAATATCAAATGCATTCTTGCTCTCACCAACTATCAATGTACAGCTTTTTGATGGTCTTTTGTTTTGTGTCTTGCCCAATGGAGCATCTCATTTGCAAAAAATAAATAAACAAAAAGGTTAGAGCTTCCAAACTGGGGTGGACAAACGAGACAAAAGTTGGGTTCATGTCTACATTATGTTTTATGGGTGGAAAAGAACCTTATAACATACTCTGCGATGAAATATATTAAAGTTAATTTCACATATTTCTAGTGAATTATATTACTGACTAAACTCATTCACTGTTAGAAATACAACTAAAATAGCATACAATAATGTTCATTTAGCTGCCAAACATCCTAATTACAGTATCACAGTAAAGTGTATATACCTCGACACAACAATAGAATATGATGAGCACAATTTCACGCTCTTTTTGGCATATTTATGTTACGCCGTATCTGTTGCACAGTAATAAAAAACGCAAAAAAAAATTCATAGCGTAAAATACACACATACACATGAGTTTTGGTTATAGCCACATGGAGACATTTTCTTTAGTTTTAACGGACAAGTTTAGGCTTCAACGTTCTAAAATGAGTACGTTCAGGACTGGCGCTTGGGGCAGGTTAAGATACAGATAAGGATTTTGTTAATATCCGTGATTTATATACACTTGTCAGATCATGAACAGCTGAACGCAACCTATTGACACGTGTACCTAGCTGAAGGGAAGTTTCTAAGATATAACAACCTTAACTTTAGCAGTTGTTGTTATAAGACCCTGGTCACGAAAAAGTGGACTCAAACACCACCCCACAAACACCCCCCCTGTCCAAACCCAACTGTGCAGCCCTCATGCCAAACATTTGCAGAAAGAATGGTGATTATAGAAAATACATTTTGTGCAAACTGTTCTTTGTAATATTGTTCAGCTGTGACCAGCAAGAGAAGTGCACACACACATCGTCGCTCTGACTCTTCTTTCTCACTTTGGCTTTTTGCCAGTTTATGTTGGTGCTGTGCAGTCACTGGGTTTAGTTGCGTGTATGGGTAATGAAACGTGTTCCGATTCACACTTAAAGGTGGGGTAAGTGATTATCACACTGCACACACGATTACGATTTTAAATCTGACAACTTCTCATAAATCTTTAGACACATAGTTAATAGAACAGTATTTGAAAGTGTAACTGGAGAGGTCCACCCAAGCTCAGCCAATCAGACAACTCTTTTGACACACTAATGGGTACTAAAAATTCTTTAATATTGAATTTAGACATTACTTAATGGTCTCTGCTTTTACAAAGTGTTGCATTTATATTATACTTTTTGGTCAAAAACACAAAGTCTACAAATTTTACAACTAAGGGTTAGTTACCCCAACTTTAAATCCTGGAAGTTGGTTTGCGCCTCGGAACACGTGACCAACACGACCAATTTTGAGCATTCACGTGTAGAGGCCAACACTGGGCATCTGGTGTGTGAACACATCAATAGAACACACACTTTCTCCTAATAAACAACACATTTGATGTTTTCCCACCATAGCACAGAAACTGAAATTGAAAATGGCATGTCAGAACACATGACCTTGATCTGTGGTGTTCCCCAGGGGTCAATCTTGGGACCCCTTCTGTTCAACCTTTACATGCTGCCATTACGCCTGTTAACGCGCAACAATAATGTGTGCTATCATAACTATGCAGACGACACTCAGATCTATGTGTCACTAACAGCAGGTGAGTAAGGGCCAGTGGAGTTACTCTGTCGCTGCATCCAACAGATCAGTGTGTGGATGCAAAGCTTTCCCCAGCTAAACTCAGACAAGACCGAGGTTATCATCTTTGGCCCACAGAAACACAGAGAGAGTGTCAGCAGTCATCTTTCACTCTCTCTCTCTTTGAAACCTTCAAAACACGTGAGAAATCTGGGAGTAATAATGGACTCAAATTTAAATTTTAACAGCTGCATCAAGTCAACAAGAACAGCAGCTTTTTACCATCTAAAAAAACATGGCCAAAATCAAATGTATCATGTCAAAGCCTGACTTGGACAGAGAGTAAAAGGTAGGTAGGTTGGTTGAACAAATATAATGTTATGTCGTCATCCAGACCTCAATACTTTCTTCACGTCACGAACAAAAGACGTCTCCAATCTTTCAATCTAGCCCTTTCCTCTCCCGCAGAGATAAACTCTTTTTTCATTGCCATAGCACCACTTACAATCTATTTCCTCGGTTAGGATATTGACAGACAGGTGTCAATCACTCCCATTATGGCTGCCACACTGACACTGTCGCTGCTGGAAGTCACAGCTTGACACGAGAACATGGCTGAAGTCCTGACTGAATCAATGACTACATCAATCTATACGCAGCGGCGCTTTTACAACAGGTTTAAGTTTGAATTCTGTGAACACACTTGTGACTTTATTACAATTTAGAAAAGAATTGTTGGGGCTGTGTGTGACATAAAGTTCACACAGAATTAAATGCACTGACATTGTTTTATTTGAAAATGCTCGTAAATATCCAGACTGAGGTAAACATGAAATTAATGTCTTGAAAAATATGTTTCTAGATTGTGAATTGTAGAGGTGTGCATGGTGTAATTATTGTGGCAAAAACTCTTTTCCTGGAAATTAAGTTGGTTCTTTGCTTCTCTCTTTGAGACAGTTTAGTTGCCAGTGGGTTAAGAACATTTTAATTACCCCATTGACAAATTTATTTTCTTCTTTAAAGCCAAAATGTCTTCGGACAGGTCAGAAATTCCTTGAAACCAGTAAAATAGCCCACATTACATGAGCAATTAAATCTTACCTAGCTAAAATGACTTAAATTCAGATCATAGACAATAGATTTAAGATATAGATTTTTGCAGTGTATTTATTTCAACAAAGACACAGACATGACACCTTATAAAGTGTGGTGGATTATCAAAATTAGATCAAATGCAAAATGTTGAATTATTCACTTCATGCTCCATAAGAGCTTCAAAATGCGGCCCACTATGAAAACTGTTTGTACACCCCTGCCCTAAAACTTGAACCTGTTGTAGTGATTTTGTTTATTACTACAATATTTGGCATTGGCCTCACAACGGAAGCACCAAATATGTAGTAGTTTGATAAATAGAATCATAATAGAGATTGATTATTCGGGGCACCACTCACCAAAGTGAGAAAAAGTTGATTCTAATACCAAATATTTTAATTAATTAACAATTTATTGATTAATTAATTAATTAGTCTAATCTGAAGGTTGTAAGATCTTTTCACATTTCCAGGGACTCCATTCTGAAAATTAATTATGCACTTAACCAAAATAAGTTGTGGTTTATGAAGATTTATTGACCAGAAAAATGACATACAGTGTTTAAATAAAGTATGCAGCTGAGTTTCAAATAATGCACAATAAGAGTAGACTGTTATCTAAACCTATTTGCATTAACTGTGTCTATACCAGCCAAATGTGACAGTTTAGTTCATACGACCTCAGATGTCCTTTGTCTCTGTGGAGGTCGCGTTGTGAGAAGATTGCTCCACTCTCTGCTGCACTGCACATGGCCGGGGGCTGGGGTTCACAGGGAAAGCTAGGTTGAAGTTGCAAAAAAATGTCCGTTGCTTGAATGTTCTGCCTCAAGCAATGTTCACATTTAAAATTGTGAACAGATGGAGTTTAGGGAGTTAGCCCAGAAAGTCTTTGTCTCTCCATCTCTGAGTTGAGGCTGCCCTGAAAACTCCCAAAAAGTTCCTCAAAAGGGCAGTTTTGGCTGTCTGGATTTTTGTCTATCTTTGCGTGGCTTACTAGAAGTCCCAAAAAGATTTTGATCCAGAGCTAAGATGTTGTTTTTCTCCATTGTCCTGCACCTGAGGCTCGAGGCCTACGTGCACATGGTGTTCGAAGCCACTGCAGGAGAGAACTTCCAAGCTGCACGGGAGTCCAGGCGAAAACTTGAAGAGAGTGCTCTGAGTGTTGGCTTGGGTGTTGGGCTTAGCATAAGTCCAACCCACTTTGGCGGGGGATGCTTGTGATGCTCTGGGGTATGTCTGTGATTAGAGCACCTTGGGGGATGTGCATTTGTGTGAGATCTGATGTCCACAGGTCTCCATTTTGCTTCAGCTTTCAATCAAAGTCTGAGTACTTCATATAAAGCACACATGTACAGCATATATACACATTATTGACATTGTCACACTTTGTACAAGCAATTCATCCTGTAAAAAAACAGTTCTGAATTAGTCTTTCTCCCAAACACATTGTCAGTCTTTAGTTGGTTTGGGTGCTGGTGGTGCTTTGGTCATCCGTCAAACTCGACACAGGAACTGCATTCCTGGTGGTGAGGGGTAGCTGCAACTTGTCTCCTGAGCTTCAGAGGACTTTCCAGCTTCTAAAATTTGGCAAAATGCTGAAAATGGTCTTAGATCAGATGTGCAGTGAATGTTTCACTACATGTCCCCCCTGCATGCCATCTTCTGCCATTAGAGCTGAGGTTGGCATGTATTTGGCACAGCTGGTCGATGATGACGATGCAGGGATGCTGTCACACAGTTGGCTGGTTCTGCTCTAACTGTGTAGCACTTCTAAGCTAAATGTGCCTGAGCTGTAAGCTATGTAGGCTACATGAAGACTAATGATGCTAAGTCTTAAGTGATGTGGTTGAATAAATTTACAAAATCTAATTTTGTTAAATTTATTTGAAAGGGAAAATGCTAATGCTAAGCTATTGGCTAAAGCTAATAGCTAATGCTAAGCTATCTAGACAGATTGTGGGTGGCTGAAGCTAAGATAGTTGCTAATAGCTGGAGCTAAGCTACTGCTATGAGCTAAAATCTATTTGTTCAGTCGACTCTGGCTAAGTTGCTATTAGCCTTGAGCTAGATTTTGCTGCAGAAGAGTAAAAGCTATGCATGTCAAGAGGGTTATGGAGTTATCAAATTTGATTTTGATAAATCTTAAACAGCTGTTGAACAATGTCACATCTTTACCAAGGCAGTCCAAAACTCTGAAGTTAAACACTAAGGTTATGAACGCATTAACCATGAGATTTACATTAACAGAGCAATTTTGCAACAATTGATCCAGAGTATTTCAGAAATTAAACATTTCTGAGGGTTTTTTTTTTTTCTGTATTGACTGTTTTATGACTGAAAGGAGCGCTGTGATTCAGGGCTCTGTGTTGTCATATTGAAAACAGTGGCCTTAGTAAAAGAGAAAAGCATGCATAGGGATTAGTTTAAACTTTGGACAAGAGTTAGTCAGAGGTTTAAACGGCTCCCCCCTGTGGTGAGGAAGGGATTGTTGTTGTTAGTTCAGTGTTTGCTGGAGTAAACACTGGAGAGACACTGTTTTGTTGTTTAAGTTTTTGTCCAAATGTGTGTAAGGACTTAACTATAAACTCATTTGTGTCTATTTAAACATAAACTAGGTTGTACGTTTCATGTTTATTTACATTAATGCTCGATGAGCACTAACAGTTTCAGGGTTTTGGAGGCAGTTTTGAGCCTTGCTAACCTGTAGATGACTGTGCCATACTGGGATGTTCTGGCAAAGTACTTTATTTTCTGCTTGTGCAGATTGCTTTCATTGTTTTCAGTTTGATTTTACTGACAACAATTTAATTTGTCTCTTTTGTCTTTTCTTACATGCGTTTTGCATGTGGACAGCAGGTTTAAGTTTTTACTATAAATTCATTCCTGAATTTTAGTGTAATTTTGTCTAAGAGGCTAACTTTTAGTTTGACCTGAGTGCATTTGTGAACTCTTTGACTCGGATGGAGCTGTGTCCTGTACTGAAAGTGGACTTAAGAAGTCTGGTGATCAAAAGCTAAAGGCTTTTGTATCTTTGCTGAAAGAGTCAGATGTTTATAATCGATTAGGGGTTTAAATCGATTAATAAGGTCTTGACCGATACGGAGAGGAATCAAGTCAAGTGGAGACAAATAAAAAGGATGGACAACAGTTACTGGTCCAATCGTGAGGCGGATGAGAGCCTCTCCTTTGGTCACAATGTTAGTGTCAGAATAAGACCACATTTGAAGAGAGTCTGAATGATAGTTCAGTTTTCTTCCTTTTGCCTTTAATGTTGTTTGTAATTTCTTAAAAAGCATAGTTGACATTACACTGACTTTGGCAGCTGTATCAAGCATTGCTTCTTGTTTGATTTCATTATCCAAAATGGTGGGCATGTGCAGTTTTTGCGCTGGGCCCTTTTTGGTCAAGTTACACAAGAATCTTTTGAAAGGACGTTTGGTCTGTGTGTCAGGTGCACTGTCGTGTTGAAGTTCTGTTTCTGAACTTAACTGTGAGGCACTGACTGTGTTATCAGCTCGTTTAGTTTCCTCTGTCTTTACTGCAGGTCGACAGGTTGGGCTGATTGTGGGCTCTGAGGTGCCCAAGTCACAATTTTTGGTTAGCTTCTGGAGCTGTTGTAAAGAAGTTTCTTCTTTGGTCAGGTGACTATCTGAGTCCAGTGTGAAACTTGTGTTTCATCACTGTCCTGAAGTCGACTAATCAAAAGCTCATTTAGGTTCTGATTGTCTTCACTGAATGTTGACTCAGTGGTTTCATTTTCAGAATCATGACACTGTGGTTCATGTTCTTGTGGAGGACTTATCTCTAAGATTTTGTCACGTTTTGAGATTTTAGAATCTGCTACATTCTTTTTCTGAACGGTGATGTGACCCCCCTGATGGACATGTTTAGTCTTACGTCTCTTTGGACAGTCAGGGTCTCGTTCACGTTCATTGATCAGACTTGTGTCAGGATTGTAGTACAGCGTGTTTACACGTTCTCTGCACTTTGGTTGTCTATGAACTTGTTTTCGTTCATTCATGCACTTCTTTGAGGATAAGGAAGGCATAATTTGAGCTGTTGTATTGCGGTCTCGACTTTTAACTTGTTTTAGGCTCTCTGAGTTTATGTTCTGGGTGAGATCTTTGGTTCTTTCTATTGTTTGTTTGTGTTTGATAAAAGCTTTGATAGCCAAATCCCGTAATTCACGGCTTGTCTGCTTTTCAGGCCAGGCTGAGACACCGAGAAGCTCACGTGAAGTGGGGTGAAGATTTTCAATGAAGAGAGATTTGAAGGTCAAATCTTCTTCCATGTTAACTTGGTTTTTAGAGCCAAAGTAAGCGTTTCGAAGTCTGCAATAGTAAGCTTCTGGAGGCTCTTGTGCCTCCTGCTTCAAGTTTAGAGCTACACTGAAGCCTGTGGTGAAAGTGTCTGAAAACTCTTTTCTTAGAGCATCACACAGAAGACTGTAGTCGGTCTGGGTTTGAGCCAACTGTCGGTCAATGAAGCTTCTTACGTGCTCAGATGAAGTCATTCTGATCAAAGTGACTTTGTCTGCTGTTGTAGCCTGAGGAAATCTACACATGAAAGTGTCAATGTTCCTCAAATACGCTTCAATGTGAGAAGGCGTTAAGTCAAATTTAGGTTCAAAACGTGGGATCCATTTTGCCATAAGGTTAAGATCTTGAAATGACAGCAGGTGATTGTTGTCATGGTTACCACAGTTTTGTTTTAGAAGTTTGAGCTTTAACTTAGCCTTTTCAAGTCGGTGTTTACACCGAGCTTGTTTCTGGGCTGTTTCATTTAGCTTAGCGCTCATAGCGGCTAGCTCTTCTTGTTGTCTGGAGATGATTTCTTCTGTTTTGTTGAGCTTTGAATTTGTAAAATTCAGCTCTTTCTCCAAGTCTCTATGCTTTGAATGCATGAGTCTAAGGTTCTCTAAGAGAAGTGTTTTGTCTTCTCTGAGAAATAAAACTTCTTTTGCAAGTAGGTCATTTTGTCTTTTTGTGTCTAAAGCTTCTTCTTTTTCTTGAAGTTGCTTATTTGTTTGTAATAGTTGTGCTCTTACTACAACTATTTGTTCTAACAGCTTAGCGAGGTTTTCGGCTGTTCTGCTTTCTCTAAAAGCCTTTTGTACCAAAGAGGGTTCTTGGTTTTGTTCAATATGATCTGCTCTTTGCATTTTGTTATGAACATTTGATTGAAGTTTTTCAGCAGTGTTTTCTAATTCAGGGTCAAGGACGTCTCCTCGACTTCTAGAAGTAGAAATTACTTGAGTTTCCATGTTTGTATGAAAGTAAATGTCTTTAACTCTTTGTGACCGTCCAGCAGTTCACGAGTTAGGAAATTTGAAAATTTCACAAAATGTCTAAATATAAATAATTTTGGCAAATTAAAATATTTAGTGTTTAATTTTGTTACTTCCGGTTGTTCAAGTGAGCATTGATCGTTTTAGGCTAGTTTAGGCTTGTTTTGTGGAACAGTGAACAAGCTGTAAAGTCAAAATGTGTCAAGTCAAAGACATTGATTACATTGACAAGTTAGAGAAAGTTAGTTAGTGAGAAAAGATTGAAAAGAATCAATGTTTAGGTTTGTTTTCAATAAAACAAACAACAGTCAAGAGAGCTGACTGCTCTCTCTCTCCTCTTGCTCCTGTTCCTCTGTGTGTGAGGGGCGAGCGAGGGGTGCGAGCTCTGGCGCTGGAGGCCGGCTCTGTGATGTCACAAGGACGGCCCTCTCCAAAGCTCAGACCTGCTTCAGTCTGCTTTGGCTGTCGAGGGAGTAACTTGCTCTCCTTGAGACAAAGGGTCATAAATCAAGGCACGCCCTGATCTTAGCAATTCAACTCTTGGTGAATTGTAAGCACATTTAAAGTGTTGCAACAAAAATATTATTAATGCTGAACTGTACCAGCTATTAATAACAATATCGGTAATAATATTAACACTGGACTGTACGCAGATGTTAAATTATACCTAAGGCCTTTAAAGAAAAGTATGCACAGCAAGGCATGACTAGTCAGAGTTTTTCTTTAAGAGTGTGTCTCCACCTAAACGGTAGTTTGCACACAGTTTGTAAGAAAAATGTGTCTGCGACCTAAGCGGTGGTCAGAAACATTTAAGCTTTTGCTTTTAAGGACTGCTCAGCAAATATGGACATTTTAAACAACCCAACAGCTTTAGTTTTGAGTAGGTCCATTAAATCATCATAAACACATTTTAGTAGGTCATAATTCATTTTCAGAAGGAGTGTACACGCGGCCTAGCACGGGGCGTCAAATATGTAGTGATTTTGTTTATTACTACAATATTTGGCATTGGCCTCACAACGGAAGCACCAAATATGTAGTAGTTTGATAAATAGAATCATAATAGAGATTGATTATTCGGGGCACCACTCACCAAAGTGAGAAAAAGTTGATTCTAATACCAAATATTTTAATTAATTAACAATTTATTGATTAATTAATTAATTAGTCTAATCTGAAGGTTGTAAGATCTTTTCACATTTCCAGGGACTCCATTCTGAAAATTAATTATGCACTTAACCAAAATAAGTTGTGGTTTATGAAGATTTATTGACCAGAAAATGACATACAGTGTTTAAATAAAGTATGCAGCTGAGTTTCAAATAATGCACAATAAGAGTAGACTGTTATCTAAACCTATTTGCATTAACTGTGTCTATACCAGCCAAATGTGACAGTTTAGTTCATACGACCTCAGATGTCCTTTGTCTCTGTGGAGGTCGCGTTGTGAGAAGATTGCTCCACTCTCTGCTGCACTGCACATGGCCGGGGCTGGGGTTCACAGGGAAAGCTAGGTTGAAGTTGCAAAAAAATGTCCGTTGCTTGAATGTTCTGCCTCAAGCAATGTTCACATTTAAAATTGTGAACAGATGGAGTTTAGGGAGTTAGCCCAGAAAGTCTTTGTCTCTCCATCTCTGAGTTGAGGCTGCCCTGAAAACTCCCAAAAAGTTCCTCAAAAGGGCAGTTTTGGCTGTCTGGATTTTTGTCTATCTTTGCGTGGCTTACTAGAAGTCCCAAAAAGATTTTGATCCAGAGCTAAGATGTTGTTTTTCTCCATTGTCCTGCACCTGAGGCTCGAGGCCTACGTGCACATGGTGTTCGAAGCCACTGCAGGAGAGAACTTCCAAGCTGCACGGGAGTCCAGGCGAAAACTTGAAGAGAGTGCTCTGAGTGTTGGCTTGGGTGTTGGGCTTAGCATAAGTCCAACCCACTTTGGCGGGGGATGCTTGTGATGCTCTGGGGTATGTCTGTGATTAGAGCACCTTGGGGGGATGTGCATTTGTGTGAGATCTGATGTCCACAGGTCTCCATTTTGCTTCAGCTTTCAAATCAAAGTCTGAGTACTTCATATAAAGCACACATGTACAGCATATATACACATTATTGACATTGTCACACTTTGTACAAGCAATTCATCCTGTAAAAAAACAGTTCTGAATTAGTCTTTCTCCCAAACACATTGTCAGTCTTTAGTTGGTTTGGGTGCTGGTGGTGCTTTGGTCATCCGTCAAACTCGACACAGGAACTGCATTCCTGGTGGTGAGGGGTAGCTGCAACTTGTCTCCTGAGCTTCAGAGGACTTTCCAGCTTCTAAAATTTGGCAAAATGCTGAAAATGGTCTTAGATCAGATGTGCAGTGAATGTTTCACTACACTGTTGAGCCCGGCCCATGGTATTTATTTAGAAAAGTCACTTTTCCAAACATGATCTTTTATGTTTTGAGTAAAACAAGCTTAAAAATTAAACTCTGAGACCTTTGATATTCGTGGTTTATCATCTAAACGCCGTCCCTCCACCTCAAAGTTAAATTTTTATATTTGATAACGCACAGCGAGTGAAGCTGTAGGCTTGACGATGTTTGAGTGAGCTCGTGGAGTGGGAAACCCACACTGTTGTGGTCATGTGTGTAGATCTGTGTGCGCGCGTATGCTGTGATGATGTGTGTGCGCTGGATAAACCGTGCGTGATAGAGCTGGGAGTCACTCGTGCCTGTGAGCACAGGACCTTTGCCATAAAGCGCACTTACAAACTTTATGTCCAGTCATTCTATAGCTTCAGATTCTATCTGAATAACAATGTGAATCATGCTTTCCCATGCACATGTGCAGGGCTTCATTTCCCACAAAGTAGTTGTGATTAGATTAAAGTTATTATATTTGTTGGAAATATGGACATAAGTCATGTACATCATGTGCACTAAACACAAACCTCCTCAAACTGTTTCTTCTAAACACAGATCTCCTTCTGCTTCGTCTCTGAAAGTGCATACGATAGTTCCAGAGTTTGCAATCCAACCCGCAAAATCCCACGTCAAGTCTTCTTTTCATAAATCCCAGAGTTGACGCAGGAAACCACGCACGTAATCTCCCACATACTTTTGACCCCATTTTTTTACGAACGCAGGCTTTATGAATGAGACCCCTGGGGCTGTTTCTGGGCCCTGACGCCAAATACGTGGATACGAATGAGACAGTTCTTAAAATGCTATTGAATTGTTGGATAGTGACTGGATAATGACTACTCTTCAAAGTAGTCAATCAAAGTTTCAATCAGATTGAAAATGACTTTCGGATGAGAGTCGAAACGTCTTGATCTTCTACTATGGATCGCTCCTGGGTGAATGAGGCTCTACACCGTTTCATAACTGTGTTTTGTCATTTTTGTGATGTTGAGAAAGGGTTGATTATTTACACAATTACACAATTACATGTCATATTCCTCAGTACACCTTTACAGACTGTTTTATTTGAACACACTGTTTCACTTCGAACACACGCATGAAGGACGGATTACATCTGTTTTGACATTTATCCGACAACGCCGCTTTGTCACTCTCCCGTTCCAATTGTGGCTCCGCAAACGGCGCCGCTATTTCCGTCGCTCGCTGAACATTGTCACTTTTTCATAACTGAAATCCAAATCTCATCAACTTCCAAAACAATCCAGTTTCCGCGGAGCCGCACGAGCTTTGTCGGGCGGCTTGTTTGAGGACCTCCGCATCAGCATCGAGTCGGATAAAAGTCTCGTGTGGCTGCAGCTGGCTCTCTCTTTCATCGTGTCCAGCCATCTCGTGGGAGGCCCGGGCTGGTGGAAAAACACAAAAGCCAGCACCAATCATCCCCCACTGCGGTGTACGTGGAGCCCAGAGAGAGAGAAAGAGAGAGAGAGAGCTGGACTGTCTCTGCCGGTCTCTAATGGTTCCGGGGCCAGCGGACTGGAGCGTGCTGCCAAATGGAGTTATCATTTATTCCAGCTGATTAGCCCTCTGCTCAGGTTCAAGCTGTGGGCGAGGCAACGGGACAACAGTGGGAATGAATGGCTGGCAAAAAAATAAAAATAAATAAATAACAGCCAGAGCAGCACAGTTGTTTGGATGTGTTTGTCGGAGAAGATTTATCTATGTCACAAGACTGGCTGATTGGAAGGTTATGTGTCGATTTTTGTAAGTTTTGATTAGAAATTGTTCAATATCCAAAGCATGAAATCCTCAGAAATATATAAAACATATAAAGTGTGTGTTTTCTCAGCTTGTACATGGTCATGGCTGATCTTGGTTTGAAAATGAAGCTAGGACTTTCGGGTTTATATAATACTGAGTAAAAGTAAATCAGGGTTAAACACAGTCACTGCATTTTCGTCTGACAAAAAATCTAATAAAACTTTTCAAAAGACATCTAAACCTACAGAAAAACTGCCCTGGCAAACCCCGGAGAAGTAAAAACAACATATGATGGTCACTTGTGCAAAGTTTGCTGCAAAACAAATGAAACAAACCAAAAATTACTTTGAAGAAAAAAATATATACAGTATATTCAGGCGTTTTGTGCGATTTTGGTGGCATTGGGCGGCATTAACAGTTTTAGCAGCAAAAACAATTCTTCATAGAAGAAATGGCAAAAAAAAGAAGATACACAATCTAGTTATGACTTTCATGAAACATGTCATTTGTAACAACAGAGTGTTTTTTATTTGGATAGTCAGAATGGTTCAAGCTCCAGTGTCACAGACCAGTGTGTGTTGTAAAGGAGATTTAAAGCTCTTATCAAGAAACACTTAAACACATTAATGTCATTTTCTAATAGTTTGAAGTATATGAGAATAATGCTATTGCTAACATTAACCAAATGTCCATCTGCAGGAAATATAGGTGGGGCTGTCTCAAAGTCATCCTCACGTCTCACACAGCACATCCCACTGTCTTGTCAGCTCGCGCATTTGTGCACGCTCAACATTATAACATTCATTCATTCATTTATTTATTTGCTCATTACCATAGACAGAGTATGGAGCACAAACAATTATTTATAATCATTCATGACAGAATAGGATACCTTGACAAAACAAAGATTTTCATGAACCAATATAAAGCAAGAACTCCAAATAACAAAAATGTATGTCTTGATGGACGCTCTAAATAAAACTTTGGGATGTGTTTTTCTCTTAAGTTAACCACATCACTATTTGTACAATCAAAAAGAACATGAACTTCATCTCCCACAGAGTTTTCACTAAATGACAGATTCTTAAACTTCTTTCAAGACCCTTGTATCTGCCAGTGACTTTAGGGATCACATCACGCATACGAAACATCATATCCCGTTAACCATAAACCACAGTTCTAAACTAAAGTCTCCATCACGTCTTAAACAGGTCAATAAGTTTGTCAGACGAGCAGAGTTCACTTCAGATTCCTCTCTGCTGCTGCACCGTGTCAGTCAAACAAACTCGCTCATTATCGGTTCATGAATATGTGCATGAGCCTCACAAAACACTTTGCATGGACCTTTTATGGTGAAAAGAGGGCCTGAAGAAGGCGTGACCTGTGCGCAGATTTGGGTCCCGCTGTGCAAAAAAGTGATGAGGAAATGACTGGTGTACGAAGGCTTTTAGAAATCTCAACTCTCTTTTACGTACATTAAAGTTGGATTTTGTCCCAGCGTACTTTTTCAAGTACTGTTTCATAAATGAGACCCCAGGTCAGTAAAGCACTAGAAGGTCTGCTGGAGCATTTGAAAGCACTTGCAACATCGAAAAACGAGCCAAATCAAAATGGCACCTCAGAACACAAACCAGTGCAAGAAGTGTGGTGAAGTAGGAAATGGAACAGCTCTGATTATACGAGGTTGGCCTTCACAGCAGACGTGTATCCCAGTGTGAAACAGAGAAGTTTGTCACTAAAGTTATGAATGTTCCATAGTTTTTGTGAGTGACTGTCAGTTTCTCTGTAAGTACATGTGATGTCAAATAAAACTAAGGATCTAGCAAAAAGTCTAAAGGTCCACTGTGTGACTTTTTGACCAGAAAATAGACTTGACTAACATAATCTAAGGTAACAGAGTGGTTAGAGCCCTGGTTTCCCATAAGGAGATCGTGGATTCGACTTACGGTTCGAGCCAATCTACATCCCACGATCTCTCTGGACTCTGGATGGAATTTGCATGTTCTGCCCGTGTTACAATAGATTTTCTCTATAGAAGTACGTTGTTTTCAATGACTTGTGCTCAGTGGCAAACTTGACGATGAAAAATACTTTTATCTTTCCTGAATACAATGGTTTCCAGAGCGGGGGGAGCAGAGCTAGTGCAGGCAGAGCATAAGCTATGCTTAACATCGAGTTTGAGGCATTGAACAAATGTTGTGAAACTACAGAAAAATACTTTCAAACTGAGACGAGAAGTTTGAAAAAAAATGCTTTGACTCTCTAAGAGACATTTTTTGGGATGGCCAACTGCTGCAGTTCAGCAGAGCGACCACCCCACCCACACGGGGAGAGGTGGGGTGAAATTAGCTGCATGCTACAATCTGGTACAAGCATCTCTGCCTTTGTGCTTAATGTAATTGTACATTGTCCTTAATAAACAGTGCCTTTACCTTTAAGTTGTATCCAGCCTCCAAAAACATGCATGTTTAGTTTAATCAAATCCCCTTGAATGAATGAGAAAGTGAATGATTGTCTCTAAATCTGCAACAAGTTGGCCACTGCCCAGAGTGTTCCCGGGCCTAATACCTCCTTTACTCTGATTGTGAGGCAAGTTCGGTCTGGGACACGTGCGAGTTTCGAGCAAAGTGCCTTGTACACCAGCTCCAGTCCACTGCGGTCTGTATTTGCCTAAAGTTGCGCAGATTCCAGCAAATTTCTATGAGAATGACTTAAAAGTCGCACCAGACCTCCGGGAAAAACAAACTCTCGCATTGCTCCGAGGTCTGTGTACAAGGCCCAAAGTCACTGGCTCCAGTCACACGCAACCTCCAGTGTGAACAAGAGCTAGAAATTGAATGATTGAATGAAAAAAGAAGAAGAAGAATAATATTATGTTGTTATACTTTAAAATGTCTTTGTTGCATACACACACAAAAAAAGAAAATGAAATATGTGTCCTTACTTTGAGTGGGCTTGGATGGCCACTCATTGGATCAATATGTTTTTATATTAATGTCATTAAAAACAATGTGTCTCATTAAAAATGTTCAATTTAATCTTTCAAACTTTCTCTATCTTTTGAATCGGGTCATCAACTTTTTTTTTTTTTTTTACCTTCAAAGTTACACAGTGTCATTTTAAGGGGTGCTTCAACTTTTTTTCCTCAGTGTGCCTAACCTAATTTTGCAAACTCCCTGGAGGGCCGAGTCTGACTTTGACCCCGGGCCCCACTTTGGACACCACTGAACAAGACCTTTGCAACCTCCAAAAAAAAACAAATAAATCCTTCCATTCCCTTTAGGTCAAACGACTTCTGTCACACACAGACACTCTTTGACATAAAAGCACCACTCACTGCTCAAAAGGTTTCACAATCAGAGGCACTACAAGAGCTGCATTTCCATAAAGTCAAACGCTGCTCATACCAGCTGTCCCGGACTCTACCACTGAGTGTTCCTGAGCTGCAGACTGAAATGTGGCAGCTGTCTGTTTGGCTGGGATTCATCTCTGACAGTGCAAGTATTGACCAGAAGGTAATATTGAGTTACTAATAACAGTTTCAGTGATAATCTTGGGCCTCACTGCAGACAAAGCTGTGTCTCACTCTGCAGACATATTTTTTTGACTACTTTACTTTACTTGAGTATTACAAATTCTGGTGACTTTTGACGTCAAGAAGTATCTACTCCCTACATTTCATAATCAGGTGAGTTACTTTATAAGCCCAGAAACAATTGTTATTATTTTAAATACCAGTAAATACCAGATCAAACCTGCAGCTGCCGTGTATCAGAGCTTTATGAACAAATTAGCAAGTGAAAATTGTCAAAAAATGTATAAATCCAAACAAAAATGACGAGCTTATCCCATGATAAAAGTCATATGAATTATAATGTATTTACTGTAAAGCCCATCTCCCTCTTTATCTCTTTATTTTATTTCATTATTTTATTTTATTTTTTTTATTTTTTTTTATTTTATTTTATTTTTATTTTATTTTATTTTATTTATTTTATTTTATTTTATTTTATTTTTTTTATTTTATTTTATTTTATTTTATTTTATTTATTATTTATTTTTCTGGTTCAGATGGTCTTACTTGAGGTTATATGACTTGTTTTGGTGTGTTTCTGCCTTGTTTCAATACATTTCTTCCTATTTTAAGGCAAAGTATTTGTTAATGAAGAAAGACATTTTTACTCGCCTCACTAGCTTATTTGATTCAAAATCAAATCTCTTGAAAACATCAGAAATGTCTTGAAACAAGTGAAATCTGCTGACAAATATCTTGTATTCTAGCAGTTTTAACTGAGACAGAGAATAGTGTGATACTTTTTACTTAAAGGAACTGTATGTAAGATGTTGATGCCAGATTTCACAAACATGAATAATATATATCCAAAGATACCAGGTCAACAAGTCCAAATATACTATTGTTTTTACTGAAAGACAATGTAATTCTGAGTTATTCTTAATTAAAGAAGCAATCAACCCTTTGTTGAGGTTTACATGTATTATCCAATCAGAAAGCAGGATGAGCCTCACATGACTCTCTCAGTTGGGTTGCCAGTTTGGTTTCTTAGAACCTGAAGTTAATGTTGAACCATGAGTCAGGAACATGTTTGAGTTTGAACTGAAGTTGCTCCAGGACACAGACACAACTGTCTGTGATAGGCTCATGCACTTGTTTCTGCACAGTTCTCATTAGGCTCCTCCCACATTGTGTTAAAAAGCCATATTTGGGAACAAATCATGACAAAGAGTCAGGTGTCTGGGAAAGTGACTTTCTGGTTATTAGCCATGATTCATAGCCAATCTTGTTCCTGATTGGTCAGTAGCTTCTTCAATGTATGGGCCATTTCACAATCTGGCAACCCATGTTCTTTTGTGTTTGTAATATCTTTTTTAAAACCACTAGTTGTGCATCTTACATACGGTTCCTTTAAGTACATTTACATACGTTTACTAGATTATACTTGTACTCAAGTAAAGAAGCTCCAGCAGGACCTTTACCAGAGTCGTACTTTTACTTGAGTAGTGAACTTCAGTCTTTTTAGCATCGCTGCCATCTCTGGGGAAATGCAAGATGAATGTGTTTATTATTTCATGCTTAGATCTGTCACTGTCATGTTTCAAGTGTATTTGTCATGAGATTTGCCTCACACAGTCTATGGTCTGAACTGTTTTTTTTTTTTGTTTTGTTTTGCAGTGCTGCAGAATCTTTAAACCCGTTCCTCCGCTGACCAAAGTGAGACACGTTGTAAATGTTTTTATTTGGAAACATAAAACCTTTGGGACCTTGTTGCTTGTACCATGTTGTTGCAGAGGAGGACGGAGTGTTCAAACTGTCTCTCTCACTCTGTCGCTTTCTGTCTTCCACTCTTTCTCTCTGTTTTTCTTTCTTTTACTCATTCTTTCTCTCTCTCTGACTCTCCCACTGTTTCTCCTCTTTCTGCCCCCCCTCTCTCTTCTCTATCACTTCTTCTCTCTCTATGCATTCTTTCCCTCTCTCTCACTCTTTCTCTCTGTTCTGTTTGCGCTCTCTCTCTCCTTCCCACTCTTTCTCTCTTTCCCTCTCGTCCTCCCTCTCTTTCTCCGTCTTGCCCTCTCTCCTACTACCTCCCTCTCTTTCTGCTTTTTCTCTCTCCCCCCCCTCTCTCTCTCCTCCCTCTGTTTCTCACCCCACCTCTGTACCTCTATCTCCCTCTTTCTCTCTCTTGCTCTCCATCTCTTCCTCTCTCTTTTGTCTCTTTCTTCCTCTCTCCATATCCCTCTCTCTTCTTCCCTCTCTCTCTCTTTCTTCCCCCTCTCTCTCTTTCCTTCCTTCTCTCTCTCTCTCTCCCCCTCTCTCTCTCTTCCTTCCTCTCTGTCCCATCTTTCTTTTTTCTTTTTCTCTTCTTCCCTCTCTCGCTCTTTCTTTCCCCCTCTCTCTCTTTCCTCCTTCTCTCTCTCTCTTCCTTGCTCTCTCTCCCATCTTTCTCCCTCTCTCACCACCCCTCCCTTCCCTCTCTCTCTCTCCTTCCTTCTCTCTCTCCCCCTCTCTCTCCCTCCCTCCCTCCCTCCCTCTCTCTCTCCTTCCCTCCCCTCTCTCTCTATCCATCCTCACTCTCTCTATCTCCACCCTTCCCTCCCTTTTCTCTCTCTTTTATTCTCCCTCTCTTCTTCCTTCTCTCTCTCTGTTTCTCTCTTTCCCCTCTCTCCCTCACTAACCACCTCTCTCTCTCCCCCTCTCTCTTCTTCTATCTCTCCTTGTCTCCCTCTCTCTCTCTCTCTCCCTCTCTCCCTCTCTCTCTCTCTCTCCCACTCTCTCTCCCTGTCTCTCTCTCTCCCTTTCTCTCTCTCTCTCTCTCCCTCACTCTCTCTCCCTCTCTCCCTCTCCCTCTCTCTCTCTCTCTCTCTCCCTCTCTCTCTCTCTCTCTCTCTCTCGTGTCCAAAGCTCATTATGATTCTGATCCGTGGCCACCACAGCCACACACACGTGCGCGCTCACGCTCAAGTGAATCTCCTCATCTCACTTCAAACCAAGTCTGGCCCATTATTAAACAGCATTATTATTCATTGTGACTGCGGAGATTTAGAAGGATGCTGATTTTATTTGTGCTGGCGATTACTTCGATTTGGAATGGTTAGCTTCTCTCTCTCTCTCTGTATCCATGGTGACAAGCAGCTGACACCACATGACCCAGCTAAACGTCAGATCTGTGGAGCTGCGACTTATATAAGGAAAGCAAGTTACATGATGTTGCAAATAATTATTATTTTCTTGCTCAAAAAGAGATCTGTTGTGCTTTGCATTGTACAATAAACTATAACATGTGTAACGATAATTCACATTTAGTTCGTTATAAAACACAGTGTTTATCTAAGACAGCTTAGACATAGAAACAATATCATTGTGAACATGGACCAATCACAATGTTGTGTTTTGAGTGGAAGTGCATGTTCAAAAACTAACATCATTGATAAAAATAACAAAAAAGTAAATAAAACAAAAAAAATTCTATGACGAGGTATTGCAAACAAATATAAACCTTTCCGCTATCCGCTCTGCCACCGTGCTCCTGTGACTATAATAACAATATTTTTATAAAGAATGTGCCAACCATACCAGCATAGTCACCGGACAGGTCACCCCAATTTAGATCTTTGAATTCATTTATTAAAAATTGAAAACAAACAAAAAGAAAAAAAAAGGTTGTATATTTAAGTTCAGTTTATACACGTTCTGAACTCATTTCTCACTTATGTTGCTTATGTTTTTGCAGTGTTCATGTCCACACTGGTCCACACTGGTCCACACTGGGTCCACACTGATCCACACTGGTCCATACTGATCTACACTGATCCACACTTTGTCCACACTGATCTACACTGATCCACACTGATCCACACTACTCCACACTGATCCTCTCTGGTCCACACTGATCCACACTAGTCCACACTGATTCACACAGGGTCCACACTGATCTACACTGCTCCACACTGATCCCCACTGGTCCACACTGATCCACACTTTTCCTCTCTGGTCCACGCTAGTCCACAGCGGTCCACACTGCTCCACATTGGATCCACACTGATCCTCTCTGGTTCACACTGATCTACACTAGTCCACACTGATCCTCTCTGGTTCACACTGATCCTCTCTGGTCCACACTGATCCACACTGGTACTCTCTGGTGCACACTGCTCCACACTGGTCCACACTGCTCCACACTGGTCCACACTGATCCACACTGGTACTCTCTGGTGCACACTGCTCCACACTGGGTCCACACTGCCCCACACTGGTCCACACTGGGTCCACACTGGTCCACACTGGGTCCACACTGCTCCACACTGGTCCACACTGATCGACACTGGTCCACACTGATCCTCTCTGCTCCACACTGGTCCACGTGTCCGCTCACCTACACGACTTCATGAAACAGCTCCAGTGTGTGCGTTTCCTATCCGCTCTCAGGGGTCCGTGCTCCTGGTATAATTACCCACAATGCTCCGCTGCATCAGCCAAATCAAACATGGCCTCGTCAGTGACACCAGGGCACTTTCCAGAGACAGAGAGATAATACAGCCGCTGTTCTGACTCTCTGCTGACTCTCTGAACATTGGGCCTCATTCATATTCTAACTTCAACGTCTTTTTAAAAATGTCCAAGCGCATGAACACACTCAGAGGAAACACGTTCAAGTCACAGATGGATTGAAACAACGCTGGGCGAAGGGGGGAAAAGGGAGAGAAAGAGACAAAGTGAAAGAAAGAGGGAGAGAAAAGAGAAAGAGGATACAAAGAAAGAGAGAGGGGAAACAGAAAAGAGAAAGAGAGATACAGGGAGAAAGTAAAAGAGAAAAAAGATAGATGGTGAAACAGAAAGGCAAAAATGAAAGAGAGAAAGAGAAGGACAAAGAAAAAGAGAGAGAGAAGGAGAGAGGGAGAAAGAGGTCTCAGATAAATTGAAACAATGCTGAGATTTTGCAGTTTATATTGTGTTCCATGTCGCAGTACGACATTATTTTTATACAATAATTTGTAAAAAAAAAAAATAATAATAAATAAATAAATACTTAAACGACAATCATGTAGGAATTAAAATTTTAGACTGATTTATCTAAAAACTAAATTCTGAAACAGCATTTGTTTTCCTTCTTACGAGTGCTCCTGATTGTTCTTAGGATTTGTTGTTACAGACAAACATCTTTTGTTGAGATCAAATTTTGTAAATGCCAAAAAAGTTCATAAGAAGCCCTTAAGAACAAAATTGTTCTTAAGAACATGTCATGAATGAGGCCCTTTGTGTATAACTTCCACTTTAAAATGAGGCTAAACACGCTTTCAGAGACTAACTCCACCCACAACTGAACCCCAAACAGACTCGCAAAAGTGGGAGATACCCAGAGGCCTTTTAAGAGACGCCCAGTGGGTGTGAACAGACATTGATTGACAGCAGCAAATATGAACAGCGAGCTTGGTAAATGTGAGTTTTGTGGTCCTGACGTGAGATTTACAGCGGAGGGAGCTGTACAGCAACAGCCCCAAGTCTTTGCTTACTTGCACATTAAGTTTTTTTATATTTACTTTGCAATCATAGCCTACAAATGAAACCTTTGCTTTAGGCCGCTACATAAGCGCATGAGCCTATTATGTGAGTATTTTCTAAAAATGAAAATTGAAAATGAAAAACACATACATGAGTTTCGAACCAGCGCATCGTTGAACTAGAGGTGACACAACGCGCCACCAGCTCAACAAGCTGAGCCACAAGACAGCTGATGTCATTACGTAGCGGGTGATCTGTTTTCAACTCTCCGCAGCAGCGATGTCAGAGGGAGGAGTTTAGATAAACCATCTGGGCGGCTCATCTGCCTCGTCAACTCACTGTGACGTCGGAGGGTACTGAAATTGCACTGACAGCGTTTACCCATCGTGGCAGTACAGCCGCGGTTTTTGCACACATATCTGCAAAATGAGCGAGTTTGCACAAAAATGTCCAAAAAAGGCCTGGAAACAGTAGATTATTCAAATTTAACCCCATATACACAGTCTGACAGTGAAAAAAGTTGATTCTGATTTTAGTTTCTCTTTAAGATGTTGAGAAAACCCTTTCACACAGCACACCGTCAGCCTGGTGCTATGGCGCTCCGGACTCTTTCTGTTGGAAGGAACTTTCACCGGACTGCTGGAGCTCTCCACATCCCTTTTCCTTCATAAATAATTAGTGCCGTCAAGCGATTAAAAAAATTAAGAGATTAATTAATTATTATCTGTAATTAATTAATCGATTTTTAATCTCACCTAAAAATGCTGAGAAAAACACTGAACTTAAGTGTTTTTGTTTTGTTTTTATCCAATTTAATTAATTACATTATTGTTGCAGATGAGAAATATTAATATACTGCAAAAAATGAAGACTTTAGGAAGTGTTTTGTTGCTAAGTTGTGTTCACTTTGTCACTCGCATATGGAAACAATGAAGTTAAAGATTTCAAAATGGATTAATGCGATAAAAAAAATTAACTCGCTTACAGTTTTTTTCAGTAGCTTTGGCTCCAAAGTCAAGATAATTGAACACACTTCAAAACTTAACATCCAGGATGCAAAACACATTCTACCTTTGCTACAACAGTAACACCATGTTTGTCTTCACTCTTTTTGCTAAACTCCTCACACAGTGTTTTGCAAAACCTTACACACAATTAGCCTTCCTAAACTCTCGGTCACTGCTGTTAAACTATGTTTTTATAACCAACACTTTTGCTCCAAAGGGATTTTTTCTTGGTTCAATCACCTGAACAATGAACACATGTGCAGTGACTCTTCTGACAAAAAAAATCTGTCCCATGAACACAACTCTATTAGGACAAATAGAGTTACTTTTGTTTTAGAGCGTCAATCCAGACAAGAAGAAGTGTGAGGAAGAGGACATGAAGACAGAGACAGAAGTGTGAGGATGTGAGGAGGAAGAGGACATGAGACAGGACAGATGATTTAGCCCAGTGGTTCTCAACCTGGGGGTCGGGACCCCCATGGGGGTCGCGGAAGGATTTCTCTGGGTCCCCTAGTGATTTAATATTGACATCCTAAACATGGTTTGACACTCTTTGAATGCAGTGATAGACATACATTCATATTTTCTGGCCTACAGAAAAAGGTACCCAGGCTTATGGCTTCAAAATAAAAACAAACATAGAACATTACCACTTTGCAGGTCGCTTACATTTTGTGCTTAGGGGTCGTGAATGCCTACGGTTGTTTGGTTAATCTGGGGGTCGGGAGCTAAGAAATAAGGTTG